>CAJHZI010000806.1:570000-752500 GCA_905160935.1 Enchytraeus crypticus | reverse complement strand
GTCCAACAGCTCAGTCAATGTCTCTCTACCCGCGGCTCTGATATCAGTCGGGGTTCAAAAGACCAATAAAGGTAACTCAAATTAGTTACAGCATCAGCGCGTAGGCTCTTAAGTAACGTAGGTTGGGTCATTAGATATCCACGAAGCTTGTTCATTGCATGTAGGATATTTCATATAATAATTAGGATTATTATATTGTAATAGTTATTAATTCATATTATTATGGAAATTCATGTGTTGTGCTCGGGTGTAGTTGGACCATTGCAGAAAAGGACAACGGCAAACAACCTGCTGCCTGTACATATGAGGCGACTATGGCAGGAGCTGAGGATGGCAAGAGGGAACCCACCTCATCATGAAATATTCCCCCAATGATTAAATGGTAATTAATCCAGCTAACTGAGGACGGCAACGGTAAACCACCTCAGAAGCCATACATTTCCTAAACTATAGGCGACATAAGGTTTGAATTAGACATAGACTTTGTGAAGGAATTAACTTGTTGATGTAAAGAGTGCCGTTATGGAACTAGAAAGCAGACTTTGAGCATGAATATCTACCTTGAACCTGCAATTTGACAGTGCACTGATGAAGCCAAAGAAGAAGACTATGGCAATTGTTATAAAATACTAATTATATTCACATGAGACAGGTGTTACTAAAGTTGTTGATTTCAGGAAATTATGTGCATAACATAGTCAAGAAAGACTTGAGTTTAAAGCTATTTAAACGAGTACAGCTCAAAACATTAATTTAATGACACAACGATGATCAACCGGCTTGATCGTTCAAAACTTTTAACACGAAAATTATACTACCAGTGATGGGAATAATATAATCAATAATTTGAACAAATATTTTACAAATGCCGGCAAATTAGAAGCTTAGAAACAAATATTCCAATTTAAAAGATCATGTTAACTTAGTACAGTATTTGCGCAATATTACTTCCATTTATGTATGATTACGTTTTTTAAACATTAATGTTTGATTATGTTTCCATAATAATAACGAAACTAGTATTACTAATAATAATAATAATAATAATAATAATAATAACAACAACAATTAGAGTGCTACAGTCATCAATAACAACATCGATCACTATTGAGACCAAATCAAGCCGGCGAGAAAAAAGAAGGTCCAAAACGGTGCAAATTGCAAGCTCCAGAAAAGCCGTCCAAAGTAAAGGGAATTAAAGAAAAGGAGATTTAGGTGCAGGTCGTACCTCATGGACACTGGATGGAAAAGAGAGATGGAGAAGATAGGTCTTCAGCTGCCTGTGGAACTGTTCATAGGAAAGCAAAAGCCGATGTGACCAAACGAAGATTTCCAAAGATTGGATGGAAGAGAAATTAGATCTGCGGTGCAGCATGCTGGAAAGAACGATTAGATAGCTTAGAGCGTGAAGGTAAGTTAGGTCTCACAAGAGTAAAAAAAATTGAAAACCGAGTAAAAACTGGCTGCATCAATTTAATCAAGTGAGACATACAAGTTTGTCCAGGGCTGGTGAAAGATATATAGATTAAAGCATCTGTTTTGTAAATGATACGCTCTTTAATCTTTAGCCAGTTATCTTTAATCTTTAATCTTTAGTCTTTAGCAAGTGCAAAGACTTTAAAATTGGCGTAACAAGTGCATACTTGGAACAAAAGAAATTGCTTGCGCAAGAGAATTCTGAACAAACTTCAACCGATCATATAGATATCATATCAATCGAGGATATAGACTGGAAAGATCGTTGTAGGAAGGTTTCAGCATAAGAATAGGAGTTAGAGGAGTTAAACAAATGTACATATGAGCGCCATCAGCATATAGTTCAAGATCAAGAGAATGAGAAGAGATCAGAGGGCTTATTGGTGTTGTGTAGGGATTGAAGAGAATAGGGTCAAGAACTGAACCCTGAAAAACACTATTCTTTAAGTGAAAAAGCGAAGAGATGTACTCCATTAATTTCGCACTAAAAGAACGATCCGTCAGATAGGAGGAAGACCGATCAAGCACAAATACTCGAATACCAATCCAAGAAGGAAGACGTTCCTGAAGAATATTGTGATTAATTGTATCAAAAGCGGCCGCAAGATCAAGCATACATAATCCAGTTCAGCATTACATTCACATGGCATTAACAAATTGTATTGCACACAGATAAAAGCACCATTTTAATTGAACGATGCGTCGAATATGTAACCTTATGCTTATTAAATAGATCATAGTAAGTGTGATGAGTAGAAAGCCCCTAAGGAACAATTTTTTAAATGATTTTAGAAATGCATGACAGATTAGATATGAGCCTGTAATTTGACAATGATTCCTAATCTAGTGCGGGCTTTTAAGCAATGGAGTGAAAACTGCAAGCTTGAGAGCCCGAGGAAATATGCCAATAGAGATAAAGAAGTTAACAATCAATGTCAATACAGTAGCAACTATGTGAATACACTTCTTTAAAAGAGAAGTTGTGATAGGGTCCAAGTCTAAATGTTTGGCTGGAGAGTCTAAAACAAATTTAGTAATCTCCTCAATTGTAACTGGAGTGAAATTAGAATGCTAATCCTTGGAATGAGTCTCTAATGGAGTAGGAAGAGTAGAATTAGGAATTAGTTACACTGATTGATTATTAATTTGTGCTTTAGTGCTTCAATATATCAAACATATAAAATAACCCTTTCATTGCTAAAACTTAAAATAAATAAAACGATAAGAACCCGGAACAAAATTCGCAACCTACTATATTAACCAGTTAAATTTACCATTTCAACGTAACATTAGCACTATAGTTTTGAGTTACTAATGAATGATAAAAATATTTAAGTATTATGACCGGAGTAATAAGTAATAGCCTATAACAGCCATAAAATATTTTGCATGCTGCGATAAATGAGTATAGAATAAAGCAATGTGAAATAATTTCAGAAGCCGCTTCTTCCAAGCCTTGGTTAACTTTTAGATTGTTAGAGTCCCAGCCCTAGCCAAGCCCTATATTATGTAAGTCGAATTTCCAACGAAGTTCTACTGAGCGAATAAACTGCGAATAGGAATATGTGCCATGAACGTGACATTAAACAGAATGCAGTAGACGGATATAAAGATAACTATACTCTGCTACTACTGCCTATGTGTTCTTTAGTATGTCTTAATAGCGTAGGGGTGACGTCATGCAGTTTTAACTGACACATCTTGAGGTGAACTAAATCCTCATGGGTTCGTATCCCAGCCACGCTGATCTGAGAGTAAAATCTCAGATATTCACTGGACTGGTTACGGAAAATGGTCTAAATTGCCTAACGGTTTAAACAAGTGGTATTAAAAGTGATGGATATCAACAGAGTTTATCATTTAGCTATAATGAGTGTGTTAATTTTTACTTTATTGCATCAGTAGTTCAGATTTGCGCTTCACAGCACGTTGCTGTTCAGGCCATTGTAACCGGAGATCATGTATCAGATGGATACAGCGCTCTACCTACAGCAAGCCTGGGCAAAGAATATGTAGTAACAACTTATTACTATAATGATACGTTTGGTCCATTAGGACCATACGGATTCGCAATAATTGGATCAGAGGACAACACTCAAGTATCAATAAATCTACGAGGCCCCTTATCTGTAGATATGACGATTACGTATAATGGAGTAACTTATGGCAAAGGAGACACTATTTCGGAGACCGTCAATAAATTTGAAATTCTTCAGGTATTAATTTTTACACCTGAGACTATAATACTTAATATGCTGCAAAATAGATGAACCTTGCAGAGATGCACCATTCTTTACTTGTATTCTATAGCTACATAGATGTGGCTGTACCATAAAGCCACATAGATTGCATGGCTATGTTTGCTTATCTGAACAGACTTTATTGACATCGTCACTGACATCGCTTTCGCGTGAGGAAACTGACGATGATATAAAATTTAAAAGTTTTTTCCAATTACACGTGTAGATAAGAATTTCTATATTTTTTAAATGCAGTAGCAACTCCTGAAATTTAGACGCCTGGAATCAATTCTGCTTCCTTCTTCTAGTGTACTGCCGAACGGCAGGACCATGGCATATAACTCTTACAACCAATTCTATCATCAGCCTACTTTTAATCTATGTATACATGTATATATATATATATATATATATATATATATATATATATATATATATATATATATATATGAATTTGTTATAAGATCATCCAACATCCCGTGGCCTGGTCTTCCTCTAACTATTTCTCTT
The DNA here is from genome assembly GCA_905160935.1 of Enchytraeus crypticus. Lineage (NCBI taxonomy): Eukaryota > Metazoa > Annelida > Clitellata > Enchytraeida > Enchytraeidae > Enchytraeus > Enchytraeus crypticus. Next base: position 748,274 of record CAJHZI010000806.1, on the reverse strand, counting down.
CACTTTTCCTTCTACAACATGCTTTGGCAAACACCCACCCCCTTCCCCCATACAATATGTTTTATTCAGCATTTCTTTCCTTTTCATATCACAATTATTAACTGCCTATCAGTACCGACTCTTTCAAGAACTTATTAATTTGTAATTTTGTAAGTCCAAATAAGCTTTTCCATCCTTCTCATAACCGCATTTCCAATGCCTCTAGTTTCCTGACATTTTCTTTATTTAATGTCCAAGTTTCATTTCCATGCAGAACTGCCGACCTTCTCAATGCTTGCAGAATCATAATTTTTGTGTTAATGCCTTTTATTAGAAGTTCTTTTTGCTTTACGAAACCCCTTCGAATAAATAATTCTACATTCTATATTTTTACGTTATTCTTTCTTTAAGTTCATATATTTGATCCTGTTGCTTACATTCGACAATATACATCATTTTACTGGAAACTTTATATGTCTTGATGAATTCAGTAGGACAGCGCACATGTATATTGAAATTTTGTAACAATTTTATCCATGGATCACTTGATTTACTTGATTTTTATTTATTCAAAATTAACGTACGTAATTTCGCTTCTAATGACTTTTTGAATAGTTATTTCGATGACGTCTTTGTCAAATATATTCCAAAGATTCAGGTCACTGAAGACGGCGGGGCGGATCTAAGTGGTACGATTATTACTGCTAACAAGCCTGTAGGTGTCTTGGTTGGCGTGAGTTTTACTAATACTGGAGACCTTTGCGCGGACTACCAGACAGATGCAGTACTTCCATTGGATAAACTCCGCAGAGAGTATTACGTGATGAGCTCTCCACTGAGACCCAATGGTGATATCCTTCGTTTGACCGGTAATACAACGTATCGATTTATCTGTACTTTTTCCAAATTTTTATTTGAATTTGCATTATCACCTTAGATTTAGTGAGCTACACCAAGTTTACGGTTTAGGGGCGAAGGCTTGTGAACCGCACATTTGACCATGCGGTAATGAAGTCGACGCTTTCGGTGTCCACGGTCCCTCCTACAAACGGTAGAATGGCGGGTCATCAAAATTTAAATGGCATAATATGGCGAGCCCTTTCGCGATCGGGCATCCATTCCTCTAAGAAACCAAGCGGCGAGTAAGCTTTCGCGTACGATGATAGCAAGCGCCCGGACGGCATAACTTTAGTGTCCTGGTGCAATGGTAAATGTGCCGTATGGGACGTCACGGTCACTTATACCATGACAAACTCTTACCTGTATACAACTTCATTCGCTGCTGGTGGAGATGCTGATCTAGGCGACTCTGAGAAAGTGGATATGTACCGTGATCTCTCCTTAGAATATGAAATTATTCAAGTAGCCATTGAAGCTAAGGACCCATGAATCCGGAAGGAGTTAACTTCGTTAATGGCTTAAGCAGAATAATTGCAGGGCAAACCGGCGATAAGAGAGAGAGAGAGAGAGAGATCTCGTTTCTAAGGCCAAGGCTTTGAAAAGATATAATGCTGTCTGCTTTAGCGATTATCTTAAGCAGCTAGCGCTGGGCACATATTCAGCACGTATTGCTCGCATCGTTTCAATTGAACATTGGGTTCCTCACACTCGGGGTATAATTAAGTAACAAATTAAATAATAAAAATACGAATAATAAAAATAGTAATGAGCAGTTGGGCATTAAATAGCCTGTGCGAACCGCCCACATGTGAATATGGTGCAGCAGTTAACGTGTAGGGGACTCTCATGGCTTATCTTGCAGACTTAGCGCCGGTAGAGTTGAACGTCATCAATTTCTCAATGACAATATCCCCGCAATCAAAGAACTTCTGAGCCTTCTCAGATCTGATATAAAGAGACCTGATATAGTCACTCAAATTCCTACTCGGGAATTCCCTGGTCGGAGGGCAAATGTAATTCATGGAACGTCACTCTCATTGACACTCTTTCCGCAAGTAACATCTGCATTTCAAGCTGCGCTGCTGGTTTTGCGGCCGAAGAAGCTGCTAGCAGGAAACTCGTTAAATACAGCGAATTATCTTGTAAATACATTTTTGCACCCATAGCCTTTGAGACCTTGGGACCCATAAATTCTGCAGGCACAGACTTCATGCGAGTGATAGGCAAGAGGACTAATGCTGTTACTGGAGATTTAAGCCTACGTGAGAAATCGTTCCTGTCCCATAGTTTTTCAATGGCCTGCAGCAATACAATGCACTTTGATTCCGGGGCACGTTTGGTGACACGGCATTAAGGAATGCAAAGCAAAAATTAACAAATATTCCCCTTCTGAGCGGGTTAAAAATATAATAATTATGATAATTTCGCTAATTTAAAAAGCAAATTTACAAACTTCGATAGATACAATATCTCAATGGGCGAAATACAATATACTGTACATCCCTCGAATTAACGCCAGAGTTGTGTGAATACAATATTTAAGTTTAAAACAGATTACTATAACTATAGTTTAAAAGCATCACGTTAAGATCAAGTCATTAGCATCATCTTCTTCTTCCCATAAATCCCAGTTTATTAATTGTCGGGATACCAATAGAGCCTCTCCAATCATATCTGTCGCACACCATATTATCAATCAAAACCCTTTTTTCATGCCCTTCTTCATTATTGCATCCCACATCAGTTGTGATTTTATATATTCTTCCGGATTATTATTGTTCTCGCTTTTACTTACTATAATTTTGCTATGATATATGTTAATTATTTTTTGCGTTTGTCAGATCTGGTAATATACAGAAATTGAATTTAATTGAATGTAGAAGATAGACTCTTTAGAACGAAGAAAATGCTTCCAAACATTTTCAAAAGTTTTGTATTGTTAAATTAATAAAACATTATGAGGCGTATAGTAGTCTACTGAAAGTTGAAAGCTGGAACATCACCTGAAGGAATTCATAAGATATGCCGTTTTGCGCAGACAGTATAATGCAAAAATACTGCTCAAGCTTGACAATAAAAACATTCTTTGTGAGACGGGAAGGAAACCTTCTATGCAGGAAGCTGTGAATAGCTACCGAAAGTGGGATTTTCGGACCGTTAGTAACAATAGCCAATGGACTCAAATTACTCATTACAATTCTTAAAAATAAATATAGTTCATAAAACGGAGTTGAATTATTAAAACTATAATGTTACATTAAAAATATGCATTTTTGCAGCATTATCAAGTTACACAACGTGTAACATAACAAATTCTCATGGAAACTTCACTGCAAGCCTCACAATTTCACCTTTTGGAACTGTCCAACTAGATCTTCCTACTGACAATGCATACCATATAAATGCCACCGATGATATACAAGCCACCTTGATTGGAAAGTGCTGCATGTCATATCCCAGTGATCTGACTGGAAATACTTACCTTATGAACTTGCGACCTCTTGATTACGGTCAGAGCGAATATATCTTCACAACGATGTCTCCTGAAGTAGATTCCTTCATACATTTCCTAATCCTGATTGCATCTCCCAATTGCGCTTCAAATCTCTTGTTGAATGGCGCTCTCATTGATCCCACTGGATGGACATATTTCTGGGATGATTATGTGTCTGGAAAGATCATACAATTACCACCTGGCATGGAGACGTACAGCATAAAGTGTCTCAATGGGGGAAAGTTTGTTGCTTACCTGACGGAGCATAGTTTGCGTGAAACTACATCAATTTCCCTGCAGAATCCTTTCGACAACATTGAAGGAGATTCTTGTTAGTATAGGCCTATATATGTAATATGTAATAGTTATATGTCTTTTACTTATATAATATGCCTGAAAATATGTCAAAGTGCAAAAGATATTGATGAACAATTGGAATTAAATGATTTAAATTAATAATTTAAAATTTAAAGGTCCACTGGTATGTTGACAAGAATAGGACTTTGGACTGAATGTCTGGATTTTGGAATTTGCACCGTTTTTGGCCATCTTTTTGCTCGCTGGCTTGATTTTGTCTCAATAGTGCTCTAAGTTGTCAGGAATGATTGTAGCACTTTAATTGTTGCTTTGTTATGTTATGTTGGGAAATTGGAAGATAGAGAACAGTGGAGGCGTTAGGCCAATATACCATGGACCTGCCAGTAGGCAGTGCACTAAGATATATATATATATATATATGTATATATATATATATATATATATATATATATATATGATACAAAAACTAATTTTGTGTAAACATGCACATACCTATGAAAAATGCTCAATTTTAACTCATCGTAGATTTGAACACTAACATCTCAATCCTAAGGCGGACGTTCTAGTAATGTTGCATGGTTCTTTCAGTAAATCAGTGTATAAAAATTTCCTAAAGGCCTCTAAGAAAAAGCTACTTTTTATATACAGACCTAGGCCTAAAAGTTGTCAATATATGCCTTCACTGCGTAAATTGAATATAGTCGATCATAAACTATTAATAAATAACGAAACACTCAATTTAGTGTTAATATTTGGGATTGAAAAATATGGCGGTGTTAAACAATTTTATACGCATACATAAGATAAATCACAGGAAAGTCACAGTTGAGAAATGAGAAAGCTGTAATTTGCGTTATGCCTTTGTGATAGAATTTAAATATACATATTCTGTCCAAAAATTTAAAGTGAACAAATAACAGAGCGATAATTATCGTAACTAATAAGGAACGTTGAAATTTGTTTGGATTATGAATACAACTAGAGAAGGCGTTACTTAGTATATGCAATATAATTATCTGCTATCATTACAGTGTTCCGCCAGGCCAACTTTTGGAAGACTGAAGAAAACAATATAACAGTGTTTGCTTCACTGGGATGTTTTGATCAGCAGAAGATGTCAAAAGGAGACTGCATCCATTACTGCTTGGCGAGACTCAACGACTGCGCAGGCATCCACTACGACTCTAATCCTAGCGAGCAGTTCTGCTGCCTCTTCAGTGACAGCGACATTCTCAATCCACAGCGTGTCAGTCACCCTGGTGCTCTGACCTATCAGTGGAAAAGTGACGTCTTTCCATGTCTGCTGGGAAACTGATGTTCCAAGTCTCAGAAAAATGATTACATTCTCTTCTTAGATATCCATCTCCGAAATGTATCAATACTTTCAAAAGTGGCATTGTTTTCTAAGCAATGGTAGTAAAACTTTAAATTAATTTAAAATATGAAATGTGCAATTAAATCCAGTGCCGGATTAATACCTTGGAAGGCCTGAAGCACTTTTGCAAGGGGGCCGCCTCAAAACCTAATCCTAAACCTAACTCCCAACTCAAACCACAAACCCTTAAAGCCTGACATGTTTTACCAAGTATTAAAAATTAACAAGCCATATAGGTCTATGGATAAAAATTACAATGATAAGATAATAGCATAAAAAATAAACAAATCATTGATTAAATAGGATTTAAAATGAATTAAACCTGAAATTGTGTCAAAATGTGGAAGAACTAAAAAAGTGTAAACAATTAGTCTTAAACTAGTAAGCAATATTTTGCAAAAATATGGCAGAAGTAATAAAAAAATTAACATAAAGTTAGACTTAGGAGTTCAAAGTTAAAATGTCATTATCTAAGGTTTTGATAAGTTTGAAATTTCACGATAAAACTTTTGATCATATCTATATGGTATGCAAATAGATCCTACAGTTGAAGTAATTTTGAGTACATATTTATTGCATTAGTTTATCAGATTTAAGTCCGACGAAAAAAATTACATTAAACTTCATTTGAACAGCATGGTGAAGACTGAAATTATGGATTATAATTTATTTAATTATATGATTAGAATTATAGTATTCATAGCAATTAAATTCAATTCATGAGTAAATTGCTGATAATACAGTTAAGTGATGAATTTATTAGGCAGTATGCCTAAGTCAGTAACGCTAACGAAAGTTAGGGGCATGTTTTCAAAAGCTACGGAATAGCAATCTATTAACTTAAGACCTACAGTGCATCAGCAAGACATTATTTAAATATAATACATAAACATATTAAGACAAAAACTATTATAACACCTTGATTTAAGTTGATTGAAAACCCAAGGCTCTAAACCTCAGTTGTTGACTAACCAGTAAACTAATATAATCCTGTTCATAAATTCGCAACCCTTAGGCGTACCCAGAATTTTACCTTAAACCTAAATCTAACTTTTCTCACCACTAACCTTGAAAAAGTATTTTAAAAACTGTAGAAAGCAGTCAGCAGGAAGCTTCACGGTAATTTTAAGAAAGTAATGTTACTCTTTCATTCCTTAAATTTCTGAATGGATCTCAATTTTCCCTAATCAGCATGCCTCCAGTTGTCCTTTAAGTTTTCTGCTAAAATGAATTTAGGCTTAATATTAATGATTCATCAAATGATAACGTTTTAACGTTACTTTCATATCGCAAACTGATGAAGCTAAGTCTCTCTCTCTCTCTCTCTCTCTCTCTCTCTCTCTCTCTCTCACTCTCTCTCTGTCGTAATGCGTAATGCACTGCCTACTGGCAGGCCCATGACATATAACGTCTCCACTCTTATCTAACTTCCGCTTTCTTCTTCATGTCACATATAAGTGAATCTTTAAGTCATCTAACATTCCCAGTCTTGTCCTGCCTCTGCCTCTAATCTAGACTACAGTATTTCCTTTCATTCTGCAATCTGTGACCTTTTTGTGGACTTTTCCGCTTATAATAGGTCCTAAAACTCAATTAGTTACTTTAAGTACGTGTCTTTTTAATAAGTACTTTTAGTTTTCGGTAGTTATGTTTTATATCGCATCGGCCTTTGCTTTCCTATGAGCAGTTTCCAAAAAGCAGTTGAAAACCTACCTTTCCACATCTCTTCTAAATATAGTGTCCATGAATTGCAACCAGCACGTAAACTTTCTTTTCTTTAATTCTATTTATCGTTGGAAAAGTTTTCTTGGGTAAGAGTTTGCTCCGTTGCAGCCTTATTTTTCTAACCGTTTGGATTTTCACAATCCAAACGGTTCTCGATGTTGTCATGGACAATAATAACACTCTAATTATTCTTATGCTATATTTATATTATGGGTAAACAGGATAGTTTTCAGGGAATGACGCTCCAGGCCAGTAAATGTTATTCGAAGCTGAGGAAGGCATAGGCGGCCTATCTCGTCACAATCTGAATCCCCCGAGAAGGAGTAGTAAATCAACGCATAGCACAAAAAGATCATGTATACGAGGACAGGAAGAGGGAGGCGGAAGACAGGTAAGAATGGAGGCGATATAAGAATTGGGCGGGATTTTTTGCTTTAGATCGAACTATACATTTTGCCAGTTAACAATAATTCTCAGATATTGATTTAGAGACTGGCGGATCTATCGCACTCGATCATGCTAAGCGTCAGTTAAACGAAGTTAAGCTCCATCTCGCAGTTATTTCATTGTGAGCGACCACCTTGGAAGACCGAGTGTTGACAGCTTTCAAAGAAACAAATCCCTAGGGTGTTGGAAGGTTATTCTTAAATCCGCGCATAAAATTACTTATTGTTATTTTTGAACATTAAAAACCAAATTTAATATCTTAACTTCTAACGTAAGACATTTCTGACAATTATAAAAAATAATATGTTTTAATATTACACTTAAAATAATATCAGAAAAGAACAGAGTAGGCCTACGAAGGTAATGTCGCTTATTAAAAACTTCTATATGTCTCTCAATAAAAACGTCTCTAGGTCGCTCCTTAATTTACTTTCTCAACAACTAATACAAATGCCGCGCCATTGAATTGCCCATTGTGTTTAATGACTGCTTCTTGTCACGATAGCATTGAAAGCGAAGGAAGAAAGGAAACATACTGTCCTTTTAATTCGACGTACCGTTTGTGTTTGGCTGGCGTCTCAATTCTTAGTGCTGCAAAAAAATTAGTCTTAACAGCAGTTTCGCGGCTATTGATTTCGCTTAAATTATATTCTCTGAAATTATATTTTTTGCAACATTGAAATCACTAAATGACGTTTTCCTTAAGGAACTTCATTGCGAAAGGATTTTACTCTTCGTGAATTCAAATTATTTTGCTAAATTGACTGTTTTGTTAACACTTATATGAATATACAATTTTTATACAATGTTTGAATGCAATTGAATGCAATTGAATACAATACAACGAAATTCTAAATGTTACTTATAATTTTCAGATAAGTTATATATCGCAGTACTGCCTTAATATTCATTCATTTGGAAATGACTAAGCTCACTAAAATACTACCTTTCAGGATCATATACGGACTCCTTATGGAGTGTGCAATATACTTCAGTAAGTATGCTCGTATTGTGCATTTTATATTCTTATGCATTTTTATGAAAGAAATCTAGCAAAACTTAAGGAATATTTAGTTCAGACTTTACGTTTTAAACGCTTAGCTTAAAATATAATTATTGATAAAACTTAGCTTTTTAGCACGACAGTTCAAATTTCTGTATTATAAGCTCGAAAAATATAGGCCTATTGGCCTATAACAAATTATTTTCAATCTAACACATAAATAACATACACTGCACTTGTAATTGACACTCACTCTCTGGAAGAGAGAAATCTGTTTTTAAAAAATTCTAATTGCTTAGATGAGGAAGCGTTCAAAAATTTTCATTGAGTCTAGCATTGAAAATGATTATTTGATTCATCACTAAAATATGCAAACTATGTTTAGTTCCTGCAAACCATCTAAGCCGTTTTATTAATAATATTGTTCCTTTATCATTTTTATTCTATAACGCATGACTACAACGACGAAGGCACTCCCGCCGCCAATTTGAGTTTATTGTTTAGAAGTTATAAATTTGCAGTCGGCTTTGCTTAGACTATTCGGTTGGAGCAAGTGTGGCTCCAGGCTTCGGTTGGAACCAGTGGCGATGTCACTAAGTTTTATTCGATCGCGGATCAGTATGTGCGGGGTTCAAATCCTGGGCTCGCCCGTCACTGACATCGCTTTCGAATGAGGACACTGACGTTAACATTAGTTTTTTATAGACTTGCGGGATTTGTCGGAATTGCTCACATTGGTCAAATTTGTATATATACAAGTTCATATATGGAGATAGAATGTGTCGACATTTTTTATTGAGTGTCCTCCTGGAAATATTATTTCGTCAAATTTATATTTGATACCCTTTGGCCTGCAGGCCGACAAATTTCAAACGTGTTAATACACTGTAATAAACGGTCTAACTTGCTACCAATCGGAAAGTGAATTTAAATGCATTCTAACTTCAAAAAATCACCGGGGCAAGCTATTTCACTTGCACCCACACAAAAAGATTGGTTGGGATGTCAACAGGCCTAAATTTGGACTCATGACAAGAGTTTGGAACATGTTAAATCCATGATCCTTGTATGATATGATAAGTGATTATTTGATATGGGTGTATTACCAATTAAATCCGGAATTCCATAAGTCATAATTTCCTAAGATTTATTTGCCGATATTAATTCGCAAGATATTAAGATATTTAAATAATTGAATTTCTGATAGCATAATTTTATATGTATAGTCTTGTCATACTACATCTGAAAGTCTATTCGGTTTCATTGGCTTTAATAAATTTAAGGAAAGACGAATACACTGGCTATCGAAGCATTTTAGGCCTATTTCTATCAATGAATAAGGCCCTACATTTAGACCTTAAACGGCAAAGTTCAAGTGGCTATTGTACTTATATTTGTTCAATATTTTCAAATCGACTATATACGAGAGTTGTTATTAGTCCCACGACTTCGAATTTTAAAAAGGCAACAAAAATAGACTATGCGAGAGACTGTGTGATTCCATGCAATTCCCGCAATCTCTTACTGACTAATTTGCTTTCAAATTGATTATTAAGCAATCACCCGGGGAGGGAAAACATTTCTCATTGGATTCACAGAATTTTATTCGGGACTCATTCCCACAGTCCATGTCTACATCAGCAATCCCAACAGCAGAGTGGCTTACGTGCAGCTGTCCACTCCCGGGATCTCGTACGGGACACCTGGATACGTCATGGAGAGCGTCCATGTGATGTCCCAGAGCTCAGTCAATGTCTCTCTACCTGTGGATCTGATATCAATCGGAACTCAGAAGACCAATAAGGGTAACTCCAATTACTTATGTCGCTAGCTCCTAGGCCTACATGCAGTATATACTTAACATTTCAAGTAACTTGGGCCTCTCGTATGCCAAAACACACTCTAATTCGTCTCCAACACGTATAAAATTATCTTTCTCCAGTCGTCTGTAACATAAACATACTCAAATCTCACTCTTCTACTCTTCCTAAGAAACCGCACTGGGTTCTAGTTTCCGAACGAATAAAATTTCGATAGCTTTCTTAACTTTCATTTTTAAATTATGGTGAACTATCCTATCTATCTGATATTTTGTCAATCAATCAACCCTCTCATAGTCTCTGCTCCTTTAGTAAAAACCTTCCCATTATACCATACATTAAATCTTCACCACGTAACTATTCTATAAAACGTTTCTCGGAAGTAAGCCAGTAGGCACAAAAGATTTATTTTGTTGAGGACAACCACTTTCATCATGCTATTCTCATTAATTATATTACCCTCGTTTTCCCATCAAAACAATGGAAATATTAGGCTAACCCCTGTTAGAGGACAAAATTCATAAACCTCAATTAAAAAACGAATTTAAAAACTTTTTGAATGACGCTTTAATTTACAAATTACACATTTAGCGCATATAACTCTAATGTTGTATATATATATATATATATATATATATATATATATATATATATATATATTGTCGCATTGCATCCATATCAATAAAGCAATTACTAAACGTACTACATCTAAACGTATTACATCTTACTAAACGTAAGATTAATCGCAAGCGACGACTTAACAGATCTGGCTTGAGGAAGGTGGCTTGAAATAATTTCAGAAGCCACATATTATATAGCTTAATATTAGACTTCATTTAGTTAATTAAGACATAAACTTTATGATTGATGGCCGCTTGATGGCCAAAGGAGCGCTCTAATTGATCGTGAAAGCCTACCAGCTTGTAGGAATGTGCTTCTTGGACAAGATAGCTAGCCGAACACAAGAAAGATTTATAGAGACAAGAACTAACTATATTGTAATAAGTATTACCCATATTTAAATTTCTGCAGTACTTCAGATTTGCTCATCACAGCACGTTGCGGTTCAGGCCATAGTGACCGGACCTCATATATCAGGTGGATACAGCGCTATGCCAACGACAAGCCTTGGAAATGAATATATAGTAACAACTTACTACTATAACGATTCGATAGGTGGATTAGGACCATACGGGTTCGCCGTAGCTGGATCAGAGGACAACACTCAAGTATCAATAACTCTGCGAGGCTCCTTACCTGTAGACATGACGGTTACTTACAACGGAGTAACCTATGGTAAAGGTGACATTATTTCTGAGATCATCAACAAATTTGAAATTCTTCAGGTAAAAATTTATAAGTTTATATTATATAAAGATATAGTTTATTTAGCGTCTCTGACTCTGCCTTTTGGTGAGAAATCGGAAGTTAAATTCTTATTAGATTGATAGAATAACACTTATGTATATGTAGAGATGAACTATACCGTAATAATCCTAGATAGGCCTACACATCTACTGTATATACATGCATACACAACTCAACGCAGACATAACAGTTCAAATAAATTAAAGCAAACTGTATCATTCTTTTAATAGCCACTAGAGTACCGCATATGAAACCGTCAAGAAGCAGTGCACAGCGGCGGGCGGGGGGGGAGGCTGTCAAGTTATCGATGGATAAAATGTCCGAGGACCCATGAAACTATAGTCTGAACAAATTTTGACCCCCCCCCCTAACACTGAAATCCTGGTGACTCCAGTTATTTTTGCTTTGTCAGTAAAGTAACTGGAAAATTGTTGGGGCTGGGACTCAACAGGTATACATGTAGATGGAAGAAAAGGAGAAATAGTTCTAAGGAAAAGATCATTGACTGTTTTCCATAAAATCTTGGTATTCACATCCATATTGATCAGAGAAGAGTAGCACTGTTTCTTAGCATTAGCAATTGCAGCACGATAAATCTTATGCTGCAAAATTTGAAGCAGTATTCCAAGCATCAAAATGGGTATGACAACAGTTTTTTTCGATCTACTGCATGCAGCCTTTTAACTTTCTCAGATCAGAAGTTACATTTTACCAACGGTTAGATTTCTGAACCACTTAGGTATTATTTATTTTATTTGTGTTATTTTTACTATAGCTTTGCTCACGTGTTTTCGCATTTAATGACACTTATCTGATATTTTTATGGCCCTATTTTCAACCATGTTTATTCTAAAGATTCAGGTTACCGATGACACGGGAGCCGATCTGAGTGGCACGCTGATTACTGCTAACAAGCCTGTTGGTGTGTTAACGGGTGTGTCGCTTACACATACTGGAGAGTATTGCATGAACTATCAGACTGATGCACTTCTTCCCTTGGATAAACTACGTAGAGAGTATTACGTGATGAGCACTCCACTGAGACCAAATGGTGATATCCTTCGTCTGACTGGTAATAAATTATTTGCAAATATTTATCTCTACTTGATAGATAATTCTTATTTTGATTTGCACATTTCTGCAATATTTGGTAATATTCTAATCAAATTTATTTAAGCATCCGAGAAAAATTATTTGTAATATGTGAACTTTAAAACCTAACAAAATTAGTGTAAATATTTTAGTACAAATTCTGATTTGCTATTTACTTTCAAAATCAATTCTTCTGAATTGATGCTATATTTCGTTTCATAGGTTGCATTAATAAGTAGTGTTGGATTTATAACAAAATGAAAGAAATTTTGAAATAATTCCTTGAAATGAGTGACATTTTTCAAATAAGATTTTAAAATTTTCTCACGACGAAATTTTAGACCCCAGAGAGGATTCATTTATAGATGCAATGAGCAGGGCTAGTTCATAATTTTAATATATAGTGGAAACTATGAAGAAATAGGGGTAATGCAGATTCTTTGCGAAAGAAGTTTAGAATATGGAAATGACGTTTTTTGTACTCTTTGTGGGCTTTGAGAAGGCCTTTGACAGGATTAATTGGATAAAGATGATGAATTCTTGATGAGTTCCTATTCTTGATGAGTTCCTATTCTTGAAAAGAATATTTCTAGAATAGTTTCTATTCTTGAAAAGAATAGGAACTGACTGGAGTGATAGAAGACTAATATAAATTTGCAAATTAATCAAAGAGCAGTAATCAAAATCCAACAAGAGTACTCAGAAGAAGGTGAAATAGGACGTGGAGTAAGATAATTTTGTAGCATTTTGCCTCTGCGGTTTAATATTTACGCTGAGGCAATAGTGAATGAAGCCATGGAAGACATTGAAAACGGAATAAAAGTAGGAGGAACATTTTTACCATTTTTTGGGAGGGCAGCAATCCGCTCACTTTTTAGTACCTAATGCCAAACTTTATCTCCAAACCTACAACTATTGGAGACCATGCCATTGCCATTCCACTTTCAAGGAGAATCTACAACCTTTGGTACTACTCAACTATGGGTTACCCAGCAAATACAAATATCAAATGAAAATCAAGTGTAACCACCTACATCAACATTTATCGAGAAAAACACAAGTGAACAGAAAAGCTTATAGAAATAAGACTTTATCTAGAAATGAACATAAAAATAATCCGTATATTTCTAATTAAGATAAAAGAAATTATTAAAATGCACGTAATACGGCGAGACGTAGGAGAAAACAATTAATAGGACGGTTAATATAAATAATATTATCATTCAAAAAAGACCTGGAGAAGCTAGAAATAAAACAGCATATCCTACACATCCATTACGACTTGGTGCAAATCCCCAATCACTACTCCGGCAGGGCTATCATACTGGCTACCCGGGGATTTTGAAAACCCAATTGCGAGGACCGATCTCCAAGAGTATGCATGGGAGATGGACCCTTAACACAATGGGTTGAAAACGAATACTAGATAGGACTTTCGAGATAAACGATACTAGAAAAGATTTATCATCTCAAAATGCTACTACCCGATTCCTCGTGAAAATATTAGTCGATAAAAGCCGTTAAAAGAGAAGCTGCGAACTCTAGTGGCGACGTCGGTACTCGATCGCGGATCAGTATGTGCGGGGTTCAAATCATGGGCTCGTCCGTCACTGAAATTGCTTTCGAGTGGGGAAACTGACGTTAACTTTAGTTTTATCAGCTTTAATCAAACCTATACTAGAAGTGGGTCCGGAAATAATAAAAATCCGTTCGAGGACGGATTTTTATTATTTCCGTGCATAATACTTTTTATTATTTAAGTGCATAATACGAATCTTTGCCTTTAAGACGAAGTCAAATATCTATTTAAATTTTAAATATAAAAAATTAAATGCTTATTGTGTGGATATTTTGCAGCATTATCAAGCTACACTGTGTGCAACGTAACAGATTTATACGGAAACTTGACAGCGAGCGTCAGGATTTTGCCTTATGGAATGGTCCAAATTAATCTTCCCACTGGAAATGCTTATCGTATCAATGCTACCAATGACATACAAGCCACCTTGATTGGAAAATCCTGTTTGTCAAATCCCGGTGATGCAGGAAATACTTATCTTATGAGTTTACGACCTCTGGAGTACGGTCAGAGTGAATACATCTTCACAACAATGACTCCTGAAGTAGATTCCTTCTTGCATTTCCTGATCCTGATTGCTTCTCCCAATTGCGCTTCAAATCTCATGTTGAATGGTGCTCTCTTTGACCCCACTGGATGGACTAAGTTCTGGGATGACGACGTGTCCGGGAAGATCATGCAGCTGCCATCTGGTGAGGAGACATACATTATCAAGTGCCTCAATGGTGGAAAGTTTGTGGCTTACCTGACGGAGTTAGGGATCCGTGAAACTACATCAATTTCCCTACAGAATCCTCTCGACACCCATGTAGACTCTTCACGTTGGTAGACAGTATTTTTATAGAAATATTATATTTCTGTTGTATAGTTCACGCTTTGATAAATATGATTTATTCCATATATGTGGCATATATTTTAGCAGCAAAATATATATTGAATGTTGATAGGTATTATCCTACTAGATTTAAATTTACATTTTATTGTAATTGACACTGTACATAAAATATCGACCTTCGCCCTCCGCATATCCACATATCCAATGCTTCTAGTTTCCTAATATCTTCCTTCCTTAAGGTCTATGTTTTCTAATTGGATTCCATCAAAATAATCAAGTTGAGGTCTGTCGATAAAACTCGGTCACAATTCTATGATTAACTCTGTGAATTTCCTACTTGTCATTTGTAATGATGTTATGTGTATCTGCTGTCATTTCAGTGTTCCGACAGGCCTATACATACATATTCTGTCCAAAAATTTAAAGTGAACAAATAACAGAGCGATAATTATCGTAACTAATAAGGAACGTTGAAATTTGTTTGATTATGGATACAACTAGAGAAGGCGTTACTTAGTATATGCAATATAATTATCTGCTATCATTACAGTGTTCGAACAGGCCAACTTTTGGAAGACTGAAGAAAACAATATAACAGTGTTTGCGTCACTGGGATGTTTTGAGCAACAGAAGATGTCTAAAGGAGACTGCATCCATTACTGCTTGGAGAGAGCCAACGACTGCGCAGGCATCCACTACGACTCTAATCCTAGTGAGCAGTTCTGCTGCCTCCTCAGTGACAGCGACATTCTCAATCCACAGCGTGTCAGTCACCCAGGTGCTCTGACCTATCAGTGGAAAAGTGACGTCTTTCCATGTCTGCTGGGACGCTGACTTGTCAAGTCCCAAAATATGGCAAATTTTTTTCAACTATTCTTCAGCTAGAATTATCGAAGTTGAATAATGTAGTACTTTTGTAAAGGTAAATATAAACAGCAGAATTGGTGTATTCGTGTAATTAAGTATTTATGCCGCAGTATTTTAACTTAAAACGTACCTTATCGGCAATAAAAGTAGAACTACATGTAGGTGGACCTAACTGTTTTACTAATCTCTTTATTAACCTATTATTGCTTAGCTTGTGAATTTCAAAACAGCTAAAATCACATATTCAAACCGGCACATGACAAGTAGGCTAGATTAAGACTTTACACGAATACAGCATTGGCCGTACGATATAATAGAAATCTCAATATTCTTATAGCGTTTCGGTCTGATAAAACATACTAATTCAAGAACCGATTTTGCCATATAAAATGTACCGACTCTTCCATTACTAATGCTAATCTTACTCTAACATTGTTCAAAAGCAAACGTAATCTCCTGTCACGATCCATGCAGCGTAGTTGATGCCATTCTGAAGCCGCAGTTGTGATCTCAGTTTTCTTTTACACTAGATCTACTCAAAGTATAGTGAAATATTCGTAGTAATTATAACAATTAAATTATTTATATCACTAATAGCATTAATGATAACAACTAATTAAGAAATTAATTAGCAACTGATTGGAGTCAGTGACGATGTCGCTAAGATACTCGATCGTGGATCTGAATGTGCGGGGTTTAAATCCTGGGCTCGCCTGTCACTGACATCGCTTTCGACTGAGAAAACTGGCGTTAACATTAGCTTCGCCACCTTTTTAAACTGGTCTGTCATCTTAGATATTGCAACAATTCTAAACGTAGAAAAGTGATTGGAATGGACAGTGCTCAGATTATGAATTATGTTCCTGCTGATAGTCGACTTTTTATCACTCCTTATATACCTGTGTTGTGTCTAGGTGTCTAAATAATTTACAAACCATGGACTGATTTACGTGTCGAATATTATGACAAAACACTAAGATCCAAACCAAAGTCAGAAAAGCCATTCTGTTGATGTGCCCCTAGACTCAAGAAATTAAACAAACATTTCTAAATGCTTTGGAAAAGTTTATCACCGATCTTAGGTAAAGTGGGTTTCAAGGGAAGATGATGATAACGATGATTATCATCACCAGGGTGATGACTATGATGATTCAATCATTTATCAATCAAAATATAAATAATTACCAAAAAAATTAGCATTCTGCAATCTCTTTTATCAGAATTTTTATAATGGTACTCTAACTATCTGCTAATGTCTAAAATTAATTTATTAGAACTATTGCAATTTTTTCACCTTTTCTTCGGGTCCATGGTGTCAAAAGCATCCTCTCATCTCTATCGTCCGTTTTCCTCGTCATGTCCACGACCGAGTGGATCTTTGAATCATCTATAACATTCGTTTTGATATACTAATATTCGAACTCCTGGTGATGTTAATCTTCACTCCATATTTCAACGTCGTATAATTCAGACTATTAAAATGATACGGCATTGAAATATGGAATGACGGTTAACAATATAAAGACAAAAGTTATGAAAAATTCCCAAAATAGAGGTGAAATAAATTTTATAATAACAGGTAAGAAATTGGAACAGGTAAGTTTTTTCAAATATTTACGTCATGCTATATCAGACGGTGGGAAATATGAGACCGAGTTATATGTGATAGGATTGTACAATGTACATGCAGAGAAAGCCATCGGTAATGGGAAAGAATTTTTACAAAAAGTCTAGAGAAAGTCAGGAAGATAAAGATAGTGAAAACTTTGGTTTGAACCATGCTATTATATGGATATGAAACATGGACCTAAAGGAAGGAAGATATAAGGAAACTAGAGGCATTGGAACTGTGGATATAGTGAAAACTGGAAAAGATTAGCTGGACTCAATCGGTTACAAAAGAGGATATTCTGTATAGAGTTGCTACAGATGGACAGTTGAAAAAAGCATTAAGAAATAAAAAGAAGAGTTGTATAGGACACATCCTCAGGCGATAATCTCTACTTAAAATGGACATAACCTAGAATGGAAACAAAAAAAGGCAGAGGCAATCTGAGATTAGAAATGTTAGATGATTTTAAGATCCACTCATACGTGGACACGAAGAGGAAAACGGAAGACCGAAAATAGTGGAGGTGTTATATGCCTTATTGGCCAATAGGCAGTACACTAAGAGCGAGCTAGAGAAAGATAATATTATTCTTTGAGATTCTGCTTATGACGAGGTGGGCCCCTTGTTCCTTCCTCTGTTTCGACTAACATTTGCTGGGCAGGGGCGTCATTCCCTGAAAGAAGTATCCTCTCTGTACCCAGTGAAATAAATAAATAATATAGTAAGTGTATTACAATCTAATACATTTATTAAGTTTTACTTATATTATGGAATTAAATAATAAATCAATGAAAAAATGGGAATTTGGGAGTGTATTCTATTTAATAAATTATTTACAGCAGATTATGTAACAGCTCGAGCTGTTTAAATGTTTAAACATGAGGTATTAAAGGTGATAGATATCGACATAGTTGATCATTTCACTTTAATGCGTGTTTACTTTTTTTACCTTTACTATTACAAATACAATTACAGATACTGCACACTGCCATTGTTCTGTTATTACTAAAGCTACTGCTACGGCCACTGCAACAACTACTGTTAAAGCTACTGCTACATACTACCGCAGCTACTGCTACTGCAACTACTGCTACTGTTACTGTAGCTTATTTTTCTATAAGACTATTAGGTGCATGCAAGTGTTGATTTGGATGGTGATGGCTTAAGCTGAACTTTCATTTTAAAGAATGGTAAATGCAACGTCGGGCCAAAGAATACGTTACGGTACAGATTTAAAACAATTCCTAGCAACAATAAATATCATACATACTGCTGAAAATAAACCCGAAAAGATAACTACACGAATGTAATATTTTAAGTCACTCATTACGATCCGCTATGAATGCCGTCTCATTGAAATATCCATTGTGTTTGCGTGACGGTTTGCAGTCACGAAATTATTGATTGAAAATGACAAGAGGGAAACTGCCGACCTGAAATTACTTCATCCTGTGGTTGTGTGCTTCGAGGCTCTTAGTACTGGAAAATTGTCTTTAAAACAATTTAGAGATATATTGATTTTCATTAAATAATATTTTCATAAACACTTTTTATGAAAAATTAAATTAACCAAAGTTAAAGTTCTTCCGTAATTAAAGAACTTTATCAGGCATTCATATAGACCATCATAACCTTGGGTTTATTTCAAATTAATCTCTCTTCGGATTTGTTAATTAAAGTAAACTCCATGGCTTTAATTTATTAAAATTGAAATTTCAAGTAAATATATACAATACATTTATGGAATTTAGTAAATTTTTAAAATAAGTTTATGCAATTATAAGTTTTAGATGCTGTGAATAAGGATTTGCGTAAAAACAATTTATAATAACTACACAGTCTTTAATTTGGCTTCTTCAGTTCTTTATTGCAATAATTGTAAACTTCATTAGATGGACGTTCATTCTCTTTCTTCGCTCCTGCAGTTTCGAACTCCCTGCCTCTTGATCTTCTCTAATGTTCTACTATTTCAACTTTCCGTTGTTGGTCAAAAACACATATCTCCCCGCCAGATAATTTTTTTCATCGCGCCTGACTGATTTATCACCGGACCGGCACCGTTTGGAATCTTCTTCTTTCTCTTCAGCACCTGATTTTTCAGATCGTTTTTCAGTGAATTGACTTGTGATGACATATGATGGGTTACGTCCCAGACATCATCCCTATACGAGAAAACGGACGTTAAACCATTATTATTTATTATTATTATTAACTCCTGAGTCTCACCATCTCATTAATCACCATCTTATTAATTCATTCATTATAATCTTAGAACTATAGTATATTTAATCCTTATTTACTGCTTTGTGATCATTTAACCGACACAGTTTAGCATTTTTTCGCTTTCTCTTTAGCATATGCATTTTTCAACCGTCTGGATGAATCGAATTACAGTGAAACGTAATGGAGGTGTCTCTGATATCATCATTATACGAAAACAGGGACATTACACTTTTAAAAATATTACAATTGTTACAGTTTAGAACTCTTTTTGAAACATCTATAATATTTCTTGTTCTGAAACAGTAGGTCCATTGTCAATATTCAACATGCGAGTTATTGTTATTTAATTGTGAATGACTTTTAACATAATTGGAGTTGCTTCATTGGGTTTTGCCAACATCTAATTTTTCACGTTTGTCAATTTAAATGATGAACATTTTTCTGAATTCATGGATATTTTAGGAATGCAGCACATCGAAGCCAGAAGGTACGAGTACAGTTATAAATTAAACACTAAATTTCAATTTAACTCAAACAATTTCAATATTATAGAAGTTTTAGTTTTAAAAATGATAATTCCCACAGTTGTGTCCGGGGTGTTTGAAGAATTGATGAACCGGTGATTGCACGTGTCGTAGAAAGCTACTAAATCACATCGGCCTTTGCTTTCCTATGAGCAGTTCAATAGGCTGTTGAAGACCTATCTTTTCCATCTCTCTTTTCCATCCAGTGTCATGTGTTACGACCAGCGCTTAAACCTATTATTGTTTAGGCCTACTTTCATCTATCTTTGGATTGATTTATTTTATTTTGGAATATGTACCGTTTTTAGACCTTCTTTTTGCTCGTCGGCTTGATTTTGTTTCAATAGTGCTCGATGTTCTCCGTGACGACTGTAGCACTCTAATCGTTATTGTTGTCGTTGTTAAAGCACTAAGATACTTACCAACGTCAGAAAGGGCATTCGGTAGGTGAACGCCTACGCTCCAGAAATTGCTACAAAAATTTTAGCGAATGGAAAAGTCTCAAATGGGCGATTGGCTGGTTGTGTGGTGTAGGGCAGACAGGATTTGAGACAGTCCATTTGTATCCCGACCTTAGTTAAACTGGGATTCAAGGGATTATGATGATAATGATGAGTTTTATTAATTATAAGCGATTAGATTAACAAAGGCGAAGCGTTAGGATTAATATTCGAGTTTTACAGGTACTATGTTATGTTGAGGCCTCGAGGGTTAAAAATTCATTGCGTGTCGTGTCCGAACCACTCGAGAATATATCAAATGCTAAAGTGCGCTTATCGTAAAGGGTGACAAGAAAGAATTGAAGAAGGCAACGGGAATCTATCACAAATATCTTATAGACTCTTTGCACAAGTTACCTATATTATCTCTTTCTCTCGCTCTCTCTCTCTCTCTCTTAGTGCACTACCTGTTGGCAGGTCCTGTGACATATAACTCCTACACTTATTTTGAGCTTCTGCTTTACTCTTCATATCAAAATATTAATTAGTCCAATTAGCTAAAGTGATAAGCTCCATAATTTACGATGAAGATAAAGAAGCGACCTCATTTTTAACTTTGTGAAGGAACGAGTTTGTTGAACTATGAAGCGCTCCAAAATGAGCTTGAAAGTATACTATGATACTATATGAAATTTTGCACCTTCGATCGACAGAACAACAGAAAGATAGAGAGAGAGAGAAAGAGAGAGAAAGATAGAGAATTCGCACAAAACGTTTGAAGCAAATTCCAATTACATCCTCTATTTTACTCAAGCTCAAAATATCCCAACTGACTGCAACTTGCAAAAACTTAATCAGCTTAAGATCAAGATGGATCATCGAATGGATCATCCAGACGGATTAATGGGGTCCCTTGCGTAGATATTCCTCACTGAATGTGAATGTAGTTACACAGAGATACTTTTACGATGAGCGGTTTTTTTTAATTTTTGCAGGTCATTTTAATAATTCTTTTTTGAAAGAAATGACGGCCATTTCCCGCAGACTCTCATTCAAAGTTGTCTACTGTCTTCTATTGCAGTGTGCAATATACTTCAGTAAGTATGTCTGTTGTATGCATTTTATATTCTGATGCACTCCTCAACAACAACAATAACAACAAAAATAACGATAATGATAGTGCTACTGTCATCAATCCCACTTACATGTTTATTTAGTCACTTTTTCCTACACGTAGTTAATATTAGGCTTACATATGCATTCTTATTTGACCCTGTTTTCTAGTCTTTTCAACTCCTAATTCCTACTAATAGTATACTACTAATTTAATCATCATCATCATCATCATCCTCCTCCCTTGAATCCCAGTTTAACTAGAGTCGGGATACGAATATACACTACTACTAATTTAATAATAAAAAATAATGATACTATTATGTTAATACAAGTAATTGAAACTGAAGTTCATGGTTGAACTAATGTTATTGAATAATACTAATAAAGGTTTAACGTCCGTTTCCTCATCCAGGGATGATGTCAGGGACGAATGAAACATTATACTGTTGTAGAGATATCGTGGTATAATGAAATTGCACCAAGATATATACTTAATTGACAGAATAATTTTTAAAATGTTCCTGACTGAGGGATTTCATGTCTCGCCTAAATCAGACAATTAAGATCAAAAATATTATCAGATGGAAATTCTGAATTTCTATGAAATTTAGATGAATTTATTTGCTTTAATATCTGTTATTAAATTAAGCAACTGCTTGGGGAGGAAAAACATTTCTCATTGGATTCACAGAATTCTATTATGGACTCATTCCCACAGTCCATGTCTACATCATCAATCCCAACAGCAGAGTCGCTTACGTGCAGCTGTCCACTCCCGGGATCTCGTACGGGACACCTGGATACGTCATGGAGAGCGTCCATGTGATGTCCCAGAGCTCAGTCAATGTCTCTCTACCAGTGGATTTGATATCAGTCGGAACTCAGAAGACCAACAAAGGTAACTGAAATTATTAAATGCACCGGCTCGTAGGCTTTTAAGTAACATACATGGTGTCGATAGATATCCACGAAGCTTGTTCATTGCAACTAGGCTGATTTCTATGGTAATTAATTGTTATTATTTTATTTTAACAGTTATTATTTTATATTACTATGGCAATTGTTATAAAATATTAATTATATTCACACTAGACAGGTCTAACTAAGGTTTTTGATTTCATGAAATTCTGTGCATAACACAATCAGTAAAGACTTTAGTTGAAAGCTTTTCAATTGAGTACAACTCATAGCATTAATTTAACGACACAACGATGGTCAACCGGCTTCATTGCTATAGGTTTCTGCTGAGTCTTTTATAGCAACCAAGTGCAGACGTATTTCCTTCACTGAAAGGAGGCTTCCTACCTGAACCTATCGGTATATTCAAAGTGCAATAGAGTGTGGTCTCATATCAAAAGGAGTCAGCAATCAAAAACAATAAATCCTGATAATTTCAATAACCTCACCAAAATTAATTGTAGAATCTTATTTCTCCTCAGCATATTTCCTTTTCAGAGTAGTCTGGGTGAATTGATCTGCAGTGGTGTGTGCTTTGGAGACGTCCCTGAAATCATTCTTCGACGAGGAAGCAGACGCTAAATGTTTATAATAATAATAATAATAACCGAGTAACCAGGCGGCGATTCAGCACGTGTTGCTCGAATCGCTTTTATCAAACCTCGGGTTCTTTACAGTCGGGTTAAAAACAAAATAATAATTGTTATTATTAATTATAATAATGATAATAAAATATTTAGATCACAAGCGAGATGCTAGACAAAATGGATGAAAAGAAAAAATGGAAAAGTATAGATACCAGTCATGGCCGAAAGAAATAATGAAGCTTAAACAGTGAACTTAGAAGAATTACAGACAAAGCAAAATAACATTGGTGGAGTGAAAAGTGTGATGACTTAGTATTATATGATAGAAGAGGGAGGTCGGATCTATTATACCACGAAGTCAGGATATTAACAAGAACCGATAAGAAAAAGAAAGGAGATGGAAAGAACATTAGTATAATGGGTAAAGATGTGGAATTGAAGACAGAGCTGGAAGAAGTAAAAGAAAGATGGAGAGATTATGTAGAAGAATTGTATGATAAGGCTGGGAAGCCAGTTCAAGAGGATTTTAAAATAGAAGAAGAAAATATCATAGAAAACGATAAAAAAAGGGCCCCGATTTAATGAAGGAGGAAATTTATTCTGCAAGTAACAGTATGAAGAACGGTAAGGCAGTCGGAATAGATGAAATCACAGCACAATTCTTGAAAATGTTGGGTGGAGAAACACTCAATAAGTTAATGGAGGTATGTATATAAGTGTGCAATACAGGTATTTGGCCAGACGACTTTACCAAGTCAGTGATGATCCCAATTCTCAAAAAAGCCAATGCTGTTGCGTGTTCGGATTACAGAACAATCAGCTTAATACCCCATGCATCAAAGATCTTATTAAAGATAGTAAATAATCGCATTCAGTCGAAAGCAGGCATGATACTGAGCAAGACACAATGCGGTTTTAGGAATGGATGCGGCACAAGAGAAGCAATAGGAGTAATGCGGGTTCTTTGCGAAAGAAGCTTAGAATATGGTAATGACGTTTTTATATGCTTTGTAGACTTCCAGAAGGCCTTTGACAGGATTGATTGGATAACGATGATGAATATCTTAAAAGGAATAGGAATTGACTGGAGAGATATAAGACTAATTTTGAACTTGTATATGAATCAAAAAGCAGTAATCAAAATCCAACAAGAATACTCAGAAGAAGGTGAAATAGGACGTGGAGTAAGACAAGGTTATAGTATTTCGCCGTTGCTGTTTAACATTTACGCTGAGGCAATGATGTATCAAGACATGGAATACTTGAAAGAAGGAATAAAAGTAGGAGGGAATTTGTTAAAAGATGTACGATTTGCAAATGACCAAGGAATGGTAGCGGGCAGCGAGATTGGATTGCAGAACATAATGGATAGGCTGAATGATACGGTTTTGAGATATGGCATGAAGATTAATATAAAAAAGACCAAGGTTATGAGAGTGTCCAATAATAAAGATGAAGTTAATATAGCAATAAATGGTACGAAATTGGAACAGATAAGGAGTTTCAAATATTTGGGTCATACTATAACCGATGACGGGAAATACGAGACGGAAATATGCAGTAGGATTGCACAAGCAAAAGCGGCCTTTGGTAGTAGAAAAGAACTATTAACAAAACGTTTAAAGAAAGACACAAAGATAAAGATAGTGAAAACTTTGGTTTGGACCACGCTATTGTATGGGTGTGAATCATGGACCTTAAGGAAGGAAGATATTAGGAAACTGGAGGCATTGGAAATGTGGATTTGGAGAGGAACGGAGAGGATTAGCTGGACCCAAAAGGTTAGAAATGAGGAAGTACTGGAGAGAGTTGGCACAGATAGACAGTTGATAAATGTATTAAGAAATAGCAAGAAGAGATGGATATGACACATTCTAAGAGGGGATGGTCTATTAAAAGAGGTCATAGAAGGTAGAATGGAAGGAAAAAGAGGCAGGCGCAGGCCGAGGTTAGGTATGTTAGATGATTTAAAGACCCACTCATATGTGGAAATGAAGAGGAAGGCGGAAGACAGAGAAAAGTGGAGGCGTTATGTAACATGGACCTGCCAGTAGGCAGTGCCCTAAGAGAGAGAGAATAATGATATTACTATTGGTATTACTATTATTTTTATTATTTTTTATTCTTATTATTATTATTACTATTACTATTATTATTTTTATTATGATTACTGCTTTTATTAATATTATTTGTTGCTTAGTCAACGTGCCGAGTTTTTACATCACACATGTATAACGGCATTAGCCGGGGTGTGCCGTTGTTGACATGTACATCTCGTCAGACACAAGCGTTTTAGATGGTAAACTATTCAGATTTCATTGATAAAGACGAATAGCCAAACAAAACTGTGGATTGCTGTGTTTTGGGATCTGATGCTTGAGATTACAAGAGTCAACTGAAGGTCAATGTCCTTTACGGAGCTTACAGTTTGATTTTAGTCTATTTGGGACGAGTTACCTCAGACTGCTATCCATAAATCAATATGCTCCTTCAGTATGAGACTTCAGCTATGCGTGATAGTTAAAAGTGTAAACTTTGAGAATCTAATTAATAAATAATTAATGAATTTCCATTTTTAATATAACGATTTCTTAGAATTTATTGCCAACTCTGACTAATCCATTAGGATATCTAAGACCCTGCCAAGTTACTCTACTGTCTCAGAAATCAGTTTTTCCTAGCCAAAGTTAACTGTTATTTTATTAAAGACCTAGCCCTAGCCAAGCTCTATATTATGTAAGCCGGATTTCTTACGAAGTTCTATTGAGCGTGAAAATAAACTGCGAATAGGAACATGCGCCATGGACATGACATTAATCAGTATGCAGTAGAGAGATTACTATTCTCTTTTATTACTGCTGATGTTTTCATTTCATCAGTACTTCAGATTTGCTCATCACAGCACGTAGCCGTTCAAGCCATAGTGACTGGAGCTCATATATCAGATGGATACAGCGCTCTACCTACAGCAAGCTTGGTCAAGGATTATGTAGTAACAACTTATTACTATAATGATACGGTTGGTCCATTAGGACCATACGGATTTGCAATAATTGGATCTGAGGACAACACTCAAGTATCAGTAAATCTACGAGGCCCATTACCTGTAGACTTGGCGGTTACATACAACGGAGTAACATATGGCAAAGGAGACACTATTTCGGAGACCATCAGTAATTTTGAAATTCTTCAGGTATTAATTTTAACATCTGAGACTGTAATATTTAATTTGCTGCAAAATAGATGAACATTGTAACGTTGCTCTAACGCTTACAACGTTATTATATCGCATATGATATCAAGTCTAAAAACACAACACTCGAAGTATACTGTTCACTATGAATTAGACTTTATTGAAATAACATAAATAACTAAGTTCGCAATCTATAGTCACTCAAACACTAGCTTACTCTAAATCTAATCAACATCCACCAGGGCACGTATATGCAACAGCATAGTCTATAGTAAGTATAAGATTGGGGGGTCCTGGCAAGTGGTGGGCTCTTATATACTAAAGCTTGTCAAACGCATGGTCCAATAAATGTATCATGTTACCGGTAGTGCTTTGAACATGACTCTAATATTTATTAGTGGTTATCCTGTGATTGCTGTAGTAGACATATCTAGTGGCGGCTTCATGCAATAAAGCAATCAGATGAAATCTGACACCGTCACATCTCCCTTTCCAAAATAAAATGTTTGCTTGAAAAATATAAATTATTTTAGAATCACTTCAAAATTAGCGCATAAAAATATGTTAAAGTTTCTTGTATACATGTACATATATGTTCATATAATCACTCTAAGTATCGAGCGGGTTTTCGAATGCTTCTACCAAAACGAGTAACATAGCTTCTTCTTTCTGCGGGCTCCGGCTGCGAGGCTTGTTCTTCTCGTGATGTAGGTGCGAATGGTCTTGTAGCGTTTTTTGTTACCTTGCCTGTTTCCTGTGGGGGCTTCTGAGCTTCATCTGCTTCAGGTTGGGCGAATTCTTCGCTAGGAAATGATGTGACATCTACCATGCCATCATCGAGTGTTACTGGTGATTCTTTGCTCAGTCTGATGTGTTTTGAAGTTCTTCGTCTGATACTGCCATCTTCTGTTTGCACAGCGTAGGATCTGTGAGGCATGGATTGTACAATTTGACCTTTTCGCCATTCTTCTCCGTCACGCTCTTGGAACCGTGTCTCCTGCGGTCAATGGGTTTCTCTGTTTTGCGTGCCTGTTGTAGTAGTATGCCTGCTTATCTTTTGATGCTTCTAGTTTATTTCTTGCCTCTGCTGATTGCAAAGGCTCCATGAGTCTCTGAACAGACGGAAGCAACGTGCGTGTGCGACGGCTGTACAGTATTTGGACTGGTGAGAGTTCCGAACTTTCAGTAGGTGTGTTGCGGAAATCCAGTAATGCTAAAAAAGGATCCGATTTGCTTTCCATGGCCTTCGTCATTAATCTCTTGACAGTCTTCACTGAATTTTCTACTTTGCCGTTGCTTTGAGGATATCTTGGGCTGGATGTAATATGTTGAAATTCGTACTTATCAGCGAAAAGTCTGAATTCATTCGATGCAAATGGCGAGTTGTCGCTGAACACTACATCCGGTATTCCGTGTCTTGCAAAATGCTGCTTTAAGCAGTAAACAATGTCCTTTACGCGTTTGCTTGGCAATCTGTCTACTTCGAAATAATTGCTTAAGTAATCTACGGTAATCAAATAGTTCCTGTCCTGAAAAGTAAATATGTCTACACCCAATTTTTCCCAAGGTCTCAGTGGCACAGTATGAGACATTAAAGGCTCCTTTGTCTGAGCTGATTGATATTCTTGACAGACTTGGCACTTTTCAACTCTCTCGCGTATATTCTTTGACATATTCGGCCAAAACACTGCATCTTTTGCTCTTCTGATACATCTGTTGATTCCTATGTGGCTGCTATGTATTCTGTCTAATATGTACGGCCTTGCTTCGACAGGTACAACGACTCTGTCGGTTTTAAAAACAAGATCTTTACACACCGCCAACTCGTCACTGAATGTAGAATATTCTCGAATCTCTTGGGGAACTAACCTGATCTCGTCCGGCCATCATAAAAGAATTTGCTCACGTAGAAGTTTGTAGTTAGGATCTAGACGGGCAGCGTTGCGAAGAGTTTGAATTGTTTTTTCGCTGGCTACTAGACTAAGATCGTTTTCTATCTCGTCGTCTTCAACGATTACCAACTCGCCTGAGAATTCAACTGCTTCAGCTGTAAATGGCAAATAAGCTCGGTTTAACGTATCAGCAATAATTACTTGGCTTCCGGGCTTATATCGAAGTTCAAAATCATACGTCAGTATTCTCAGTAACATACGTTGTAGTCTCTTTGGCGCAGATGTGAGGGCCTTCTTAACGATCGCTATTAGTGGCTTGTGATCGGTCTCTACAGTTATATTGCGACCATAAATATATGTATGGAAGCGTTCTAAACCAAATAGGATTGCCAACAGTTCTATTTCAATTTGAGAGTAGGATTTTTCTGTCGACGACAAAGCTCGAGAGGCGTACTCCACTGGTCGATTCTCTTGCAATAACACTGCGCCCAAACCTGATTGAGAGCTATCACATTGTACAACCACGGGCTTCTTGACGTCATAATAAGCGAGTACACAAGTGCTTGATAGAGATTTCTTCAACTCATTGAATGCTCTACCGTGATAGTCGATATCCCACATGAACTCATTATTTGATTTTAGTAGTTCACGCAAAGGCGCTGTTACTTCTGAAAAATTTGGTACGTATCTCATCAGGTAAGTTGCCATGCCTAAGAGGCGTTGTAAAGCGGCTTTATCAGCTGGTGGGGGCATTTCGGCGATTGCTTGAACCTTTTTTGGATCGCTGGATAAACCGGTATTCTTTAGCTCGTGTCCCATGAATCGTACTGCTGTCTGGTGGAGTTTCATTTTGTTAAGGCTCAAACGTATGTTGCGCTCTCGACAACGATGTAGTAATGCTAAGAATTTTCTGTCGTGGTCAATCTTGGCTTCTCGAACGGTGTTACCACGACCGTACACTAATATGTCGTCAGCAATACATTCCACACCCTCGAGCCCCTCTAAAGCTTCATGTAGTCTACGTTGAAAAATTTCGGGACTCACCGACAAACCGAATGCTAACCTGCGGAACTTGTGCTTTCCAAATGGCGTCTCAAATGCTGTCAATCTACTGCTCTCTTCATCTAGTGCTACATGCCAGAACGCGTTGGAAACGTCTACCGTTGAAAATATTTTTGCATTGGTTAATTTAGGCAGTACATCGTCTAATGTAGGCATAGAATAGTGATCCCGCTTGAGTGCTTTATTGAGCGGCTTCGGGTCTATGCATATTCGTATGTCCCCGTTCGGCTTCTGTACTATGAGCAGGGCTGAAAGCCACTCCGTTGGTCCCGTAACTGGTTCAATGATACCATTATCCTCTAATCTCTTCAGTTCAACTGCTACCTTGTCCTTGAGAGGTACAGGTATCTTGCGCAAAGGCATTTGCACTGGAGGTATCCTATGATCGACGTGCAAGTGTGTTTCTCCACTTAGTCTTCCGAAACCTTCAAATAGCTCTCTATAGTTTGCTATGATATTGTTCATAGTTACCTCAAAAGTCTTCATTTCGTCGACCGTACATATATTATGCGCATTAATGCTGATCAGATTAAATAGTATGCACGCGTCCTTACCAAGTATGTGATCCTTATGAAGAGTAGTTACATAAAAATTCAACTTCTCCCTCTGCTTTGTGATTGGATGTTGTACCATCAGTTCAACTCGACCATCCGTGTTGAGCTCCTGGCCGTCGAACATTCTCAATTTCACTTTAGTCTCCCTCGGGCGCACTTTCATCTTTCTGACTTTTTCGATTGGTATGAGGTTTACTGATGCTCCAGAATCTAACATGAATCTAATTTTGAGTTCGTTTACATACATATTGCAGTAAATTCTCGAGTCATGCTTACGGTCTAGTCATAAAACATCATAGCTTTCGTCATGTGGTTCGTCCTGGTCGTCGTTGATGCTTTGAATTCTGTTTGCTGACTTGCAGACTGTGGCGAAATGGTTGTATCGTTGACAGATATTACACTGCATTCCGTAGGCTGGGCATGAAGTTTTGTTCATTGTATGATTACGGCCACAGTAATTACACTTTCTTAAAACACTCATATTTGATTTTCTAGAGGCTGGCCTTTCTTTCTCTAATCTGCTCTGACCTGTTCTTCCTGCAATCGAGCTGTTGCTATGACTCTCTCTTCGCTTAGACACTGCGTTCAGATTATCTGCTGAATCGCCGTTACCCATTATTTGTCGCAGTTGATTTGTAGTAGATTCGTTGCATTTGCATATGTTTACTGCCTTTTCTAGAGATAACTCGCGTATTTCAAGGAGTTTTCGCCTTGTGGATTCGCTTTGGATGCCCAAAATCAGTCTGTCTGTCAATAATGACTCGGTTAACTCTCCGAAATTGCACGACTTAACCAATCTACGCAAATCGCTATAGTATGTATCGAAGCACTCACCCGGTTCTTGATTCCGTTTGTTGAATATGTATCTTTCATATGTCACGTTCACATATCCGATGAAGTGTTGATCAAATTTATTCATTATCTTGTCGATATCTGTTGCATCCTCTCTCGTCATATCAAACGTCATAAACAATTCGTAGGCATCTTTGCCGATGCTCGTCAAGAATACTGCTACACGCTTCGATTTCGGCTTCTGATCGAGATCCGTTGCTACTTCGTAGTGTTCCCAATGGCTTCTAAACCTTTTCCATTCCGACGATGGATTGGCTGAGAGGTCTATAGGAACCGGTGTCGATAAGTGACTCATCTTTTCAAGTAGTCACGTAACTAGCTTCACTTATTTACAAGATATGCTGCTAACACTGTAATAGTTAATCTCAGTACTCCTATTTACTCTTCAAGAAATCTGATTGACCTTAGATGTACTGCTAACACTAATTCTTGTTAATCTCAGTACACTTAATGACTAGCTATAATTTTAGTTTGGTTTACTGCTGACACCATGTAACGTTGCTCTAACGCTTACAACGTTATTATATCGCATATGATATCAAGTCTAAAAACACAACACTCGAAGTATACTGTTCACTATGAATTAGACTTTATTGAAATAACATAAATAACTAAGTTCGCAATCTATAGTCACTCAAACACTAGCTTACTCTAAATCTAATCAACATCCACCAGGGCACGTATATGCAACAGCATAGTCTATAGTAAGTATAAGATTGGGGGGTCCTGGCAAGTGGTGGGCTCTTATATACTAAAGCTGGTCAAACGAATGGTCCAATAAATGTATCATGTTACCGGTAGTGCTTTGAACATGACTCTAATATTTATTAGTGGTTATCCTGTGATTGCTGTAGTAGAGATATCTAGTGGCGGCTTCATGCAATAAAGCAATCAGATGAAATCTGACACCGTCACAATGAACATTGCAGAGATGTACTACATGTATACCTTACTTAGCATGGGTATGTTTACTTATCTGATTATACTTTACTGACATCGTCACTGACATCGCTTTTGCGTGAGTACACCGACGTAAACATTAACCTTTCCAGATAAAAAATTACATTAACTTTACCAGTTCTATTCAATTACAAACGTAGATTTAGAATTTATAAATTATTTAAATGCAGTAGCAACACCTGAAATTTGGAATCCTAAACTTATTTCTATCTTCTTTTTCTAGTGTACTGCCTATCGGAAGGTCCATGGCATATAACTCTTACAACCAATTCTAGCTTCAGCCGCCATATCACCTCTATATATGAACTTGTTACAAGATCATCCAATATCCCATGGTC
This sequence comes from Enchytraeus crypticus, assembly GCA_905160935.1. NCBI lineage: Eukaryota > Metazoa > Annelida > Clitellata > Enchytraeida > Enchytraeidae > Enchytraeus > Enchytraeus crypticus. The sequence continues at coordinate 716,162 of CAJHZI010000806.1, read as the reverse complement.
TGGTCTTCCTCTAACTCTTTCTCTTGAACTTTTCCTTCTATTACATGCTTTAGCACCCCTCTCCCTTATACAGTGTGTTGTATTTGGCTTTTGTTTCTATTTCATATCACAATTCTTAGCTGCCTATCTGTATCGACTCTTTTAAGAACTTCTTAATTTGCAATTCTATTTGTGCAACTAATCCTTTCCATCCTTCTCCATAACCACATTTCCAATGCCTCCACTTTCCTGATGTCTTCCTTCTTTAGTGTTCACGTTTCACTTCCATACAGAACTGGCGATCAAACCAATGTTTTCAAATCTTAATTTTTGGTGTTTTTTTCAAACGCCTTTTATTAGAAGTTCTCTTCTGCTTCCGAATGACTCCTTTGAATGTGCAATTCTAAATTCTACATTTTTACACTACTATTTCTGTTTTACTTAATCTACTTTAATTTAATGAAGTTTATCACAACATACAGAGTAAAAAGTCAGACGAAAAGGTAGGCCCCTACATTACAAAATCGCATGAATATGTGAAACGGTAATAAAGGCTAAAGGATTTGGCACTTAAATATTCCACATTTATTTGAAAATAATATTACTAATAAAGAATACTATTAAAATTTTACCATACTACTTCTATAATTACGCTGACTAAAATTCAAAAAATGTAGATCGTATTAACAATGAATACTCTAATTTCAGATATTTTCTACTTAGCATCGCTTTTCTAAATAAAGAGCATGTAAACAAAGATCTTGCCCATATCAATAGCATAAACTACAGAATCGTTTTAACTTTGAAACTGATAACAATAAATTAATATCGTATTAAGCCAACAATGGCCTACATCAATATAATAACAAATGGAATATCTCCCTAGTGTGCTACAAAATGGTAGTTTCAAGGTACAAGCTTATACTAAAGGTCTAATTTCAAGCTCCATATAGAACACTTCACAGATCAGCCAGGTTAATTAATCACTTCACAAAAGGCTATGCCTTACCCAACATTTAAGTAGTCTATAACTTGGGAAAGGTGGCTAATGAGGTGATTTCCCGTTGCCTTCCTCAGTTTTGCTTGGTCTCCTAATATTACTCGTACTCTAACGGGTTGTCTATTCTATAGTGTCCTGGAAACAACACGGAAAAATATTAAATATGTTGTCTCATGAATGAACCACTTTAGATCATTTATATTATGTAGGCCCAACGTAGTGATATTCTCTTTGAAAAATCACACAATATATTTTCTTATTCGTCGGAGGGCGCCACTGTGCACTCAACAGTTGACTGTTTTACGGCAGGCATTTATAATGTAAGATGTCTCATAAATGTAAGGTATCTTCTCTATACAGTTTATCAAGACATATTAAGTGTAAATTACGACATTATTTTATAATCATTTGATAATTAATTGAAATATAATTTCCTTTAGAATTTAGAATTAATGTCATTCTCTTAATAAATGAAGAAGTACCTAATTGGTATGTTATATATTTTCTTTTATTTACCAAACAATTGGCAGTCTTACAAGAAAGGAAAATAAGACAATATAAAAACACAAACTGAATTAGGCAAACAAAAGAAATATAAAAGAATAAAGTTTGCCCTTGAATTAACTATACGATAATGTTACTACATATACTAGAAACATTATGCTTAGGCCTATGTATTAAACATTGCCTGCCATAACACATCCCTCCCCACTCCCCCACCACTGCCCATCTGGCTTTGTTTGCAATCTGTGCACAGATGCCAGTTTGTATTATGAAAGGTCTCTAGCCTAATAATAAAATCACGTATTAATATATCTTTCGAATTCATGATTAGATAAGATATCTAGATATGATATCTTACATTTACAGGCTATCTTGCATTGCAAATAAAAAGAAATTTAAGCCATAGCAACGGATTCCATACATAGATTTCTTATTAAAAAACAATGTAGGCCTACAAGATGATTTTTAAAGTTAATTTTTTTAATACAAATTTTATAACTTTCTAGGGCTATTTGAAGAAACCTTGTGTGCAGATTTAAAATAGATCTTGTTTTATCAGAAAGAGGATAATAAAATTGCTCACATGGTCATAAATTAATCTGTATTGTTTTCATATAAGTCAAAACAATAATATTTGCGAAAATTTTTATTCATTTCTTCTAAATGAACATTTTGACTCGTGGTTAAGGTTCCTAAGTTTCAAATTTAGCTTACTTAGTTTCGCTTCTAATGACTTTTTGAATAGTTATTTCCATGACGTCTTTTTCAACTATATACTACAGATTCAGGTCACTGAAGACGGCGGGGCTGATCTAAGTGGTACGGTAATTACTGCTAACAAGCCTGTAGGTGTCTTGGCTGGAGTGAGCTTTACTAATACTGGAGACCTTTGCGCGGACTACCAGACAGATGTAGTACATCCCTTGGATAAACTTCGTAGAGAGTATTACGTGATGAGCACTCCACTGAGACCCACTGATGACATCCTACGTCTGAGCGGTGATATATTTTATCGATTTATCTCTACTTTTTCCATATATTTTTATTTATAAGTTTTCGTTATAATCTTAGATTAACATTGTAAGACAAAGAAGTTTTTAAGTTTTTATGTTATCTTAGATTGTCTACATTAAGTTTAGAAATATAACTATCCAACCATCGTTGGATAATTATTTGCAATTTATAACCTTCAAAACCTCACAAAATGGGTATACATATCATAGTATCATTTTTGAATTTGTTGCTTAGGCTTAAGTTTTATTCTATCACAAACCAATGTTAATATATATACTTGTCATGTCATGTGATCATCCTGGGGCTGGTTTCAGCTAACGATTTCTCTATGATGTTAATCCACAAAACTCTATTCTTTGCCATTTCCTCGATGTTCGTACATTTTCTTCCTTCTGTTTTCCCATTACTGCTAACTCTAGTAGCCTTCAAGTCTTCTTCCTTCAATCTTCTTTTAGGTCCTCCCAATGTTCCTTTGCCATCTTCTAATATACTTCACGATCTGGTAAGGTTCTAACAGTCGTAGCCTATATCGCAATCGTGACAATAGTTGGAAGGATAGAGAACACTTGGAAGCTTACTATAGACTATGTGATCTTTTATTCACCAAAATCATGGCAGTAAGAAAAGAACAAGAAATGGAAAAAAACTAACGCACAGAATAACATAAATTACGCATTCACTATTAAAGAGTCTGCAAGTAGAAAAATATAAACTAAAATCGCCGTTTATCTTGGGATCGACTTTCCATAATCTAATTATGTTAATTTATAGATTAATATATAATCTAATTAGGTTGCTATATGGGTTTAACGCTAGTATAAGTAATGGGAACTAATCCTTGTATATATATATATATATATATATATATATATATATATATATATACATATATATATATATATAGATGTATATACTGTATAAGGATTAGTTCCCATCAAGGAAACAACGGAGAATTTGTAGAGTAAATGAGAGATTGAAATTATAAAATGAGATTGAGGGATACGCTAGGGGTATCTATAGTATGATAGACAATACTTGGCATATGATGTCAATAAATACTGTTGTGGAAATTTGTCATATACAACCTATGCGGATTCAATATTGACGATATTGATGTGCTTATTGCATACTTCTCGAAATGCAGTCTATTGAATTCTTTCTGCTTATTTTCTTTGTTGCACATTTGCGTTTTTGCTGTTCTGTGTGTTTTGGTTTCCCAAGTGGCGAATATAGATATATATATATATATATATATATATATATATATATATATATATATATATATTATATACATATATACGTGTATATGTATACGTGTATATTATACGTGCACGTAGTATACGTGTATATTATACGTGCTGTTCTGTGTGTTTTGGGTTCCCAAGTGGCGAATATATATATATATATATATATATATATATATATATATATATATATATATATATATTATATACATATATACGTGTATATGTATACGTGTATATTCGCCACTTGGGAAACCAAAACACACAGAACAGCAAAAACGCAAATGTGCAACAAACAAAGAAAATAAGCAGAAAGAATTCAATAGACTGCATTTCGAGAAGTATGCAATAAGCACATCAATATCGTTAATATTGAATCCGCATAGGTTATATAATGACAAATTTCCGCAACAGTATTTACTGACATGATATGTCAAATATTGTCTATCACACTATAGATACCCCAAGCTTATTCCTCCATCCCCTTTTATCATTTCAATCTCTCATCTACTCTACAAATTCTCCGTTGTTTCCATATTCAACCTTAGTCCTTTACTTTCCAATGCCTCCTTAGCGTAAACTTCAAGTAATGCGAGTTAATAATTTTTTTATCACCCAATGAGCTACGCTTACTTTAAAGTTATGTCTTCTTTTAGAAACGCTTCATCGGCTTGATATTAATGTTGGCTTATTGGGGATAGAACAGTCAGACAATAGTAGACTACATAGTAGACTATTAGCTGACAAGTAGAGATCCATAAAAATGAACTCCTGATTTGCATGTAGAGCTTACACACTCTAACTGAATAATAGCTGATATCCTTAAATTACTCACTCTAAATGACTCTCTTTTTAATTTTTTATTTCTCTCTATGTCTGATTCCTTTCTTTGTATGATAATTTCTGTTTATGTATTCTTCCTTTTTATTCCTGATTGCGCTTTTATTTACTGTAATTTTGCTATAATAGGCCTATGTGCTGTGTTATTGACTTGCGTTTGTCAGATGTGATAATATACGGAAAATGAATTGAATTGAATGCAGAAGCTTGCCTCTCTAGAACGCAGTAAAATGCTTCCAGACGGTTCCTAAGTTTTGTGTTGTTAAATCCCGAAAACATTATGAGGCCTACTGCAAGTTGAAAGCTGGAACACCATCTGAAGGAGTTCAAAGGATAAACCTTTTTGCGCCTAGAGTATAATAATGCACAAATATTGCTAAAGCATGACAATAAAAATTAGATGTGATATGAGGAGGAAAAATCACAGGACGTTGTGAATAAGTGGCACCGGATCGGTGAACTTCCGATCCCACTTTCGGACCAATTCGAACAAAACCGTCGGAAAGTGGGATTTTTTGAGATCGTACAATAGCCTATGGAGTCATAGTAATATTTGCAATTCATAAAAGCATATGTATTTCCTGTAAGAGAGTTGAATTATTAAAAATGTAATCTTAAATAAAAATGTGCATTTTTGCAGCATTATCAAGTAACACAACGTGTAATGTAACAAATTCTTATGGAAACTTCACTGCAAGCCTCAGCATTTCATCTTATGGAACTGTCCAAATAGTTCTTCCAACTGGCAATGCATACCATATAAGTGCTACCAATGACATTCAAGCCACCTTGATTGGAAAATGCTGCTTGTCATATCCCAGTAATCTGACTGGAAATACTTATCTAATGAACTTGAGACCTCTTGATTACGGTCAGAGCGAATATATCTTCACAACAATGTCTCCTGAATTAGATTCCTTCTTACATTTCCTGATCCTGATTGCTTCTCCTAACTGCGCTTCAAATCTCATGTTGAATGACGCTCTCATTGATCCCACTGGATGGATATATTTTTGGGATGATGATGTGTCTGGAAATATCATACAATTACCACCTGGTATTGAGACGTACAGAATCAAGTGTCTCAATGGTGGAAAGTTTGTAGCTTACTTGACGGAGCATGCTCTCCGTGAAACTACATCAATTTCTCTGCAGAATCCTGTCGACAATATTGAAGAAAATTCCTGTTAGTATAAGGACTATACGTGTATTTTAGAATACGCTTCTTTGCTTAAATTATTTGCCTGGAAATATGTCAATGTGCAATAGATATTGATAAGCAATGGGAAATAATTGATCTAAATTAATAATTTAATATTTGAAGATCCACTGGTATGTTGACATGAATAGGAAATTAGAAGATAGAGAAGAGTGCAGGCTTTAGTCTAATGTACCATGGACCTGCCAGTAGGCAGTGCAAAGAGAAAAACAGATATTATACAAAATATGCCTTTGTGCAAAATTGCACATACCTATGAAAAATTGTCAATTTTAACTGAATGTAGATTTAAACAATAACATCTCAATCCTAAGGCGGACGTTCTAGTAATGTTGCATACTTCTCTCAGTAAATCAGTGTATAAAAATTTCCAACAGGCCTATCAGAAAAATTTATTCTTTAAATATAGGCTTACGCCTAAAAGTTGTCAATATATGCCTTCACTGCGTAAATTGAATATAGTCGATCATAAGCTATATTATAACAAAAGGCTCTATTTAGCGCTAATATTTGGGATTGAAAAATGTGACAGTGGTAAACAATTTAATACACATATATACATAGGCTAAATCGCCGGAATACCACAGTTTAAAAAAATGAGAAAGATCTACTTTGCGTTGTTCCTATGTGATACAATTTAAATATACATATTCTGTCCAAAAATTTAAATTGAACAAATGACAGAGCGTTAATTTTCGTAACTAATAAGGAACGTTCAATTTTTTTGCGCTATGGATACAACTACAGAAAGTGTTACTTAGTAAATACATTATATTTATCTGCTATAATTACAGTGTTCGGACAGGCCAACTTTTGGAAGACAGATGTAAACAAAAGAACAGTGCTTGCGTCATTGGGATGTTTTGATCAGCAGAAGATGTCTAAAGGAGACTGCATCCATTACTGCTTGGAGAGACCCAACGACTGCGCAGGCATCCACTACGACTCTAATCCTAGTGAGCAGTTCTGCTGCCTCCTCAGTGACAGCGACATTCTCAATCCACAGCGTGTCAGTCACCCAGGTGCTCTGACCTATCAGTGGAAAAGTGACGTCTTTCCATGTCTGCTGGGAAACTGATGTTTAAAGCCATAGGACACTAACTTCATTCTCTTTGCAATATATCTCCATAGGGTTGTTTCAATTTTAACGACATAGTAAAATTTTAGCAAGAATTGCACCGTAAAATGACTGTAAAAGTTACTGCGTATATCTATTCAAAGTTAACCTTAAATTAGTAATATTTTCAGAAATCTTGGTTGAGAGGTGAGACTAGTGGGTTACAGGCTTAGATGTCTAGCCCTTTAGTCCCACCCCTAACCTCGGTGCTCAGCCCTTCAACTTTTAACTTATTGTCTCAATAATTAACTGCGAACAACAACAACAACAACAGAATTAGAGTGCTACTGTCGTCCATGACAACACTGAGCACTATGGTACCAAATTCAATCCGATGAGCCGAGTGTGGTGTCCAAAACGGTGCAAGCCAAACTCCGGGAAGTCTGTCCGAGGAAGGGTACTACTGGAATTTAGGTTTACTTGCTGGTCTCAGTTCCTATGCAATGGTTGAATAGGAGCGATCAAAGAGAAAAGCCTTCAACAGTCTATGAAAAGGAAGGCGGTCATGAATTAGCCCCCCTCTGTTGTCCCCTACTGCGAAACCGTAGCCTCGCCACTTTAGACTATGGAATTTCGCCTATGAATCCTGTATAATTATTTTACAAGTCCAATTTTAAAGCTAATATTATTGGGCTTGATGCTTTTCTACTAGACATTTCTCTTTCGTCCCCACCCATAGTTCCCTTTGTCTTTTGATTATTAATTTTTTAAATCTTAGATTTTGTCTCGCTCTCTCCCTCTCTATCTCCAAATTTCTCTCTCTCTCTCTCTCTCTGTCCATCTTCCCCTCTTTTTATTTATTGCACTGTCATATTAGCACCATTTAGAGATTTTAACAACATTTCAATTATTATAATAAATTCAAAGTTTAAACTTTAGGACACACTAATGTTAGTCATTTGCTGAACGTTTATAACCTCTCTATTAGTCGCTTACGGGACCGTTGCGATATTTTAACGACTCTAAGGGTGCATTAGCAGACGCTGAGTCTCTCTATAAGATTTATTGATGGATCTGTTAAATTTGTTCTTCACTCTGGTTGCGTCTGGCTATAAAAGAATTAAGCTCCTATGAGCTTTACTTTAGGTGTATTGAATTTAAAGTTGAAATAGAGAAACAAAGATTTTAGTTAAATGTCTTTTTTCTCATCCAAAGACGACGTCAGGGACGTATTTCTGTCTGATTTGTCTTTACACTGCGGCTCACACAAAACGACATCTAAAGGACGTTCGTTGCTTTAAAGGGTGACAGCACTCCCTTCATGAGTCAGTAAGATATATGAAATCTGTGGTAGAAAATTATGTGTTTTAATGTGTCTTTTTATTCCGTATAGTTACACACATGACATATCGCATGTGCTACATAGTTTCCTTTCTGATTTTCTGTTTTTGTAGTTTTCGTTATTCTCAACTTTTTCCCCTCCATGATTGTTAGAAATCGTTGCCTTTTGTTGACGCTTCAATAGCAGCCGGCGCGGATTTAAGAATAACCTCCAACACCCTGGGGATTATTGACATTCAAAGCTATACGGCAAGTTAAATAACAGCCTCTAGAGCTTTAAATATTTATTGCAATCTCTTGTTAAAAAAAAAAAAAAAAAATATGGAGTGTCACCTTTTCGGTATCAACTCAAAAAACCACTCTATTGTCGTGCATTTAAACAGAATATGAAAGAAAGGAATCCTCAGCAGATCGATGGCATATAATGTAAAGTCATCAAACGTTCAATTGCGCTGAATTCGATAAATAACTTCCCTTCCCTTGCTCGAGGAAGGAAGTTCCTCTAGCAGTACTTGACTGGCTATAGAAAATGCGTCTCAAGCAAAAACGACTGCATATGACGAGCTGGAAAAGTTTATTAAAATCTTCATAACAATCAATAAGTCCTAGAAAGATCTGACTGGGATGTGCTTACGTAACAATGTATTGTTACAGATACATTGTTAACTATAACGGGTTTCGTATCGAAGTGGTCAAATTTTAGTTTAATGGCGTCACTGATTGGAATGATCGATAGAGTGGAATGCCCTTTAGAAATGTATCTATAGACAAGATATTGAAAAAATATTAAAATCAATCAAAATATTGATTTAACTATTTTTGAAATCTATTTTTCTTTAAATGTAAACTCTAATGAGTGTCATCATTATTAACTTTTAATCATAACGCTTGTCACTATCTCCCTCTCACACCTGCTCTCTCTTTCTCTCTGCATCTTTCTGTCTGTGTCTGTCGAACTCTATCTCTCTCGTTCTCTCTGTCTCTCTCTCTTTCTTTCTCTCTCTTTCTCTCTCTCTCTCTCTCTCTCTCTCTCTCTCTCTCTCGCTTCATCGTTTTGTCGTCAGTAGTATTGTCTACTTTGCCACAATACAGAGCATGATTACCTTACTCTCTGTATTTTACGAGGCTTGAGGTTGTTTCGTTATATTGAATTTGTTACGAAATTTCCACAATTGTCATTTTTCTGGTTTTAAATATATTTTCACAGGAATGAGAACTTGCGATTTGTAAATTTCACAATATTTCATTATTATGCCGGATTTTCAAGCAAATACAGAACCTAGTACGGAAGTATAAAAAGTAAAAACCAGGACTTGAAGTAAATGCACAGACTATGACTAGTGGTTTCACGTTTACACAAAGTTCTATGAAAGAACTCTTTCTAGATAGAATGACTTTGCAATGGACAACCAAATGAGAAACATCGATATTATATAAACTGGAAGCCCAATTATACTGCTTTAAAATACAATATTCATAAGCAACATAAGAGAAAACTACCCAGAAAATAATCGATATTTTCGGTTACAATGTTGGTTACTTTGTAGTAATACTACTAGCTAGGTAGGAGTAATCAGTAAAATAAAAAACGGTCCATTCTGTCTAGTAGAGACTTCTTGTAAAAAAAATTTATAAAAGTTAACGATATTCTGAATTACACATATCATTAGATATTTATTTCACTTTATTCCTACCAGGTAATTACTTATTAATTTGAAAGTTGTATACATAAAAATGATGGCTAAAAACCTAAAATAAGAGAATTTAACAATTGGCATGACTCAAATTGATCTATAGTTAATGTATGCATAGTTTATAGCGTTCAAGTCTTCGATGGAAGATCTAGTTGCTCGAGAAGAGAATAAAACGGGCACCATGTCATCAATGACAAAGTCGAGTACTATTGATTCAAATACAAGCCGGCGAGAAAAAAATAAAAGGGTAAAAAACGGCGACAAAATCTCCAATATTTAAAGTTGTACCATATCTAATAGCAAGGAGTCCAATTGTACTCGATCCCAACCTAGATGTCCATTAAAATATCTCTATAATACTAAAAGTAAATGTGCGTACTTCTCTCTCTCTCTCTCTCCCTCACTCACTATCTCTGTTTTTCTGTTACTCTCAAGAAGTCATCAATAAAGAGTGGCCCACCATGTCTGTATTCCAATTCAGATGAAGATTATCTCAAGTATGTGTACCCTCTTCTTCTTTTAATCGCATTTGTTTTGCTTTAACTTTATCATAACTTAATTGAAGGTCATTTTTCTCACTTTGTGTAGATTAATCACGAAAAGATAGATTTTTTAAATGCAGTAGAATTGCCGTGTTACCAGTGTCAAAGTGTACCGTGGCTAGTTTTACGAAAACAGTTATTAAACAAATTATAATAGTCCGACCTACTTATAAAGATCTGATTTATAAAACTTAAATACTATATATGCTCTCGCTATCTCTGCTCCTTATATAATTTCGTTATTTTAATCCTGCCTCTTGTCCTCCCAACTTCCTTTCTTGCACAAATTTAATGCGAATGAAAATTTAATAGACTTTTAATTTTAAAATGAGGTAAACCTACATGTATAATGAGTGACTTTCGATCGGTGCGGCTTATTATGAGACATTTTCTTGTAAAACACTTCCGCTTCAGACGGGATGAATCCTCTTCAGAAGGAAAATCGAAGAACTTGGGAAGATGTTGGCTTTTGTTCGCCGTTCTCTTGTGAAATGATTCTCTCCAGTGCATTCATTCCATTGGCCCCTCAACATTATGTTCTCAAAAGTGAAGTAGACGTAATTGTAATGTTCTTCAATTTTACGTTGAAATAGATGAGTCCATCAACAAGGCTTCGTACACATATAATAAAACTTTGCAGTGAATACCGTAACATTGGTGAACTGGAGTTAAAAGATTTAGCTGAAAATCAATGAATAATTATTTTAACCGATGTGATAAATTTCAATTTATCTATTACTTACAAAAATTCTGCTCTCCTTTGTAGTGTGAATTTGTGAATTTCCAAGCTAATCTTTCGCACATCGGTTTAGTGATAAACATTCGCATTTTGACCGCAATATTTAAGATCGACAGAGATATAAATTACGTTATACCTAATTTAAGTGGAAGATATCGTGCAAACGATTAGGCCTACTGGACTGGACACTGTGAACAGGTATAAATAGAATTAATAGAATAAATAAAATCCATAAATAAAAATAGAATCTAAAATATAAATAAATTTTAAATAGAATTTAGCTAAAACTTAATTTCAATTCTAGAAATTTCTTTTCTGAAGTTTTACTTCAGTTAATAATAATTCTTTTGTCTAGAATTCTGATATGTGGCTGGTTCAAAATACATATGCATACCGTGAGTCTGTTTTCACACTCCTTAGATAAGTAAGTTAAACATTTCACTAAAGGTACTGCTTTATCCGTACCGTATGTAGTCTATGGCTTGGGAAAAATATGACTTCTAATGTGATTTCTCGTTGCCTTCTTCAGTTCTTCCCTTGTCGCCTCCTTCGAAAAGTGTTGTTAACGATTCATCTATACTTCAGTGTCCCGGTAGAATAACAGTGATAATTAGATCCTAATAAGAACAAACTCCTCTCATCTAGATGCATTTGATTAATTATGGAAAAAATAAAACTACATGTAGATACTGTATGTCTTCATAGTGTCTAGAAATCTTAACCAGTGTATTGCAGTGACGGGTATATTCCAATTTTATATTGATAGGAGGTTATAATATTATGCACGTCATTTATTATATTTAAAGAATTGAAATTTAAATATTTTATCAGTGATATATCTAAATGAAAATTAAATAACTATATCTCACTTTGCAGAGCTGTCAAAATGGAAATATATTACAAAAGAAGTTCAAGCATGCAATTCCTAATGTTTGCCGCATTAACATTTACTGGAGGTAGGAAGCCTTAAATTCACGTTATATAATGAAACTGCTATCTAATGTGGAAATTATGAATGAATACAGTTTATTATACGTTAAATGCGTAACATTCTCTTCCACAGGCGGGCTGCATATGAGCTCCAAATCATGGATACACCAATAGCATAGTGGTTAGAGGTGTCAGGCAATATTAAGAAGCTTAAAATGACTGATCCTGATGAGAATTGAACTCTCGTGGGTTCGATTCTCAGCCGCGCTGATCTGAGAGTAAAATCTCTGACATTCATTGGACTGGTTTACGGAAAATGGACTAAATTGCATAACTGTTTAAACATGTGGCATTAATAGTGATAGATATCAACCTAGTTGATCATTTCACTACAATGTTTGTTTACTTTTACACTTGAAGGGCTCTGATGAAGGTAGTAATTGGGAGAGATTTATATTTTAAACCAGTACATTGTAAAATTCTAGAGAGAAATGCGGCATTGTATGGTATGATTGGATTGCACTGCAGTGTATTGCAATGAACACTCCGGCTATGCCATGAATATTATTATATTGAAGTACTAATTAGTAATTACTGCAGTGTAGAGAACTAAACTACGCTCTATAGTCAACTATTCCTATGCATGTTCTCCTCAACAATTAAAGTGGTAATTGAAGTAATTAAAGTGGTAATTGAAGTAATTAAAGTGGTAATTGAAGTAATTAAAGTGGTAATTGAAGTAATAAAAGTGGTAATTGAAGTAATTAAAGTGGTAATTGAAGTAATTAAAGTGGTAATTGAAAGCCAGCGTAACTGTCAGTTTCGTGCCCCCTTCCGATTTACAATTTAACAACAGGCTCTACTAAAAGTTAAATAATTTAATATACTGCTCTAGTTTACTGTATGTGTATACTACTCCTTACGCATCTGTTCTGTACCAAACGTGCTGATATTCTGCTTCCAAGTTTGGCTGTATGCAGGTAAGATATGCTACAACGGATCAGCATGTGAAGAGTTCAAATCCTGGGCTCACCCGTCACTGATATCGCTTTCGAGAGAGGAATCTGACGTTAACATTAGCTTTTACTAGATTTCTTATTTTACTAACTTTTTTATTTCTTAAATTACCTGTATACTAGATATACAAGTGTGCAAAAAAGTGCGATCATCCAGGAAAAATCGGCACTTTTACTAGAGCCTGGATTTTAACCCCAAATTCCCAATCCTAAGGCAGACGATTTACCAATTAAATTATTCCATTTATTACTATTGTAGCCTTACAGGCTGCAGAAGCCAATAAGACATTCCTAGCTTCTTTCTTTGAGTATACACTAGGCCAGACGTTCCCCCAACGACTCTCGCTCTACATCACCAATCCTAACAGCAGATTAGCCTATGTTCTCGTGAGCACGCCAGCGATCAATCGCTCTCAACTCGGCTATATATCAAAGAGGTTCTTCATCACGCCGTACAGTGTCGCGAACATAACTCTACCAGTAGAAATGATGGTACTGGGAACTGGAAAAGGAAATAAAGGTATTAACAATTATATATTATGTATCTCTTAATGGTAGTAGTGGTTACTATTATTATCATTATTATTATTATTATTATTATTATTATTATTATTATTATTAACAACGAAAACTTATATTGCAGTGTCATGGTCGAACTCGGTCTTCGAGACTAGTATACAGAAGGAGTACAATAGAAATAATAAGCTAAATAACAATTGCATTTAAATTAATATCTAAACTAGTAAAATTGTCTACATATGAGTGGAACTTTACACTACCCAGCAACATCATCATTAATCATCATATTCTTCCTCCTTGAATACCAGTTTAACTAGGGTCGTGATTAAGCAAGCAGAATTATCATCCTTGAAATCCAATTAGGGGAAACTAGGTACCTGCTAGGTTTATTGGACTTAGGCTTGGCTACAGTCTTATTGGGTGCTTCATAAATTTTGCCTATCACAAATGGCTAGTGGTAGTGCCTAAAGAATATTTATTAATGACACACTTCATAAGAGATATAAAATAACAGCAATAGCTAAAACATTACATCTATCAAATAGTATTAAAATATAACTAATTCGATATACTTTAATTCAGATAATTATGCCACCATGGAACTGTTGGATTTTCTTTAGCAGAGTTTATTATTTATTAGCGTTAATTTTATGCAAGTCTTAATTATAATGGTTTTTGGTTAATTCAATTATAGTACATTTGCTTTTAGGTTATTTTCAGAATTTACTGACAGTTAGCTGAAGCTCTAGGGTCAGAAAGAGATTAGAGGATAATAATGATAATTATACATGTACAAATCACAATAAATTAATGATAGGATTTACAGTGAATAACTTACAATTGCGACCATCTCTCATACAGAACCAATTAATAAACCTACGTAAAATCACTGCTTAAACATAATTTAAACATAGTGTTTAACTCAGCAATTAAGAGCAGAGCTAATTGCATAAAGTAAATTTGCCAAAACTGACGCAGAATCTACAGCATACGTCCACTTTGCATTTAGACTACAGAGCGAAAATCAGTACATATTAGTTAATAATTTTGCCGTCGGGTGATTTATTATGAGGTTATTAAAGTAAACTTTTAAAATCTATACGTTACATATCTATGATTACAAATTATAAATTTTTAATTTAATGTCAACACACACGCGCTAAAAAACCAATAAGACAAAATTTAAATAAATTTGTTATCAAATGACATAACAATGATCAACTGAAATGCTTATGTTACAATTTACACAATTCTTCATTACACTGCCAAGCGGCAGGTTCAAGGTACATATTCATACTCAAAGTTTGTTTTCTCGCTCTATAAGGTCACTCCTTATATAAACAAGTTAATAACGTCACAAAGTTTATAGCCTATCCATACCTTATGTAGTCTATAGCTGGGAAAAAGAATGGCTTCTTATGTGTTTTCTCGTCGCGTTCCTCAGAATTAGCAAAATTAGTATTCAACATGTCTAAACTAAATCACTTTTCCTCAGTCCATTGATCTGCTATTTTAGGTATCTACATCCACTCCTCGCAAGACATCGTGGTTCAGGGGCACTTGGCGGGTGCCAGTATTTCTGACGGTTATGGGGTGCCAATGACTACGAGACTAGGCACCGACTATGTGCTCACGACTTTCTACACAGAAGATGCAAACAGTTACGTTAAATCCGGTCCGTTTGGATTTATATTGGCTAGTCTCGAATCGGAAAATATAGTATCCGTGGAGCTAACTAATCCGTCATCCATACAGCTGGAATATAATAACGTCGTCTACAAGAATGGAGATGTTCTGAAAGATGTTCTGAGTGGATTTGAAACCATGCAGGTTGTATATTATACATGTTTATCGTTTTCAAATTTCTCTCTCTCTCTCTCACTCTCTCTCTCTCTCTCTCTCTCTCTCTATATATATATATATATATATATATATATATATATATATATATATATATATATATATATATATATACTGTCATCATAATCAACATCTTCCCTTAATTAGGGTGGAGAAAAAAGAAAAATAGACTTGATCCATCCGTTTAAGTTTTTGTAGGAATTTCTGGAGCCTAGGCGCTCAAAAATCGAATGCCCTTTATAACGTTGGTGTACATGTATATCAATTATATGTAGCCTATATATATATATATATATACGTATACATGTATATAAATATATATATATATATATATATATATATATATATATATATATATATATATATATATATATATATACAAGTATACATATATATACTGCATATATCCCTTAATTATTAATACTAAACGCTAATAGTTATTATTCAGTAATAGTTTATTGCTTGTTTTTTTCTCAGTTTCAATATCATATTTAATTAATTAATAGATTTATACTTGTAAAATTTTGCTGTCTTCTATCCTGAGTTAAAACAACTTAGATATCCGTGGAAGCCACGGGCGGATCTGATCCATCGGGGATTCGTATCCGGTCATCCAAGCCTGTTCTTGTTCTTTCTGGAGCCGGACTCGTGACAGCGTCTCAAGCCAGTGGAGCCTATATGATAGACGTCCTGCTTCCGGTCGATCAGCTCTCCACTGCATATTTCTTCGTGTCCACTCCGAACAGAACAATCGGAGATTTCTTGAGGATTACGGGTAAGTTATTAACAATAACTTACCCGTAATGTCGTAGCGTAGGAGGGATAACGTCATGAAGCTTTAAATGTCAGATCCTGAGGTGAATTGAACCCTCGTGGTTTCGAATCCCAGCCGCGCTGATCTGAGAGTAAAATCTCAGACATTCATTGGACTGGTTACACGGAAAATGGTCTAAATTGCCTAACGGATTAAACATGTGGTATTAAAAGTGATAATTTCAGCGTAGTTGATCATATAACTTTAATGTCGGTTTACTTCTTTTTTTAACAGTCTTCTGAAAAACCATCCTCTAGTAAAACACTTCATGGTCGTTTTGCCAAGATGCTACTTTTTGGATTGGATGTTAAAGGTTTTAATTTTGTAAAGCTTGAACAGCTACAGGTGTGTCAATGTAAACCATGATGGGTCCACTTGTAAGCACGAGATGGGCTTCAATCTCTCCCTCTCTCTCTCTCTCTCTCTCTCTCTTCCTCTCTCTCTCTCTCTCTCTCTCTTCCTCTCTCTCTCTCTCACTCTCTCTCTCTCTCTTTCTCTCTCTCTTTCTCTCTCTCCACTTTCTACTGGCAGGTCCATGGTATATAACGTCTCCACTCTTCTCTGTCCTTCGCTTTCCTCTTCATTTCCACATATGAGTGGGTCTTTAAATCATCTAACATACCTAACCTTGGCCTGCCCCTGCCTCTTTTTCCTTCCATTCCACCTTCTATGACCTTTATAAATTGACCTTCTCCCCTTGGAAAGTGTCCTATCCAACTTTTCTTCCTATTTCTTAATACATTTATCAATTGTCTATCGGTACCAACTCTTTCTAGAACTTCCTCATTTGTAACCTTTGGAGTCCAGCTAATCCTCTCCATTCTTCTCTAAACCAACATTTCAAATGCCTCCAGTTTCCTAATATCTTCCTTCCATAAGGTCCATGCTTCACATCCATATAATGGCATGGTCAAAACCAAAGTTGTCACTATCTTTATCTGTTTGTCTTTCCTTAGACCTTTTGTTAAAAGATAGATAGGTCTAAATTCTATATAATAGGTCTACATGAAAGTCCAATGTGTCCATTAGTGAAAACGGCAATGTAGGTTTACTTCAGGCAAGTTTCTCTGAATGTATGCTTTCATTTTCTTGTATTCTTTCGCTAACCAGATCTTTATAGGTTCGTTGTATGCTTAAGGTACATATGAATTTGAAAATATTTAGGTTTAAAAACAGGCCTAGGCCTATTTAGGCGCAATTTTAATCAGGTAATCCTACTAGTAATTTACTAGTTCAGATTAAACAATTTAATTCAAAATTCAGTTATTTAATATATAGTAGATATAATTTGAGATATTTGTAGATTTTTTTGACTTTTGTCATAATTGAATTTTATCCAAGGAAATAAGAAACTGCTACTCAGTGTATATAAGGCTAAAGTAATAGGCCTACTTACTAAAAGATCTTAGTAGGCTAATGCTTATTATATTTAATAATAAATATCAGTAATACTTAATTTATTTATTAATAAATACCAATAATATTTATTTATTAATAAATATCAATAATATTTGTTAGGCCTATGTTAACTAGTAAATATTTCTCTTGAACTTATTTTTTATTTTTCGATAATTAACTTGCCAGGGAATAGGAGAATTTATATTGAAATAAGTAGGAAATATAATGTACAATTTTCGTAGACATTTATTACTTTACTTTTTTAAAATCAGGAAATATAAAATAATATAGTATTGTTTAATGCAGTAATTGAATATGTTTTCATATTGTTGTCTTTTAAGCTTTAGAAAACGGCACAGAATGTTACATAACAGACGAGTTTGGATCTCAAATATTACCTCCTCCTGTTATAAATGCAGTACAAACGCAACAATTTTCTTTACCCAGTAAACATTTTTACTCAATCACCACCAGCAAGAAAACACAAGTTGCAGCATTTGGCAAGCTGAATCTGATTCAGGCTCAATATGTTTCCGGTGACGCCTTCATGGTTATGCTGAAACCAGAATCTCTGGGGGACTGCGAATATAGCTTCAGTACAATGAGTGCTAAGGACGAACCATACAACGGGCACTTCCTGACGCTGATTGTCCCTTCGGGAGACGTAAATGAGTTACAACTGAACGGTAAACTTCTCCAGGGTTTTAACTGGACTCGGTTCTATGGATCAAGCTATTCCGGAGCAGTCTATAGACTTCCGAACGGAGTCAGTTATTATAATCTAAAAAACACCGCGGGAAACAAGATGTTGGTTTATCTAACAGAAATGTCGGCAAATGACGCGACTGTGATGAGCATTCAAAGTTACAAGAGTGAATCAAATCCGAATGGTAGGATTCATTCCTCCGTCGATGAACCAATCAATCAATCAGTAGATAAATCAAACAATCAATCAAGCAATCAATTTATCAACCAATCAATCAAATAAACAGTCAATCAAACAATAAATTAACTAAATAATCAATCAGAAGCCATGCGAGTCGATATCACAAGTAGGTTAATTAATATTAGTCATAATATAGTCAGCAGAGTTTTTAGCAAAATTCAAGCAAAATTCTACTTCTCCTCAGCACTCTTCTTTTGCAGATTGGTCTGGGTGAATTGATCTGTAGCGATGTTTGCTGTTGAAGATGTCCCTGACGTCATACTTGGCTGAGGAAACAGACTTTACACCTTTGCTATTTTATTACTATTATTATTATTAAAACAAACTGTCCGTAAATATTTCTGTCAGATCTCTTCGCTAAACCTTTCACTTTCAATACTCACTGAAATGTGTTTGCTAAACGCTGTTCTACACACAGCTTCATATTGACGTCCCTGACATCATCCCTGGATGAGGAAACGGACGTTAAACCTTTATTATTATCATATTTCTGTTTAGTCGGAGACTTCAGAAGGACAGCAAGGAATGTGACGCGTGGCGTGACTAGCTTTGGGTGCGGGGTCATGAGAAGCCGCATAGACTGCCTGGGTACCTGCCTCCGCGCAAGAGCCGAGTGCGGGGGAGTGGAGTATGACGAGGGTACCAGACAGTGCTGCCCCCTCTCTGACTTTGATCTTCTGCACACAGAGAGCTTCATCAAGACCGGGGTTGATCTGTGGCAGTGGGTGGCTGATGTCACAGTCTAGTGACAAGCTACTTGAGCAAGAAACTGACGCTAAAATTGGCCTTAGCCTCTTTTAGAGTTCAGTAATGTGGTTGCTTTATTTGATATAGGTTATAAGCTTTGTTTGGCATATGTCATAAGCTATATTGGCACAAGTTAAAGATTTATTGGCATAGATTATAAGCTTTATTTGGCAGAGGTTAAAAGATTTATTTGGCATAAGCTATAAGCTTTGTTTGACATAGGTTATAAGCTTTGTTTGACATAGGTTATAAGCTTTGTTTGACATAGGTTATAAGCTTTGTTTGATAGGTTATAAGCTTTGTTTGACATAGGTTATAAGCTTTGTTTGACATAGGTTATAAGCTTTGTTTGACATAGGTTATAAGCTTTGTTTGACATAGGTTATAAGCTTTGTTTGACATAGGTTATAAGCTTTGTTTGACATAGGTTATAAGCTTTGTTTGACGTACGTTATTAGCTTTATTTGGCATTCGTTATAAGCTTTATTTGGCATTCGTTATAAGCTTTATTTGGCATTCGTTATAAGCTTTGTTTGGCATAAATTATAAGCTTTCAAGCTTTATTTTGCATAAGTTACAGCTTTATTTGACATAAGTTAATTAAAAGCTTTATTTCGCATAAGTTATAAGCTTATAGGCTTTAGTGATAAGTTAAGCTTTTTTAAGTTTAACTTGGCTTTAGCTTCTTTCAGAGTTCAGTCGCGTGGTTACAAGACGTAGAGATGAAAACGCTCTCTCTATCTCTCTCTCTCTCTCTCCTTTCTCTTCTCTACCTCTCTCTCTTCTCTCTCTCTCTCTCTCTCTCTCTCTTCTCTTCTCTCTCTCTCTCTCTCTCTCTCTCTTCTCTCTCTATACTGAATGTCTTCTAATCATATAGTATACTTGTGAATACCATGTACTTGTGAACGTCTAGTGGATATGCATACTAAGAAGATCTTAAAGTAGTTCGTTAGTTCATTACGTAAAAGTACTACACCAGTCACAGGTAGAGAGATATACATGTAATATATTAACTTCAGCATGTCACAGTCATCTCACAAACGTACGGTAGAATGTGATGTATTTCATTTTTATTCTGTAGTGAACGATCACTTAAATCAACAAAATACATGATGAAACACATAGATATGAAAACCTTCACACAGACGATGGAATAATTTCACGTTAATACTAAAGAAAACTTATGAATAAACAATTTCTCGAGTTAATGGCCATATCTGCAGTTCTTCGAATGGTAGACATGATTTATACAGTACTACAAATACTAAGAATTGACAAAATTTAAAACAAGGTTCTCTACAACTAGGAATACTGTCAGAGATTGCTTGCTTGGCAAAAAAGCTAATGTTAACGTCAGTTTCCTCACTAGAAAGCGATGTCAGTGACGAGCGGGCCCAGGATTTGAACCCCGCACATACTGATCCGGGATCGAGTATCTTACCGACATCGCCACTAGCTCCAACCATTAGCTAGGAATCTAAACAACGGTTTCCTACCTATAAGAATAGTCCACTCAAGTCATTCCACTAATCTACGTGAAATACAGTTCACTCAGAAATATCCAAAGGATACATAATCAAACAGGCAGCACAACATACGGGTGAATAATACCTTTAAACGCTACAATAGTCTCTACAAGCAGAGCAAAACGCGCTAAACAAACAACTAAAAACTGAAACAAACAAGAAAATACTTTGAACACTATAGTAAATACAAGTGATCTAGTTAAGAAGAGCGGGCTGGAACCTCAAATAGTAGATAATTCGTTATGACAGAAACGTTATTTCAGTTCTTTTATTTTCAATTAATACTCCGTTGATTTTTAGAAATTATTTAATCTAGTAGGTTTCAGAAATATTCAATCTACACTTAACCGAATATATAATGGACTTAAGCTACAATTCACTGTAACATGATATTGCATTAATTTAATTCAATTAACAAAAGTTCTCAGAGTGGTAAATCAAATATTTCAGCAGAAGCATTCTTCAGTATCCTTAAGAATGAATTCATAAACAAGTGGTGTGCTAAAATGCTACAGAAAAGCCTACCTGTAACATAACAAACATAATAACAATTAAAGTGCTACTGTCGTCAGTGACAACATCGAGCACTATTGAGGCAAATCCAAGCCGATGAGCAAAAATTAGGTCTAAAAGATATGCAAATTTCAAAATCTAGAAAATCAGTCAAAATATTGTAACCAAACACTGCAACTAATGAACAGCGTGTACTTCGAGACGACGACGGAAGATATTGCTATTTCTTTTTTATATTACACCATTTTATTTTTTTTATTATACCATATGTTGGTGTCCTGCTCGAAAGCCCTAGGGCTCCTCAGGATGCCACAAACCATTGCTCACTGTCTCAGTTTATTGTCTATTGTTGTTATTTTGTAAAGTGTAGTAGTTAGAAATAAATAAATTTCAAACAACCATAAAATCATTCTTCAATAGGCCTATTAAAACTACAACAAACAATGTCTTGCATAATAAACACCAGTTTCTTTGAAACATTTTATTTATAAAACAACTGCATTTAATTATTGTTACAGTCTCTTAGATCCAACACCTCAATCAGTGTAATACAGTAGTTAACAGAAGCAATCTAATTAAGCACCTGCTTTCAGGCAGCTCCCTAATACTATAATATAACTATTCGACAACTATCTTCATCTTAAACCGGACTAAATATATGCATGACTCCCTTTTCTTCAAGCCTCATTCCCAATACTTTTGTAAAATACCATTTCTCATTCATATCAACAAGACAACTAAGATTAGAAATATTACGCTATAACTCCAAAATACTCTTGCAAAGCTAAAAGAACAACAATTTACCAATAAATATATTTATTTGCAAATATTTCACAACACCAAACTGATATCAATTGGTGGTATCATAGAACTTAAACCTCAAACAAACAAATTTATCAAACAACCAGTTTACAAGAAGATGATGATGTTAGTCAATTGTCTAAGCATATCGACAACTCAAGAATCCTTCTTCGATCGTTTAGAAGAAAACGAAGGAGGCAACCTAATGTCCTCTACTCTCTTCGGCATATTTTCTTCCCTGCTGTAGTTAGCCCTCCACTTGTCCCTTTTTCCAGATCCATCGCTAAACAAATCCGACTCGTTAACGATCCAGTAGCCGATGATCATGAGGAGCAGGGAGACAGTGGAGGCGATGAACGGAAAAATGACTCCCACTGTGACGGGAGCGGTCTTGTAGTAGAACGCCTCGCTGGAGAAATGTAGCAGAGCCAGGAGAAATGAGAGAAAGGTGAGGTGGTATAATGCTCTGAAACAACCGAACAATATACGAACAACATATAACAGGAAAATGGCGTGTTCTTCGGAACTGCAATACACCATGGTTAGAATAACATATAATATCAGGTGGTATAATGCTCTGAAACAACAGAACAATATACGAATACTACAACAAGAGAACGGCATATCCCTTCGAACTGCAATACACCATGGTTAGAGTAACACATTAATATCAGATGGTATAATGCTCTGAAACAACCAAACAATACGAAAACTATAACAAGAGAACGACGTGCTCTTTAGGTTGTTGAGATCCGTATTCAAACTGCAATACAGCATGGTTAGAATAACATATTAATATCAGGTGGTATAATGCTCTGAAACAACAGAACAATACGAACACTATAGCAAGAGAACACACAATCATAAGAGAACGGTATGTCCTCTGCTCTTTTCAGCATGTTTTCTTCCCAGCTGTAGTTAACCCTTCACCTGTCCCTTTTCCAAATCATCCGCTACACAAACCCAAAGAAATACAAATACAAGAGAACAATAGAATACAAAGAAATACAAATACAAAAGAATGGCACAATATAAATAAATACAAATACAAGAGAACGGTACAATACAAAGAAATAAACATACAAGAGAACGGTACAATACAAAGAAATACAAGAGAACGGAACATTATATGTCCTTGAGTTGTTAAAATCTGTAATAAAACTGCAATACATTTTGATTTGAATAATATATTAATTCTACCCTATAGCAAATTTCAAATACTAACATTTTTTGTAAAAATCAGTTAAATAGTTTAAAGTCAGCTTGTGCATCACAAGGGATGGTCTGAGATGGTCCGACAGGGATTCAAACCTATGGCCTCCAGCGTCACAGGCTGGCGAGCTATCCATTAAACCATCCAATGAGTGTATTAAATTATATTTTATGTTACACATTTTTATATAAATATACTATTATTAAAACTGTATGATATTAAGAATAGAAACACTACTAGATTACTCTGATTAATTAATGCAGTATTACAACAATTTAAACAAATAGTCAAATAGTTAAATAATTAATTTATGTTAATGACACTGTACGCCGCCCAGTTTTGGTGGGGCTTTACAAATGCTGAAGAAAGAACTCGTCTTGAAAACTTTTTAAAGAAGGCAAGGAGAGCTGGATTCTACTGTAACGAGTCTAATTTTGAGGATCTATGTAACTCTGCTGACAATAATCTTTTCAGGGCAATCTGTAACAACCCTGCACATTTACTGGCGCATTTGTTACCTCCACAAATAATCATAATTACCCAACCCGAAGAAATACTGCTAAGAAATGCTTTTCCCTTCTCATAAAACGAAGCAGCCTGAGCGATAAAATTTCATTATTCGTATGATTCTAGATGATGCTATTAATTTAATGAATACTAAAAGATTCTTCTTTACTCATAGTACACTACGCCCTATATGGCAATTATGAATAGTATAAGCCATTGATTTATGTAATGTTGTAATATTCATGTGGTAAATGTTAGCGAAAACAATTTTTAGTTTTAGCTCTCTTATATCTAGCCTATTAACTGTTTTTGCTATATCTGTAATTTGTTATGCTGTGTCTGTTGGAATTTCTGTGCTGTAACTTTCTGTGGTTGTCAGATTGAACGAAAATAAATGAATATATTATTATTATACTGTTATTTTCAATATTTTCAATTTATTAGAGCAAAGCCAATCACTCGTTGAAGGTTTATAAACTGACATACTCTCTTTAATTGTGTCTCTCTCTATTCTCTCTCTCCCTCTCTCGCTCTCTCTCTCTCTCTCCCTCTCTCTCTCTCTCCCTCTCTCTCTCTCTTTCGTCTCTTTCTCTTTCGTCTCTTTCTCTCTGACAACCGCAGACAAGTGCTTCACATCAGCTGTCATAGCAATGCAAAAGCAAATAATATAAATAATGATTTTAAAAATTCTCACAGTAGTTTAGTAGTGCTCTGCATTTAATATCACATAAGTTATGAAGTCATAATCATTAAAGGCAAATCTATCTATACCATATAACAATCTAGATACATTTAAAGATGACATACCTATTAACATTGACGCAAACTGTCGCAAATTTGGACATTTTTATGAAGACCGAGAAATGCTCAATATTGATTAACGTGCTACTAATGTAATGCGCATTTGTTTGTTTAATGCATATTGATTTCATAATTATATTTGTCTATCTAATGCATATTTTTATAATAATAGTATTACTAATACTAATGTTATTATTATTATTATTATTATTTTAATAATAATTATTATAAATAATAATTACTTATAGTACTTTATAATTAATAATAATAATATTTAAAGATGACATACCTATTAAAGATGCTGAAAGCACAAGCAATTCGCAGCAGAGCCGTTACTAGCGTCCACATTCCAAACAGCCGGGCGGCTAAATCACTAGCCTGGCTCCCGGCTGCCGTGTAAAGTCTTTCAGATATGAATGAAGGGGTAACGAAACAAGAAAGAGTATTGCCGAGACTTGTGATGCCAATCAAACAAATCCATCCCTGGAGGATTCTCTGAAATCCCTGTTTGCTCCAGAGAGCCATACTTTAAATATCTGATTCAATAATCTCTGCAAATAACATGGCGAATATTATATTCTTATACAGGCACCGTGTACAGATTCCCCGTTTTATGCTTGGGTGTGGTTGGACCACTGCAGAATAGGACAACTGCAAACAATATGCTGCGTGTACGTAAGTGGCGACTAAAGGCAGGAGCTGTGGATGTCAACAGGGGACCCACCTCACCATGAAATATTTTCCCCCAGGATTAAGTTGTAATGAATCCACCTAACTGAGGAAGCAACGGGAAACCACCTCAGAAGCCATAATTTTCCCAAGTTATAGGCTACATAAGGTATGGATAAGGCATAGACTTTGTGAAGGGATTAACTTGTTGATCTAAGGAGTGCTCCTATGGGGCGAGAAAACGAACTTTGAGTATGAATATGTACCTTGAACCTGCCACTTGGCAGTGCACTGAAGAGAGAAGACATACAGGCACATTAAAATATAACTATATTATTTATTTACTTTACTTTACTATTTACTATTTATAATGAATTATTAGTTGTGACAAGTGATTGGACAACTGACAACACTGAGACTAATATATAGTTGAAATGCATGTACATGCCCGAATACAATTCAGCACTTTTCAAATTTCTTATATATATTTAGTGAAGTCATTTCAGTTCAATATATTTTCAATCTGATATTTCTGACTTGGAGAATTAAGCAATAAAAATAGAGTATATTTGGAATTTATGAAAGATTGTACAGTTAAACCTCAAAATTTATTTAAGAACAACAAATTAATTTATAACCTTGCAGTAGGCCGATCAATGCACCCAAATTTAGCATAGCATTGATATAGACCATGAAATATGTACTGAATTAGGAATTTGACAAGGGTGATAAATATTCATTTTAAATAATAAAATAGGGAGAGTTAGTGAGAAAATTATTAATCCTAAATAAATGAAAGACACTTTGTCAGGGATTTTAAATAAAATTTTACAATAAAGTCCTGAGAGGGGCGTTATCGAATGGGCCCCACAAATTTAAAATAACATTTTTAATTTTGCATATGCAATCCTAAACTTCTACTTCAGTGATTTAATCACTGGTGTAGATCCATTATTTTATGTAATAACTTCTTCCTCTATCTCCATTTGGTGTCACTTTGCGGACTCTAAAGTAGTCCGTCCAACCTTCTTCCTCCACTGATCTCGATCCATTGCAAAGACATATACATCACTATCCGCAGATTGAATTTGATACCCAATGTACTTAAGTCTTTATTATTTCATCTAAATAAGTTATGTTTATCTATACCTGTTTTTAATTTATTAGTTAATAATCTATATGTGAGCGCTTTTCAAATGAAACATTTAATTTAGTCTTAGCATATGCCTTATAAAACAAAGTAGTCAATAAAATGTGCGTTGATATCTTCAATTTAATTGGTTATTAGACATCTGCTCATAATTTGTTTTATTATTATATGGGTTATACCCTTAATATCGTTCATAAAAATAAATATTGAATGTGTAGAGCATAGGCTCCCGAATATTTCATAAAAATCAATTTAAATTTATCCGAGTATAACCTATGAAATTTGCTATAGCACATGAATTAATTGATACGAAATTATTATTTCAAGCAACTGTCATCCAAAATGCAAATTTATTTGTAAAAATTGATATATAGGCCAACTTCAATTTAGCAGTTAGGAGATTATTTGTTCTTGTTAACGACTGGGTTGTATTTGAAGAACAGCCTATGAAATGGTGTTATCTCTTGAACATTATTGGTTGTTAGACATCTGCCCATATCCTTATCCGAAAGCGGCCCGCTTCTCGAAAAGGTTGCGCATATCCCTGAATTATACATTATAATATATTATATGCTTACGATGAGTGAACCATGACTATAGCGAAAGTATACAGTGGCATAGCGGCCTAATTTAACCATCTACAATGTTAATTATAAAACACTGTAATTAATTTAGCCGTATAGAGTTACTATATAGTATCACTTGACACATTTCTCGTGATACATGAACTATAGCGGCACGTTTCAACGCTCATTAATGTGCTAAAATATTCTTTCTTTGCCACAGATGCATTTTGCTATAGGCCTGCCCAAAGTGTTACGTATTTAGACCTAGATTTTATTTTTTAAAAGCTGGCATTAACATGGTTTTCAAATTAAGATATGAAATGGTATTAATAGAATGATCTTAACAGTATTTTGGTGTTATTACGCTCTACAACACAAATAACAACAACAACAACAATAATAATAATAATAATAATAATAATAATAATATTTTATATAGAGGCACTGCTGGAGCCAAAAGTTGTGGATTCAGGGCAATGTCACCCGCTGCTGCGATCAGCAACGTTTAATTAATTAAATAATAATAATAATATTATTATTATTATAATAATAATAATAATAATAATGATAATAGTAATAAAATAGAAAAATTTCAGAATACCAAAAATGCAATAAGAATAATAGTAATAATAATAATAATAATAATGACATTAATAATAATCATAATCATTATCAAACTGCTACTATAATAACAATATTAATCATACTAAATATAATAATAATAGTAATAATAGCAATAATAATAACTCTTCTTCTTCTTCAGTGCACTGCCAAGTGGCAGGTTAAAGGTACTTATCTTAACAGTATTTTGGTGTTATTACGCTCTACAACACATATAATAATAATAGTAATAATAGCAATAATTCATACTCAAAGTCTGTCTTCTCGCTCCATAAGAGCACTCCTTAGTTCAACAAGTTAATCCCTTCACAAAGGCTATGCCTCATTCATACCTTATGCAGCCTATGGCTTGGGAAAAGTATGGCTTCTGAGGTGGTTTCCCGTTACCTTACTCAGTTAGGTGAATTAATTGCCATTTAATCCTGGGGGAAAATATTTCATGGTGAGGTGGGTCCCCTCTTGCCATCCTCCACTCACGTCTTTAGTCAACTCTACGTACACGCGGCAGATTGTTTGCGGTTGCCCTATTCTGCAGTGGTCCATCCACACCCGAGCACGACACGGGGTTAATAATAACTATAATAATAATAATAATAATAGTAACAATAAGTGTTTAGCACCGGTTTCCTCGTAAAAGGATCATGTGAGAGACAATATTCCCCTCCGCATGTCTCTACTAATCTGTTCACCCAAACGATTTGCACAAAATACGTACCATTCAATGCAATATATTACTATACACTACTATACGATACGAAAAGATACGATACGATATGATACCCTAAGATGAGATAATGCAATGCGATGTGATTAAATGTGCTGATGCAATGTAATGCAGTTCAATGCAGTACGTGCGATGCAATACAATATAATACAATTCAATCCAATACAATTAAATGCAATGCAATGCAATGCAATACAATTTAATACCTGCTAAGTGATCTGAAAGTCCACAAACTCGCTTCGCCTCTTTCACTGTTTTTGTTTAGAGCTGATTTAATGAGCCTCATGTTGCATCTCGTGTTTAGAGGTGTCTGAATCACTGGACCATAAAGTCCATAGTCCAGATGTAAAACGATAGCGAACTATTCTAATTGGTTTTTATTACGACCGCCGATCTCTTCATTAATTATTATTACTGCCTTACAAGTTTCTAATTTAGTTGCGTTGTTGATTTGAAATCTGTTTTCTGTTCGACTTCATAAATAGCTTTATTTGTGTTAGTCAATCTTAAAGTACCAAAATTAGTAGCCTAATTAAATGTGTCATTTAGCCATAAAAGTCTTGGTGTTAGCTTACTAGGTCATTTTAGAACGCTCATTTAAGCTAAGCAAAAATAACAGTGAATTAATCATTGTTAACACTGAAATTAATGCTCGTGCTATTAATGAATGCCTGTAAAATCTCATTATTGAAGTTCATAAGTAGGCCTACTAGTTTGTAATTTTGAATCAATTGGTTCTGTGTTTCATTTTATTTTATTGTTGTATTTTCCATTTAATTTCCTTTGCAAATTAATTGCAGGCTTATTATTTTGCTCACCGTCACATTTAAATAAAAATCAAATGTTTAATATCAGAAATCAGCCAACGTTTAAAATTTATATCCTTTTTATTTTTATACTTTCTCACGTCAAATAATATTTAATTATAGGCCAAAATGTAAGCCTAATTATAGTATAATTTTAACCAATCTAATGAATGGTAATCATTCTGATGAATTTTAAGCAATATTATTAGTTTTAATCAATTTAATCAATCCAATCAATCTTAATCAATCTTATCGATTAATTAAAATTGCAATATTTAATTCACATTGCCGTCGTTTAATCAGAAAAATATAACTATAAAACATTTCTATAAATTAGCCGAGTGAAATCCTATCAATCACTTCTAATATAACGAATCTGTAGTCGTTTTCATTGATTAAACATTGTAAATACTGTGATATAATTTTTAGATATTAAATTTTGCTTTACAAAATGCAGCCAATGTTAATCAATCAATCAAGTAGGCCTAAATAGACAATCAGTCTAAGAAAATTTATAGTCATTATTTAAGCAATCAATTAAGGGTTTTAAGTTCATTCAACAATCACTCCATCATTGAAGATGTAAAGTTCATTAAACAATCAATCAATTAATAAAGATCTAAAGTAGTTAAACAATCAATCAATGGCGATGTAAGGCCCTGTTTCTCGCATCTCCTTAAAATTTATCTGCTGCTTCAATATGTTGTTATTATTGCTACTAATAACTAATTGTTAGTAATTAGAAAACATTCTTAATTAATCCATGTAACTATTAATGAATAATTAATTATAACATAACGGCTCACTGGGTCAGGAAGCACAGATGCTTGTTTAAATCCCATTTCCTCCTTCCTCTCCATGGTTATTAGCAATCGTTGCCTTTTGTTGGCGCATCAATTGCAGCCGGCGCGGATTTAATAATAACCTTCCATCACCCTGGGATTTTTTCATTCAAAGCCTATAAGATCTTCCAAGGTGGTCACCCATAAAGTACTAACCGAGACCGATGTAGCTTAACGTCGATTATTGACGCGCAACTAAACCTTGTGCGCTAAATCCCACAGTCATTAATAGTTATCAATGAGTTAATAAAATTTACTTTTAATAGTTTTAGATCCTTGTCGTGTGAAATTTTGTATAGTCAAAAGGAAAAGTAATAAAATGACAGCCTATAATGGGGTGATGACGCTACCACATTCTAAAGTAGGAAGAGCGACGAATGCGTCACAGTCTAGCGCCGAATAAATTATTCTCATGTGCAACTAGATCCGATAATTAGCCGAGGCAGATTATAATTACCCTGACCGACCATCAACCTTCTGTTCAATAGAGAGCTCTGCATTACTATACATGTAGATCTGTTGGAGTAGCAGCGACTAAATCATTCGCTTAGCCTAAGCAGTTTAGGCTTAGTCTAATGGACTAGAATGCAACTGTCTGGATTAAAATTAGAACCTGTTTAATAATAGTTATGCCAGTATAGCTACAGTTGACCAGTAAAACAAGCATTTAGCTGGCAGTCTTAAATACACTTGATGGAAATAGTATCCATTTTAAATGGCCTATTATTTAGTTGTCCTACAAATTCACTCGATAAAATATAGAAAATATTTTATTGCAGATAATAAGCGGACTACTCTGTTGCATAGACTAGTAACAAACAAGTAGGCCTAATCTACCTTCCATCCATGGATCAATCGGATATCCTGAATCCTGTCAGGTCCATGCTTCCGAATAAATCTTACTTCACAAATATATCTTCTTCACTCGCACATTCTTCTTCCATCTACCACTATTCGCCCTACTGGCTAGGCCAGCTACAGGCGGCTACGTCAGGCTATCATGTGACTCCACCAAGCTATCACATGACTCCACCAAGCTCTCACGTGACTCCACCAGGCTACCACGTGACTCCACCAGGCTATCACGTGACTCCACCAGGCTATCACGTGACTCCACCAGGCTATCACGTGACTTCACCAGTCCACTACGTGACTCCATCAGGCCACCACGTGACTCCACCAAGCTATCACCATTACAACAATTATCATTATGGAGGATGCTCTGATTGGCAGTTCGCTAACGGGAGACATTTAACCAGTTTATCATCCTACTGTGCCAACGAAAAACCCGTCAGATCTCTTTCTAATGAAAGCGATCATAGAGCTGATGACGAGAATGGTCGATACGACTCAACAGATGCGTCTGGGATTTTTCGGGAGCGGGATTACACTGTCGAGAGTCGACCGGATGTGACGTTTGACTCTTCAGAACTTCCGGAAGTGGAAAAACTTCGTGGAACTGTTAAAACAATTGGAAATGAATCCAACAGAATTTCCGAGATACAGAAAATTGTATCAAATCATGCAGCACCTTATTTCGACAGTGATCATCAGAACTGCTTAACAGTATGCTCAGACGCTCATATATATCCATGCAGTCAAATGACTGGTCGAGGTAGTTATGCATGCCAATATAAGAATCCAACGCTGCAATACGGATCCTGCCGTCACAGTGAATATATAACCTCGTATGGATTTAGTGATGCGAAAACACTGGAAAACTATTCCAGAACATCTGCGTGCGACTCTGGTAATAGATTATCAAATCAGCTTTCAATCTTCACGGAGGAAGGCCGTGGTAACACCAACAGGTAATGAACACAGATTCTTCTATGCTAATTAATATAGTAATTATATTATTTATTTATTTATACATATATATACATGTATATATATATATATATATATATATATATATATATATATATATATATGATATCACCAACAGGTAATTAAAACAGATTAATTAATTAATTAATTTATATATTAATTCAAATTAATTAATTAATTTATATATTTTATTTATTCATTATCATCATCATCATCTTCCATTAAATCCAAGTTTAACCAGGGTCGGGATACGAATAGACATCCATTCGTTTAAGTCGTCTATTCGTATCCCGACCCTAGTTAAACTGGGATTATGTATTTATTTATTTATTGATTTATTCATAAAAAAACATAATATCGCATGCATCATGCCCTCAAACAATTGTCCTACTGCAGATAGATCTGCAAGTGTTAAAATAAAAGAATCACAAAAGGCAATATTGTCGAATATTGTGTTGTGCGAATATTAAGCGAATATTGGTTTTCTTCTTCTTTTTGCCCATTTATTCATTTTTGGTAGGATCCTTTAGTAGATCTTATTTTTTCGAGGATCTTCTTGGACGTCTTCACTCAGCCTGCAGTATGATCGGTAGTTTCCGATTGTGGTTCAGTATGAATGTCTAATGGATCAGTGTATAAGCGCATTAGGTAACTGGATGAAGGTTTTACTGGCTGTTCCTGAGGTCCTGGGATCAATTCCCGGTAGAGTTGATCAGAAAATAAAATCTCGGACATCCTGCTTTCATTGTACAACGGTTCGTATGCAGCCTACAGCTGACGTCTTGCAGAGATACCCTTTGGGCTTCTGACCTTGACGTTAAACCCACATTTAAAACAAAAATTGCGGTTCAGTAAGTGAGAGTTCAAATCCGTGGTTTGCTAGTCACGGATATCTTTTCAGTGTGGACAAACTTTCGAGCTCAGCTGCGTTGTATTTAATAGTTTTTATGGTTTTACATTCGGGTGACATCATTTTCCTTGCGCTCATCGATATATTTCTTTTATACATGTTGGCCCTAAATTGCCGTTTTTCAAACTTTTAGAGTTAATCAACATGCTGAAGACTGGCGATTTATGGGACTTATTGGTCTGCCTCTGCATCTTTTTTCCTTCCATTCTACCTTCTATTAATAGAGGTCATAGAAGGTAGAATGGAAGGAAAAAGAGGCAGGGGCAGGCCGAGATTAGGTAATATGTTAGATGATTTAAAGACCCACTCATAAATGGAAATGAAAAAGAAAACGGAAGACAGAGAAGAGTGGAGTCGTTATATACCATGAACCTGCCAGTTGACAGTGCACTATGAGAGAGAAGAGATTCGACTTGTAGTTATAAAGGAAGTAGTAATTAGAGCGAGCAAGTATTCCTTCAGTCTTTTAACTTAAGACCTTGTATTACTTTAAACACCAGACAACTTTCAGTCAGTCAGTTATATGAGTGGTTTAAATTGTTTAAGGGCTTAGGTATGAATGCTAATTGACAAAAGCACCTGACATCGGAGTATCTGATTAATTAACCTGTCAAAATATTCAATTATTGTTGTACAATCGATCAGCATTCATGTATCAATTGTATTTTGCTTTTTAAAAATTATATTTATTTTCATTTTCATTTTTACTTCGATTTTCGCTTGTATATTATCACTATTTCCGTCCAACAATATGATATCAACAATTAGACTGCTACTGTCGTCCATGACACTATCGAGCAAAACGATGTTGATGATCTTATTTAGAATAGCAACAAAACAAAATCACGTCAACGTTCTTCTGAGGGTACCATCCAAGACTCTTAATACTTCCTATGGGTTTTGAACCCTTGCCTACTGCTTACCTGACAAGTAGTCTACAAGTTTAGCCATTAGACCAGTGAAGATAGTTAGGCAAAGGTAAACTGACCCCAATCCCATCAATGCACATTAACTTAAGCTTCAGAGATTTGGTTTTTATTGCTACTGCTGTGAATGTGAATAGACCGTTTTTCACATGAATACTATCATAGGTCAGGTTATTATAACCGTTCAATCGTATTCTACGCTTAGTGTAATGGTACTGGCTTATAACCGAGCGATCTTATTCATTGATTGATTGATTGATTTATAATACTAGCTTATAACCGATAGATAGTATTGATGGATTAATCATAGTGGCTTATAACCGAGAGATAGTATTGATTGATTGATTGATTGATCATACTGGCTTACTACCTTGTGAGAACTTTCCAAATTTCAGGAAATTTATTTTTAAAATTTGAAAAATAGTATAAATTAAAGTAATTATGAATAATATATGTCAATAAAATCTTCTGATTGGCACCACTGAATTTGCTCGAAGGCTTGGATTTGGCTCAATTTCGTTCGATATTGTCATTGACGACGATATCACTCTAATTGCTATTGGTGTTGTTGTTGTTTTTGCTGTTAAATTTCTAACCCAACAGTCATATAGGCTTGGCTACATTTGTCAATGAATATTTAAACAATTAATTTTAATATTTAATACTGAATATTTATGATGCTCATTCGATGAATGTGTCAAAAACGTAGACTGATTTAACGTCCACTTCACATGAGACTATACATTTGGGTTTTCAGTCCTTTCTTTCGTTTCTTTAACTGGGCATTTACTAAATGTTCTGGAAAGACGAGCGCATTTGAGTTACTTTAATTTCAACAGTTGACTGGATTAAAGACTATACAGCAATTAAGTTTAATACATCGTCCAAATAGCATTGTCAGATGTTTACCGACATTACATTATATTTAAATATTTCTGACCTTATGTTGGGTCAGAAAGAAGTGGTAAGTAGTGTTTTGAATTTTAATGAGATTACTTCTGCAATGAGCTCCAAGTGGTCAAGAAATGTCGATAAATTATACCACTTTGGGCACTGCTGGTGATATCACTTTAAATTTATTGCAATATATCTTCATAGTACGATGTCAAAATGGCTTACATTCTCTGAAGAGTCCTCATGGTTTGTTAATCTATATAGAGTTTCATTGAAGTTAGCTTGCAATCGAATTTTTTCACGGGAGATTTCTTCTCAATGCTAAAGATGTGATGTTAAAAGTGCTTAATGTTTACTTTTTAATGTTTAAAATAGTAGGCCTACAGCATACAAAGTCATCACTACACTTTTTACAAATTACTCAGAAAAATGCAAAGACTATACAATGTTATACATGTATAAAAAATAAAAAAGCTGGTAACTCTAATATTAACGTCAGTTTCATCACTCGAAAGCGATGTCATTGACGGGCGAGCCCAGGATTTGAACCCCGCACATACTGATCCGCCAACGAGTATCTTACCGACATCGCTACTGGCTCCAGCCACATAATAACAAGCACCAGCAAGTGCTTGGTATCATCAATAAGGATTATTTCTCTCTTTTTGAAATTTTGCGATTACTCTCGTTGTTGTTATTACAGACTTATGAATTTTAACTTAAAGTTTAATTTAAATTTAAACTTTAGACTTTTTTGGATTTTATAATGGATCTGACAGGAGATATTTCTATGGATGAAATGCTGAGGTAGGACAACGAAATATGTTATACAAAGTCAAGACAATATCTATATACTTAGCCAGTAGAAAAAAGAATATGACATAATCCTTTTCGACTGAGTAATTATGGTGTTAATTTAAATGTTTGTTTAGAAACCAGATCATGTTAGAGAATGTTTACCCATCTTGTGCCTGAGTTGCTGAAGAATAGACCAATAGTGGACTGCGTGTGTCGTAAAAAGCGACAAAGCTCTAAGTTCCGAGCCAACGTCAAAAAGGGACTTTGGTGGTGAGCGCCTAGGCTCCATAAATTATTGATTTGAAAGTTTTCAAAGTCCATCCCTAAAAAACTGAGATTCAAGGGAATATGATGGTGACGGTGATTATGTTAGGAAATGAACAAACAGCATTCATTTTCTAAGATAATCTGGTGAATATATTAACATATTATATATTACTTCTTGAGCCAGACATTCATGTCTTCTGAGTTGGCTCTTGTATAAACTAAGCACCGAGTTAGCACAATTATTAAGTTATTAAGCACCATTATTAAGTTATTAAACACAATTATTATGCACAAATGTTAGTCAATTTCAGCGGAAAGAAATTAAGAAATGCAAAATAGCGAATTTAGCAAAGCAACAGGTCGATGTTTAGTGGCTCTCATTAAATGACTGGATCTCTACATTTATAATTTCTCCTTCTCATCAAGCATCTGTTGCTGACTTAATTTTCTGTCTTACTTGAAAGGACTAACGAAGAGAACTCAGGCAGACGATCAGAGACGTTGAAAATGGAGAGGGGTCTGTTGGTTAATACCCCTTAAGAATTAGGGAGGTTAAAATATTTAGGGGCATGGAAAACTATTATTTTCTTTTTAAGATATTGTTTTGCTGGTGCTTTGGAATACCGAAGATTAATATGAAGAGATGACGATGATAATGATGTGATCATCATCATTATCATCGTCATAATCATACTCATCAACATATCATCATCGTCATCATCATCATTATCATCAGCATCAACATATCATCATCACATCGTCATCATCATCTTAATAATCATCAACACTTCATCGTCAATAGAAGATATTATTGCTAGGTAAACAATGAACGCGCATCATATGCGTCACAAAAATGTCATCACGTTAAGTCTGGGAGCGAAAATCAACCCTCTTCAGGAAGTCCTCATCTTCAATGGAGACGATGTTGATGGTGTTTGGCAGCAAAAGTTCAATTGCTTCCTCATGCATCTTTGCAAATACTACGACTTTCCGAATGTGGTTTTGCATTCAAGTTTGGAGGTTACACATCGATGTTTGGCTGCCTTTGTTTGACTGGCTGGGCTCATTACATGTACTTGATATGTCACCGGATGCTCCTATGCTTGTAAACTGTTCTTCTAATTAATTAGATGTAAATTATACAGCCAAAGCTGACTTATTTGTCTAAGGTTTATAGCTAATTGATTGATTGATCTATTTATTGATTGATGTTTTAGCGAAGCTCTTCTTTCCCCCATGTTCAAGCAGGACACAAGTCAAAGAACCCCGTGAGTCTAGATTCCTTTCTGTTAAAACTTATAAGATTCTTAACAAATGAATAGGCTGGAGTCAGTGGCTGGAGCCAGTGGCTGGAGCCAGTGGCTGGAGCCAGTGGCTGGAGCCAGTGGCTGGAGCCAGTGGCTGGAGCCAGTGGCTGGAGCCAGTGGCTGGAGCCAGTAGCCAGTTGGTAAAGCTAAATTTAACGTCAGTTTCCTCACTCGAAAGCAATGTCAGTGACGGGCGAGCCCAGGATATGAACCCGCACATACTGATCCGCGGTCGAGTGTCTTACCGACTTCGCCACTGGCTGGAGCCAGTGGCGAAGTCAGTAGCTGTTGCCAGTGGCTGAAGCCAGTAGCTGTAGCCAGTGGCTGGAGCTAGTTACTAGAGCCAGTGGCTGGAACCAGTTACTAGAGCCAGTGGCTGGAACCAGTTACTAGAGCCAGTGGCTGGAACCAGTTACTGGAGCCAGTGGCTGGAACCAGTTACTGGAGCCAGTGGTTGGAGCCAGTTACTGGAGCCAGTGGTTGGAGCCTCCAACCACTGGCTCCAGCGATGTCTGTAAGAAATCCGACCGCGGGTCAGTGTAACCCGGTATTTTATTGAAGCCTGGAATCGTTTACTTTAACAAAATAGAATCATTATAATTGAGCGTCCGATTTACCGATGTTATAGTCGTGCAAGCACTGTAGCCATCAAGCCCTGTAACTCTCAAAGAGAGCAAGTAGACCTAACAAACGAAGAAATTGCATGTAGAACTGTCTAAGAATTGATACATATCACTTGATGCTGATGTAAATGTAAAAGAGACCATTATGTAATTTGTTTTAGACCTCTGCACTATACCAACAACAATCTACTTCCTCTCTCAGAGAATGCTGACCTGTACCAGCAACATCTTCATAATCAGCAGCATCGTCGTATTGTTCCCTCACTCAACCAGATGGCATCAAACTTGCAGGAAAATCCCATTTCACCAATTTATCAACCTACTTCACCCGTCACTCTTTCCATGGGCGGAGTCTCTTGTAGAAGCCACACCCCATCACAGGTTTCCGCCCCAATTCGTCCCTCCCAGTATCATTCGGATACCAATAGGCATGCAGTGGGAAATCAAATCCCGGCCCATCATCACTTAAAGACCAATCAGAGCTCAGGGCAGAGTTTGATTGGCAGACATCCAGAGCACGTGGTCAATCCTGATTGGGTCAATTTTATATCATCTATTAACCTTCAACAGCTAGAGGAAACAAGGTCAAGGTTAGTGTTTAATGAAATTATGTACGAAATGTTAGGAAGGTAACAAGAATAATTCAATTGTGATATAAAATTCAAGTACATTATACTATAATATTATGAGGTTGGCAAATTACAGGCTTCCATGTAACTGAATTACAAATTACAAATTAGTCTACTTGAAAAAAATTAATTAAATTGCAAACTACAAATTGCAATTTTTTCTTAGTCAAATTACAAATTACGTACTTTCAAACTATATCAAATAAAAAATTACAATTTATGCACACTGGTTTTTCCAGTACTTAAAAATGATGCCAAACGCAGTAGTATAAGTTACTGCGACTTCGTACATTTGAATCGGCTAATTTCACGCTATCTATGGACTTATTCTTCTAATCAACGGGCTTCAACGAAGGAGCGTTCGAATTAAAAGAATATTTAATGATTTGAAAATTTAACAGCTTGTCAATGACCGCCCGGCATATTACTAAAAA
This sequence comes from Enchytraeus crypticus, assembly GCA_905160935.1. Taxonomy (NCBI): domain Eukaryota; kingdom Metazoa; phylum Annelida; class Clitellata; order Enchytraeida; family Enchytraeidae; genus Enchytraeus; species Enchytraeus crypticus. Next base: position 677,402 of record CAJHZI010000806.1, on the reverse strand, counting down.
TTGCTACTTCGACTCTTCCAGCCCTATCATCATTTTTGCCAAAATTTTAAGTCAGCTTATTTTCTATACTACTATTGAATTTAATATCTGCTAAATCAAAGTTTCATTCGACACTGTACGACCAGCAATACACACTTGTACTGCTGCACATGTCATGTGCACGTAGCAGTGACGGTAGCACGCTGAGCACAGTGGTTCGTTTATTTAGTTATTTCCTCAATTATTAAAGTTTTTTGCCATTTTGTAGAATTTTTTAAAAATTTCATAGTAAACTATTTTAATATATTTTAGTGGGTTTATCGTCAAGGTAAGACGCCTAAATGGCTTCTCTTCAAGACGTCGAATCCGACCATCGCCCTGGTTGACCAACTGATCGACCAACCAAAGCTGCAGTCAGACTAGACTGAGTTAAGATTCAGTTTTCAATGAGAAATACACGTCAAGCATATTCAAATATCTAAATATATAGAGTGCAGCATGTGCACTCATCATGAATGATATGCCAGTAGTCCACCATCAATTCCCATATTGGTCCATATTAATCTAAAAATCCTCTATTTATGTGGTACGTTGAATTAAAGTACCGAAGATCACACCATTTTAACTAAGAAATACTAAACCGTAGATAAGGGTGTTTCAGGTAACTTTAAAGTAAGCTCATTTAGACTACAGTAAACTCACCATCTTTTGCGGAAACATTCAGTACTAATTTGAATTAATAAACTTTTGAGCCCGGAGAGTAATTTTTAAAAAGTAATTTCAAATTACAAAATTAACAATTTAAATTGTAATTAAATTACAAATTACAACAAAATTAAATTTGTAATTGAATTACAAGTTACAATTTTAATTTGCAATTCAAATTACCGTATTACGTAATTCAATTACATTAGCAAAATTACTGTCCACCCCTGGGTACTTCTAGTATTTTGGGCTTGAAATTAAGGCGCCTTTCCACCTGAATTCTAGAAAATTTTACTAAATCCACATAAAACATAACGACACTCGGTCAGAAAGCACAACTGCTTGTTTGAGAGGAAAACGCCATGCATTATACATGTAATTGTAGATCAACGCAGATGTATCAATTTTGAGCTCTGTAACCACTACAGTGTAACATGCATGGATTCTTTAACTGACATACACAAGTCTCTCAAGTTATGAACTTGCAGAGGTCTAGTTAGTTACAACGGTTGCGGCCGTTACGCAAAAGTGTGCCTATCTGTGCGTTGTTCAATTTTTCTGATATGGTACTGAAGATGCCACATATATGTCTATAAGCTTCATGCGTCTTTGTGATTGATTCTTTGTGATTGATTCTTTGTGATTGATTCTTTGTGATTGATCCTTTGTGATTGATTCTTTGTGATTGATTCTTTGTGATTGATTCTTTGTGATTGATTCTTTGTGATTGATTCCTTGTGATTGATTCTTTGTGATTGATTCTTTGTGATTAATTCTTTGTGAGTGATTGCGTCTATTTGATTGATTCTCTTCTGCATCTCAATATGCTCACAGCAGAATTTAATTTAAAACTAATAAAGGAATAAAAATTAAAATTGGAATTGAATGTTCCAATACTGCAGTGGTTAGAAGGATACGGTAACGTCATGAAGTTTTAAAATACATATCCTGAGATGTATTGAACTCTCGTGGGTTCGATTCTTGGCCGCGATGATCTGAGAGTAAAATCAACATTGTTGATCATTTCATGATAATGTATGTAAAAGTTTAAAAGAATGAGATTTATAAATTGTCTGTCTAAATTATTAAATTTCCATGACAATAAAATTATTGATTTCCACAATATTTTGAATTCAAGGACCTCAAGTATATTATTTGCTTGATGCTGCTTCAAATCTTATCAATTACTTAATCAACCAACTGCGATTCTAAATCGTTCATTAGCTACAGTATGATATCAATATAGAGACTGCCAATCAAATCGATCAATCAACCGATCATCAATAAATCAAAATCAAATTAAATTCAGTGCAATTACTCAATGCTATTGTGGATTTGAATGCCGGCATATAAGCGCGTGCTCCAATGTTAAACAAGAGTGGACACTTAGCTTGAGTGTTGTTAAAATGTCAACAAAGAATTTATCAACTTTAGGACTTGATCACATTTTCTAGTATTTGTCGTATAGCAAATAAACGTATTGAGTTCAAAACTTAGAATATCTTTCTAAAACAAACTTAGTATCAAGTTTTCTTGCAACTTAGACCAACATCTCATTTCCAGATTCTTTCACTTTTCCATTCCATTTTCATTTCGATTTTGACATTTTAAATCGAATTTGATATAGCCGCGCTATTTGAACCAGGTAACTCCCTCCTGACAAATTATAAAGATTTGGGGGGCTTATTTTGAGCCTCCTGACTTGAAAATTCAAAATCGAGTTAATGATTCAGGTCATCATGGATTGACTAGTTATCATGAGATTTAAAAATGGAATGTTTAAGCTGGTAAAAGAATTAAGACTAAATTTGCTATTACTCTGTTGAACGTGGGCCTACAGAAATTTCCATTACCTACCTCTTTTTGAATCGATAGTCAGTCTATAACTATTAAATATAATCATGTTTCTGGTTTGTTTTTCTTTACTAATTGACAGCTACATGTGTAAATAACATTTCTTAAATTAAATATTTAATCATATAACGCAGAGTCTTGCTGCCGGCTGCCAATGAGAATATTCCTCATATAAAAAATTATGAAACTAAGTTTGGCATCTGCTTCCTTACAACAAATGTGCAATAGACGTTTTTTGAAGTTTCTAAATATTACATACAGTCATTATAATATCATAGAGAAATAAATAGACCATATCAAGTACGTGTTATATGTTGTGGCCTCTTTCATAACGCTCTTTGTGTCGTTGCTTGCTATTTTGTATGTGATTGTATTTGCTGAATTTGTTTTGAGATAAACTAATGAACAGTTTAACAGGATAAAACAAAATTAAAGTCTTTTAAATTTTCTGATTTAGATTTCAGTACGTGTTGGGGGCGGCCACTTCGCCAGCCATTAAACTGGATGAGGAACCGGTTACCTACCTAAACCAGGGTTAGTTCACTATCACCTACCTAAACCAGGGATAGTTCTCTATCACCTACCTAAACCAGGGTTAGTTCTCTATCACCTACCTAAACCAAGGTTAGTTCTCTATCACCTACCTAAACCAGGGTTAGATCTCTATAACCTACCTAAACCAGGGATAGTTCTCTATCACCTACCTAAACCAGGGTTAGTTCTCTATCACCTACCTAAACCAGGGTTAGATCTTTATAACCTACCTGAACCCAGGTTAATTCACTATCACATACCTGGTAGGTCCTAGGTATATATTCCTACTCAGTTTACTACAACGTTTCATAAAAAGCTAAAAGCGAAAGTTAACGTCAGTTTCCTCACTCGAAAGCGATGTCAGTGAAGGGCGAGCCCAGGATTTGAACCCGCACATACTGATCCGCGGTTGAGTATCTTACCGACATCGCCACTGGCTCCAGCCAGAGGAATTAAAACATTTATAAATCAGTAAAGTAACTCCAAAGAGCAATATGTTAATCCCTTCACAAAACGCTATGTCCAGTTCACATGTTGATGCAGAATATTGCTTGTGAATAAAGTTGTTTTGAGGAATACTATATGTTGAATTAGGCAGCTATCTCTGAGTAAAAATATATGCCTTGAGCAGACATTAGAAATAATTGGATGGCCACGAAAACCCAGCAACCTGAGTATTAAATATTACAAATAGATTATACAGTTAATTAATTTGTTTACTTAATAATATAATAGGAAATATTTTATAATGGAATAGTAGTCTACTGAGTAACTCCGCTTCGTTTATATATTCTAAACACGGTTAACTATACTTGAAATATCTAAATTGTAAATTAGTTATGCATTGCTTTTTAAGCCGGGTCAAAAAGGTAGTTGAAAAGACATTCTGGCTTACAACCAGTTGAAGTATCGTAAGATATCAATATAGATCAGAGACAATCTTGTCATAATAGAGATGTTTCTTTCAAAAAAAACTATCCACGTCTGTCGCCTCAAGAAGTTAGTTTTATCGCAATGCTGGTCACACGACCAGCATAGAAGAGTGGAGGTGTATAAACCTTGGACCTGCCAGTTGGCAGTACACTAAGAGAAAGAGCTGGTCACAAGAGCTTCTTTTTCCTCACAACCGGTATAAGTCATGAACTGCACTTATTGAGCTGCTCTGATTGAGCTGCACTCATTGAGCTGCACTCATTGAGCTGCACTCATTGAACTGGAACCACTGAGTCTAATTATGCTCTATTTGCTGACCTATGCGTATAAATTTTGCAATATTAACCTAAATAATTAATACAAAATAAGTCGCTGTGCACTTGCCTTGAGTCAACAGCGTGACGTTATCGTCATAGTTTCTGAACTTGAACCTGATCCAGGCTAATATAAATGCTCGCATCTTTATAATGTGATTAATATAAATACATGCATCAAAGATGTGCTTAATTTGCGGAAAATGCAGTTTGATATAATTTATCCTTTAAAGAGCCCTTGTGGAAGGATTAGCATGTTGCTAATCCTTCCACAAGAAGTGGATAAGTGTTCCTTACAAAACGTTAAGCAGAATCTTTGTATGAATATGTATCTTCGAGCTGCCATTTAGAGATAGTCAGAACCTTATTAGAGAAATAGAGAGAGAGAGAGAGAGAGAGAGAGAGAGAAAGAGAGAGAGAGAGAGAAAGAGAGAAAGAGACAGAGAGGGTCTAAATTAATATCTTATTTAATTTAACAATTATGCTTAGTCTAAGTTTTAAAAACGAAGTAATGGAGACTGAAAGAGTGGGAGAGAATCAGAAGAGTGGTGTACCGTATGGAACGTAGTGAAACCATAAAAACCATAAGCCTAGAAATGAAATTTTTCTGATGAGTCAATTTCATGTTTATAAATGAATCTGATTGAATTAAGAATAATTAATTAATTCAATCAATTAAGAAATGATACCTTTCCTTAGACAAGCTATCAAAATTTTGAATTAGATTTCATGTAAAGTGAAACTATTGTGATTTAAAAGTACATATGGCTTTTTAATATAAGTTTTTTAATTGGCGTCCTTGAGTTTAATTAAATTCAAGTGGAGTACTTGAATTGACGCTCAATCAATGCCAATTGAAAGCTTCGTATTAAAATTCATGAATTCCATCATATAATTGCACACGAATGAGTCGTAGTCTTGATATCATTCAATACTCAGAGCTTTTATATAACGTCCTCAAACAAGATTAAAACGTTTAGTAAAACAAAGCAGATATTTAAATGCAAATTCATCTAATCTTTAACTAAAGTCGAACACTATTATAATAACGCAGTATAGGTTCCAGGTCAAAAACTTGAAATAACTGGACAGACAGATCGATTTTTATTTCTATTTTAAAACCTGTAAACCGGTTTAGATGCAGTGTACTTGAAACTATATAAATATAAGAATTTGCAAAATGTGTTGTTACCTCATCATCATCATTGTCATCATAATCATCATCCTCCTCATCACATTCCCTTTAATCCCAGTTTATCTAGTGTCGGGATACCAATGGATCTCTCTACTCTTCTCTGTGGTGTGGGGAACTTTTCCATTCGTTGTAGAATTTTTAGCCATTTCTGAAGCCTAGACACTCACCAACCGAATGCCCATAAGTTTGTTTTGCATCTTGGTGCTTTCTCGCCTTTTACGATGCATGCAATCTACGGTTGGTCTATTCTTAAGTAATCGGGACATAATATTGGCAAAATATTGTTGTTCAATAATCTCTCATTTATACTGTAATATCAATGAATTATGTTGACTTTTACTGTTTGACTCCGAGTCAATTTGATGTAGTTAAATTGTTAAATGTTAACGGTGTCCTATATTCAATTTTATCCCATAGGCTAACTTGTTTCCCAGGCCTTCTTAAATAACTGCAAACAGCCTGTAAATAGCCAAAAAGGTCATAGTGCTTAGTGGTTTCTATTTATGTCTGCTGTAGAATACACTTTCTACTCCTCTTTTTGCAGGTCAATCATACGAAATAAAGCTGAAGCGTCACGTTGATCATCCCAATGAGCAACACCTCAAGGTATTTATGATTTGGACCTCTATTTATCTAAGTAATCACTAGTGAGTCACGTGACAGTTGTAATGAAATTGTTAACCTCTTTTTCTCTCTAAACTGCTTAACTTAGCCTGTGTCAATAAAGGATTAAATTTAAATTTGGAGTCAGTGTCAGACAGGATTATTTAGCCTACATTCATGGCTTCAAAGTTATTGGCCAACTCTGTTAGGCCTAAGTTATTAGACCTAAGCTATTTGACTTACTTGCACGTTATTTGACATAATTAATGTCTCTTTTCTCTTGAGACATTTCTTCACTATAATATCTCTTTACTCTTCAGACATTTACGCATTTTAATGTCTCTTTTCATTTCTTCATTTAAATTATGTTTGTCACAAAGCCGCACACTCACAATACCGCACATACATACTCATTCGGACAATAACACACATGCACGCACATAAACAATGCACACACATACACATGTGTAAACATACTTGCACACACTCACGTATGTAACACCCACATACACACACACAAACACACACACACACATATATATATATATATATAAACACACACACACACACACATATATATATATATATATATATATATATATATATATATATATATATATATATATATACAAACAGTGTATAGTGCGGGTGATATTTCATGAGAGGAGGCTACAGTACATGGAAAGAGAGCAATTGGATCTGTGGAGGCAGTCCAGACCTGGAGAACGAATACTGGACATAGGTATCTCTAGTTCACTATCCTACAGTAGAACTTTATACAGGATTACGTCCGTTTTCAACTATACTCTACTCGTAAGAAGTTTTATTGTCAATATAACTTTTTTCTGCTTTCTAATTAGGAATTTGACCCACTTGTTATAGCTGCGCATCAATAGACGAAATTAAGCTATGCCGAGGCCAGCTAGTAATTGGACGAGTGACCACCTCTGCAGTTCCCTTACAGATACAGTTGATCCGGACGTAAACTCATGTGTATATTATTTCACGCCTCCTCAATCAATACACAATATCAATATTCCTAACAGTTGTCTTTTGATAAGACAACTGTTAGGAATAGCTTCATCGATTGATAGATTGATTAATCAATTGATTGATTGGCACTCAGATGTACCTATATCCTACGGATTGGTGGACTTGTCCATGGACGCGGACTCACTCAACTGCCTGGAATTCACATGGAACCCTGAATGTGAAACTGGAGTGTACGTCCGGATCAACTGCATCAGTACGGAGTTCACTCCAAGGAAACACGGCGGAGAGAAAGGGGTTCCTTTCCGCCTTCAGGTGGAAACCTATTCCGTAAACTCTGGCCAATCAGGGACAAAGCAGCAGCGCACCGGTTGCCAGGGTAACGCTGCTGTTGCTATGCAACCAGGAACACGTGATCAGGTTGCCATGCAACCAAGGTCACAGGAAGGTCAGAGGTTACGCGAAACAGAGGGCGAACTTCTGCACTGCGCCTCCTGTCAAGTCAAGGTCTTCAAGGTCACTGAATATATTTCTCATTTCAGTTTTCACTAAACACTATGTAGGTCTACTGCAATTGCTCAATTTCCGTTCAATTAATTGTCTGAATTTCGAGACACTAAAATTGGTTTATTCGTGATGTAATTTCTAGTAAATCTTTCCCTCTCTCTCTCTCTCTCTCTCTCTCTCTCTCTCTCTCTCTCTCTCTCTCTCTCTCTCTTAGTGACCTGTATGCCTATTGGCAGGTGTCTCTGTCAATCTGCTTATTGGCAGGTCCATGTCATATAACTCCTTCACATATTTCTATCCTCTGCCTTCCTCTTCACATCAACAAAATGAATTAATTATCAAAGCATCCAACATCCCAAGTCTCGGTATTCCTCCTAATTGTTTCTTTCCATTTCCTTGAAATACCTTTTATCAATCATTTTTACTTTATTTAATTCTGGCAAATATGTTTCGTAAAGGACATTTTAATGACGAAGTCATTATAAATTGATGACTTCGTCATCAAAATGTAACAGTCATTTAAATAATAATAACACACATTATAGTGAACTGATAAACTGCGCTGATATCTATCAATTTTATTACCACATGTTAAATCCGTTAGGCAACTTTGTCCTTTTTCCGTGTAACCAGTCCAGTGAATGTCCGAGATTTTACTCTCAGTTCAGCGCGGCTGGGATTCGAACCCACGAGGGTTCAATTCACCTCAGGATCTGTCAATTAAAACTCATGACCTTATCTACATCTCTAACCATTGCGCTATTGAGACATGCAAAGGAAATGTCCTTTTTAAAATGCTTTTGTGATAGATAATGCAAATTTAACGCCTTCGTCTACGTAACAACATTTCAAACGTTGTTCAATTATTAATGTATAATAATAGAGTAAACGCAACGTTACACTTTACAACAATTGCTTACAGTATCACAAGCAATGTGCATTGAATACACATATTAAGAATAATTAGAAGCTACACAAAACTAAAATGCTATAAAATACTATCGTAGATCAATAGACATGTACATTTCAAGCTAAAACAGCGAAATCTGGCAAATATTTAAAACTGATCATAATTTGGAAATGACATAAATGGATCGTGTAAAAAGAAATCATTTAGATTCTTTTAAAGCTATCCGGTGAATGCTTATTAGAAAACAATTGTTCTAATTTATTGTTTTTAAGCGGTTTTATTTCAATGAAACACCACTTAATGCGATCATTAACTATTCATTACAATTAGTAAGAAATATTAAGTATTTCTAAACGGCTTTGTTCTTGGTTCTCACCTTTTCTGGTAACTTTAACTTTGTGAAGGCAGCTCGAATGTGTCAAGTCGCCTTGTGCTTCTGAACCTTGACGTTAAACACGCTACATAACCTATTGAATATGTTTTGAATACCAGTTTCTTTATGTTAAGGGGCTTGATTTAACTAAAATACCATAAATTGAGAGAAATTTAAAACCTTAAAGCGCAGAGTTTCTATTGAGCAATCTCTGTAGCCTTATATGAATAATTTGTCTACTTATTTCTTAACAATTATTGAATAATTGTAGTAAATAATATTTAAAATAATTACTTAGATTATGTAATTATTTCCTATGTGTCTCTCTTCAGTGCACTGCCAAGTGGCAGGTTCTAGGTACATATTCATATTCAAAGTTTGTTTTCTCGCCCCATAAGAGCACTCCTTAGATCAACCAGTAAACCCCTTCACAAAGTCCATGCCTTATCCATACCTTATGTAGCCTATAGCGCGGGAAAAATATGGCTTCTGAGGTGGCTTTCTCGTTGCCTTAGATAGATTAATTACCATTTAATCCTATATGTATTATTCTATACTCTATTATGCTACGTTAACAGCCTAAAGGTGCAGACCGTAAGCACAAGACAGATCGAGAAAAGCTGGAAAAGATGCCTCATCTAGAAAGAGTATGTACAGCTCTTCTTCCAGCTTTAATTCACTTTCTATCAAGTATCCATCGAATTTGGAAATGTTTATCAAATGTTAATTTTGTAATTTCTTATTCCGTATAATTACACACCTAACAACCGCATGTATTTACAAAGTTTCCTTTCTTGGTTGCAGTTTTTTGTAAATTTCGTTATTTCCTCCTTTTCCTCTCCGTGGTTATTAGTAATCGTTGCCTCTCTTGCGCATAGATTGCAGCCGGCGCAGATGTAAGTATAACCTTCCAACACCCTGAATTTTTTTTCGTTCAAAGCTGTTAACACCCATTCTTTCTAAGTGGTCGCCTACAAAGTACTTAGCGCGCGCAACCTGGCTATTTGACGCGCAGCTTAATTGAGTTCGCTAAACCCCATCCCTCTTAAATTATATGATTTAAAATTAATTTAAATCATATGATTAGTAAATTGGGAGTTATCCGTGTTGTTTCCGGGTTACTAACGCATAGACCGAACGCGGACTGCACGTGTCATAAAAGGCGACAAAGCATTAAGATCCACAGCATCGTCAGAAGAGGGCATTCGGTTGGTAAACACCTTGGCTTCAGAAATTGATACAACATTTTTCTAAAAAAGTAAGGTAAAGTTTCATACGGTTCCCGGTTAAACTGTTATTCAAAGGAAGATGACATTGACGCTGAATTAATCAATTTCGACCACATAGTAAATCAATATATCGATCTCTCAAAACAGAATTCTTTCAAAAACTTAATCTCGCAATCGCCAGGTTAAGCAGCCTGTCTGTCCGTGTAAAGCACGTGTCGTAAGAGTCCCCATGCAGAGACTGAGGAAGGCTATGGAAAACCACCTCAGGAGGCTTGTTTTGTCCATCTTAGGGTCATATTGGGGATGATCCTATTACAAAATTTAGTCCCTATTTAGTGTAGCCTATCGATTGGGAATAATGGCTCATGATGTGGTTTCCCATTGTCTTCCTTCGTTTTTGCTTAGATAAAATAGTTTTGGTAAAGGATTTTGTGAAAGAAGCAACTAGTAGACGACCGAATGCTGTTATTGAGCATGCAAGTCTTTGTAAGAAGTAGGGATATGTGCCTAATGAGTAGGAATAAGTGCTTAATGAGTAGGAATAAGTGCTTAATGAGTAGGAATAAGTGCTTAATGAGTAGGAATAAGTGCTTAATGAGTAGGATTTTGTGCTTAATGACTTAATATGTGCTTACTTTCCAATCGCCAGTACATAAAAAAGAGAGAGAATTGTTTCATGTAAACAATCCAATGTGATGAAATGCAACAGAATTTAAAAAGCAGTTCTTATTCTTTCTTCCGCTTTGGGTTTCATTGTGGTTGTTGTGGAGTCATATAATTAATCAATTGCATTATCGGCAGAATAGAACTTAACAGTCGGCCGAATTTCATTAAAAAGAATCCCGGCCATCGTTCAACAGCCACGACACTTGAGCGATTGCGACATAAGCAAAAGGATAAAAAACAAAAAAGTGTAGAGTCGTATTGGCGTAAGACGTTTGCAGCTTTTGTTGTATATTTGCAGGAGAAATACCAACCGTCGTACGAATACTCAGTGTTCACTGAGGTAAAGTCAACTATCAACGACTTGATTAGCATCTTATTATACATTAATATTATTAAATTAAATCATTCCTAAAGAATTAATTAAATGTAAATAATTATTAAAGAATTAATTTCTAAACATCATTCTTTGACTATTTCTCTATTACATGTGAAGTAGGATGCGCCTTTGAATGGTGATATAAACTCTAGACGTCCATGACATGGCCGGGTGGCGAGAAATCGGACGTTAAATTCTTACTATTTGAATGATTGATGGATATATTGATAGAAGAATTTTAAGCGTTAAGTTCTCATCTAATGTCATTTTTAGTTTTAATACTTAGTTTTAATAATAATATTTTAGTTTTCCTTTGATTCTTCTAGCTTTACTTAATCATTGCAGTATATTTCTCCGTATTGCGAGCGGAAGACATGGAAGGTCAAAAACAGCATGTGTTTTTAAAAGCTGACTAACTGATGGGTGAAAAGTCAAAGGTTAACGTACGGTGATGATTGGTAAAATCAAAGTAAGCAAGTATATTGTGATGTAGCATAGGAATGGCTATTGTAAAGCGATCAACAGATACTATATGATTGTTCGATGGAGTGCTCATTAATATGATAACATTGTAGCACTGGCTGGAGCCAGTGGCGATGTCGGTGTGATACTCGATCGCGGATCAGTATGTGCGGGGTTCAAATCCTGGGCTCGCCCGTCACGGACATCGCTTTCATGTTGAGGAACTGACGTTAGCATTAGCTTTACCAGCTTTAAACATTTACTACCCTGTCATTTGTTTAAAAACTTTTAAAAACTTAAGTTTTCTCCAATTTTCATTGTTCTATTTTTAGATCCCAGTTGAACAAGTCAATCAATATCTGCTTCAACTTCGACGTCAACAGGAAGATCTCGCATTGGCTGGAATAAGAGTGGGCGGGCGTAGAACGGCAAGTGGGTGTGGTCAAATGGATATGGGCGGGATTAGATCTGTCGGCGGATGTGTAAAAATGGATTTCGATGGATTCAAGGCTGGAAATGAATGCTCCAGAATCGATCATCCTCTTGACGATAAATCAACTGGCCGGTTCCATCAACCAAGCTACCAACGCACAAATTCTTCACCATATCCACTGGAAAACATCAACAGTGGCAACTGGGATGGTAATTGGGAAAGAAATTTGAATAAGTGCGGTAGATTGGGCAGATTTGTTAACGGAGCTTGGGTGAAAGGAGAGATTGCTTACGAAGATTACGAAGAAAGAGGGCGGAGTATTGTTGAAGAGTTGACCAATAGCAGTAGAGGTGAGTCAGTGACGCATGATGACGTCAGATACGAGGATGTCTTTGGAATTCTTGGTACTAGCAGTAAATACGAACCTGTGGCCAAATCGAAGACCGCTAAAGTCAGGTAAGTTAGCCAATAGACTATCACAAATAAAGTTAAATATAAACTTCAATATCTAATTATTACTAATAGAACTTTACAGTAGTTCTTTCAAAGTTCAAAATGGAGACTAATATATTAAGTGCTATTTGATAGTTTATATTTTGTGCCATCACCGACATTGCTTTCGAATGAGGAAACTGATGTTAACACTAGTTTTACCAGCTTTTATATTTTTAACTGTATGCTTGTCTATTTTATATATGTATATCGTATGTTTAAAAACTTTAATTCTTCAACTGATCTCAGCAAATGATTTAGCGATGTCCATGGCGTAGGACGAGAAAAACGGCGTTAAAGAGTTTTTATTCGCAGCGGTAGCTCTTTTGCGATGGATATTAGGTTTTCGTTTATTGACTGATTTAATTTAACAACAATTACATTCTCATTTCGTCTAAGTAACTAGTGTCCAAACTAACTAGTAACAAAGGTCCAATTAACTATAGTTGAGATAGAGTTCTTCAATTCAGTTGTAAAGTATAGATGCGCTTGTATTTTATTCAGCCACAGAAAGGAATCGATAGAGAGTCCTACTGATAGGGGCCCAACTCTGCTTAACTCGGTGTGTACTTCTTTTCTATTCAGCTCTCTCTCTCTCTCTCTCTCTCTCTCTCTTTCCCTCTCTCTCTCTCTTTCTCTCTCTCTCTCTCTCTATGCACTGTGTACTGGCAGGTCCATGACATATAACAACCCCACTCTTCTCTGTCGTACGTTTTCCTCTTCTTGTCCACATATGAGTGGATCTTTATGTGGAAACATGTACACTTCACGGTTATCCTATTCTACGTTGACCAGTACCAACACGGGGACTTAAAAATGGTATAACTGCAAATTATAGTAACAATTATGTATCAACAGTTATTGCAAGTTATATATCAACAGTTCCACAACTGATTTAATAAACGAGTTTATTTATCATTTTGTATAATTTTGTCGATTGATCGTTGATATACAGTGTTTAGCTGGACCCAGTTTGCCTTTCTCTGCCACCTCACGTCAAGTTGTCGAATGGTTGAGAGATTCGAGATTTTCTGCTGAACACATTACGCTATTTCAGAATTTCTCAGGTAATTTAAGGATTAATATAAATACCATTATTTTGATGTAGTTAATGATATTTAAAATAATTTATGCAACGGCATTTGTTGTTTTCATCTTCAATAATATTGCTCTGATCTGGATTAAAGCATGATATCCAATGCTCTGAAAACTAATTTTCATCGCGCTGATGCAAGATCAGAATTCCCAAACATTGGACTGTTTTTCTGGATTTGAGATTTGCATCGTTTTGAATCTTTTTCCGTTGCGCTAGTCTTTCAGGATGTGGTATATTAGTGCTCGATATTGTCTTTGACAATAAAATATTCTCATTCTTTCAAAAATGCCATCGTCACACCACTCTTGAAAAAGTCCTCACTGGATAAAGAATCACTTTCCAACTACAGACCATAATCCAACCTATCATACCTCTCCAAACTCACTGAGAGATTAGTCTTTCGTAGATTCTCCACTCATCTCGAATCCAACGACCTATTTAATGAACACCAATCGGCATACACTAAAAACCGCTCTACTGAAACTGTTCTTCTCTCAATCTGCAATACCATCACCAACGCCATGAGCACTCAGCGTGTCACTGGGCTTTGCATGCTCGATCTATCCGCGGCCTTTGACACCATAGATCACCAAATCCTCCTGCAGCGTCTTTCCTCTTGGTTTGGTATCCATGGCAATACTCCTGCATGGTTTACCTCATATCTTACCGATCGTACTCTCAGCGTAAAAGTGCAAGAGTACGCATCTCCACCTTCCAACCTCAAGTACGATGTGCCTCAGGGCTCCGTTCTTGGTCCAATCCTGTTCAGCCTCTACACTACACCTTTAAGCTCATTGATTTCCTCTCATTCACTTGACCACCAACTTTTTGTTGACGACACTCAGCTATACACATGCTTCAACCCCCCCCCCCCCCCACTCCTATCCTGATGCCAAAGCATGCCTACAGCAATCCTTCCAGTCGATTTCTTCATGGATGTCTGCCAATTTCTTAGCGCTCAATCCATCTAAGACTGAGTTTGTGCTATTTGGGACACCTCAACAACTGTCAAAACTGAATGAGGCTTCCCTCTCTTACACCTCTGACCTGGCCATCACACCTGTTTCTTCTGTCAAGAGCCTCGGTGTCATCCTCGACCAGTATCTCACATTCCACGATCACATCACCAAAACTTCACAGGCTTGCTTCTTCCACATCAGAGATCTGCGTCGAATACGACCATATCTTACCGTTGAGACCGCTTCTACTATTGGTGCGGCTCTCATGCAATCCAAACTGGACTACTGTTACTCCCTGTTTCTGAATCTCCCAAGCTGTGAGATAGACAGATTGCAGTTCATCCAGAATTCCTTTGCACGTGCAGTCTTCCGCAGTTCTAAGCACTCCCATGAGACTCCTCTCTTGAAGTTTCTGCACTGTCTTAAAGTCAGAGAACGCATAGTTTACAAGGCAGCTTCTCTGACATACAAGTCCATTACTACCCCGGGCAAAGCTTACATGCCCCACTTAATACAAGTGATACAGCCTTCCTCCATGCAGTCATCCACTAGGTCCTTTAAGCTAATCACTTTTAGCGACCTAGCATCCCTTCTCGCAGTAAGCTCTCCGAGCTCTCCTTCCAGCACACTGGTCCTCAGATCTGGAATTCTCTTCCTTCCACTTTACGCACCCCCTCATCTTCTGCCGATCATCCTTTCCTTTCATATGAACAGTTTCATAGACGGTTGAAGGCTTTTCTTTTTGACCACTCATATCCAACCTTTGCACATGAACTGAGACCAACACGCAAACCTATATTCCACCAGTACCCTTCCTCGAACCGACCTCTCGGATTTTGGATCGCACCGTTCTGGACCCCACACTCTGCTCATCGGATTTGATTTGGTACCACAGTGCTCAATGTTGTCATTGACGACAGTAGCATTCTAATTTTGTGGTTGTTGTTTGTTGTTGTTGACGACCATAGAACTATAATTTCTATTGTTGTTGTTGTCAACCCTTTATGTTAGGCCCAGATCTGCTGAGACTGAGTAGAGAGGATTTGATAGAGATGTGTGGTCACGGTGAGGGGATTAGGCTACTCAACGTTCTGCATGCCAGGTAGAACTTAGTCTTAGTCTTCCTCAATCTATTATGGGGTTTAACACCAGATAGATCTATTCTATTAGTTCAGTCTAATTGTATTGATATTCCTCATACTATTCTGAGAATTAACGCCAAGTTGATCTATTCTAATAGTCCACTAGTCTAGTAATAGACTAATAAACTTGTCAGTCTACCCTAGTCTTAGTCTTTCTCATTATACTCCGAGATTTAACGTCCTTGGCTAAAAGGATTATATTTAGGTTGTTCTTAGATTTAGCGAGTTTAGAACGACATAGTAACTTATTAAACCAAAGATTTGGAGAATCAATCCTAAAGATAACGGGAACTGGCTTTTTCGTAGTTGCCTGGACGATTAATTATATTTGTATGTTAATTAATTTCCTGTTTTTAATGCATTAAAAGTAACTTCAAAAACTGGAGAAAGTCTATTCGTATTCCGACCCTGGTTAAATTGGATTTAAGGGAAGGTGATGATGATGATGATGATGATGATGATGATGATTGCATTAACAATAATATGTCTCATTAAGCAGTAATTAGAGCCTGCTTCATCAGATTATTAGGCATCTGAGCTTGTGGGTAAAATTATTAATCAGTCTATCCTTTTATAAAATAATAGTCTTCGAAGTAAATGTCTCTCGCTCTCAAATGTTCTTCAGAACTTCATGTCCTTTATTCATATTCCTGCAAGAGCACTACAGTAATCTACAATTTGCTTTCAGGACAAAGGCTATTTGACTGTGTCTTGGTCAATCATCATTATTGCATTATTGCCATTATCAATTTTATTTATAGCATTGCCATTATTGCACGGCCGTGGATTAATAACGTTTCTGAAACTATTTCACAAGGCCTTCCTCATTTTGTATTACTTCGCATCCACAAACATGCTTAGTAAATGCGTTGAGTCTTATATTTAATCAGACGGAGAATATGAATGAACGGTCCAGTTGACTATTGGTAAAATCCGCAACTAACAAGGAAGTTTACAGTCTCATAGGTTGTTGATTTCTTAGTTGAAGTAATTTATAGGAATGCTGGTTATGACATATATTTCTCACTGTAAATGAATCTCACGATTACCAAAGTGTAGTGATGTAATTATCATGCGCATTTTAGACATCCCAAACCTCGACTGACGATGTACTTGTTACTGAATGACGAAAGAAGCCAACTGCAGTCTTCTGGTATGTATAATCGACGCTAGTAATAATACTCTCTCTATTAATACTCGACATTATTAACACTCTCTCTACTGACTTTTGTTTAATTATTTGAATGTAAAATAAATTCAATTTTGCATTTATATATACATATCATCATCATCATCTTCCTTGAATCCCAGGTTAATCCCAGTTTAATTTCCAGGGATACATATAGACTGTCTCAAATCCTCTCTGATCTACACCACACCACCAGCCAATCCCCTATTTGAGATTTTCCATTCATTTAAATGTTTGAAGCAATTTCTGGAGCCTAGGCGCTAATCAACCGAATGCCCTTTCTGAAGTTGGTATGGATCCTAGTGCTTTTGTTGCCTTCTACGACACGTGCAGTCACCGGGTGGTACTGCTTCACTAAAGGTTATGCATTATCCACACTTTAATGCAGCCCATAGCTTGAAAATTGCAGATTCTTTGGTGATTCTGTTATCTTCCACATTTAGATATAGGGCTATATTATATTTTATTGCTTTATAGTTTTTTTATTTTATATAAATTAATTGATGTTGATCAAACAGCCGAACCTCCAGATCAGAAGAGTTCTGACAGCTCATCGGGGTACTGGTCCTCCACAGCTAGCGTGGCGTCAGGTTCAATCTTCAGCCCAGCCTCTAGCCCCTCCCTAAACCTCTCTAACCCCTCCTCCCTGACTCCGCCCCTCTCAGACACGTTGCCATCTGGCGAGTATAGACTAAAAACAAAGAGGCGGAGTTTATCTTGCGGTAGTGACCCAACGACTGTAGATATTTGGCCAACCCTTATGGCTGATTTGACCGATGGAATGAAACTAAATTTATCCCCAGTTTCGTCAGTTCAAGGAAACATCGGTGACGTGCAGGTCAGGGATTCGATCTGCTCAGGTTCGAGATGTGGTGGAGACGCTTTGATCGATGCGCCACACGCATCAGTGACGAGTGAGAGAAAGCTGAGCAGTGGTGGGTTCAAGAGATCACTGGAAGCAGGAGGTCTGGGTGAAGACTGTGAGCAGGTGAGGCAGGGGGATCAGTCCGAGGTGCCGAGGAAGAGAAGAGCGGAGTCACTGGAGCTACAGGAGGATAAAGACCACTGTGATAAACCTGGTAGCATCATTATGTTAAATGAGATATTGCTAATAGAGATACACATGTTTATTTGTTCACGTAGTACAGCCATCAACATATTTCGAATAACATAAAGGTACTTGAGTAAAACGCAAAGACAGGCACTCCAATACATGCTAAACCAGGCCATCAATGAGGGAGCATAACCACCCATCTAGTGGACCAACTGGATACCAATTATGGTACCTATTATGGGCCCATAGCAGGGGAAAGATCTCAGAAAAATTAGAGCTGGGGGAACGCAGTTTCCCTGCGTTTTCCCTCACCTCCCCCCCCCACCACTTTCACCACTGGATAATAATGATATTTAATACAGTATGATGACATTTTATCCATATACATATAAAGGCCTAAATTAGAATGAATTAATCGGCGGTAGCATTTTGGATCCGCCTGCAATATAATATCTCTTGCGGTCAAACTCCGAGAGAAGAAGAAACTGTACCCATTTTCACAATGAACTCTACTCATTGTTGATAAATAATAATAGTGCTATAGCAATAATCAAAAATTTGTTACATTGTATTATAGTAAGGAGTTTAGCGATTCATCTTGAGTCCATGGCAGTACCAGTAATTTATGAAATTTAATAATGAGTTAAGGTTTGAGCAATTAAAAAGGTATTTTATATTTACTGCCTTTTACGTTAAGTTCTATAGTACTTTAACACCTCCTTAATTTTATTTTAGTTTTTAGCTTTGAAAATCTTCCTGCAAAATATTTGTAACTTAAATATTCTATATTTAATTTTTATAATAAATTGTTATAGTCTTAACAACTCTTTAATTTTATGTTAGCTTTTAGCTTTATAAACTTTCTGCAAAATATTTATGAAAGTAACTAAAAACGGCAAGCACTCGGCTATTAGTTTTCGGGAGGAAACCAGTGTAATAATCTATTCTTTTATTTCCGTTATCAATTTGACAAACCGCAAACTGTAACAATATGACAGATAACATAGCAATGTAACAGATACAGGCTGAAATGCAACTTAAAATCAAAAATATAAGATGGAAAATGATAAAATAACATAAAAATTGACGAGTCAGACTTATCCTACTTTAAGGGCTCTAAAGTCACATATATCTATCAGAGGATCATGTGCAGTATTTTTCTCCTAGCTCATATCTCTGCAGATAACTCTCTTGGATATAATGACTCCTTTTTTAAGTATTAATTTTTATAATTTATCTGTTTTTTTATGGTCTTATTAAAATCGTCCATTTTTCTGTTTGTAGTTTACCACGCAGTCTATCTGTCCATCCTATCCAGGACTGCATTGCTGCAACGACTCTCTGACCTATTTAACTTTAACCCGAATCACGTGACCGACCTACTTCTAGAGAAAGGTCAAGGTGATCTTCAAATACATCTCAGTGATGAGGTATCGGTCTATCAATCAATCAATCAATCGAACAATTGATATACATATCGATTCTTAGCAGGTCAAGTCAATTAAATTATATATTGATTACTAATAGGTTAAATCAATCAATTGGTATACAGTATATCGATTACAAGACAATTAAATCGATGAAATTATTCGTGTTAATAAGCCTACTATAGACTTGCTACTTCTTTCTTCTATTGGCTCGATGATATGATTGCATGAACTAAACTAAAGGAAGTCAATTAATAATGTGACTTAAGCTAGAGTTCCTCTTCTTCTTCTACTAGTGAACTACCTAACGGCAGGTCCATGATATATCATTCTTTCAACCAATTCTATTATCAGCCTTCCTTTTCATCTTTATACATGAATTTGTTATCAGATCATCCAGCATCCCATATCTCGGTCTTCCACTTTTTCCTTGCATTGTTTCTTCTATTACAACCTTAAGCAAACCATCCCCCTTATAACATGTCCTATCCAGCTTTTCTTTATGTTTTTTGTCACATTTACTAACTGTCTATCTCTACCGACTCTTTCACGAAATTCTTCATTTCTAATTTTGTCAATCCAACTTATCTTTTCCATCTTTCTAAATAACCTCAATGCCAGAGTTCATTGTTGAATAATTTGGTGAAAAATCAAACGCATCTTATTAAGTTGCCTGGTCAATCTTCATAAAAAGGCATTATGTCTATTTCTAGAAACAGCAAATTACATTCGATATTTGTTTTACAACAAATTCAATGTAATGAACTAGTTTTATAAAAATAATTTATGTTATTACATGTATATGCATTTCATATAAAATTTATTTTAAAGCAACACAAAATTAAGGAAATTTCAGAGAAATATATAGGCCCCTTAGATATAGTTTTTATTCTTTAGCATATCATTGCTAGTGTTTGATTTAATTAGACTGCTTACTCTAAATCGCGATTTAAACTCATTTTAATAGAAATTTTATATTTACATTGTTTTGCAAGATTGTTTAAAATCTTTGAAATACCATAAATAATCATCCACAGTTGAAAATCTATAATGAATATGGAAAAGTTTTTAAATTTATCGATCATTCTTAAATACTGTATTTTGTTAAATTGTCATCAATTGAAATTTAAAGCGATTTTGACTTATTCTTATGCAGGTTCTTGAGAATTTAGCAGACAACTCTAAATACAGGGTGACCATATTGCAAGGTTTGTACAATGTACAAAAACCTGTTAAAATAGATGATGTTAATGTAACTGTATCCATGAACCTAAATTACTGCGAACTATACCATAGTGCTTAATATTTATCATTAGTCGTATTTAACTGTAATTTTATTTATCTCTGTTGTTAGTTCTGAGCTTCAAACTTCTTTATTTTGATATAAAAAGTGATGGAATTTATTGATTTAATGTTTTAGATGATCAAATGAAGGATTCGAAACTGCATATAATTCTCCGCCCTGAGACCTTACGACCAGCGTCAGATCAACAGCACTGATTATATCTAACAGTTTGCAATCAGTTCTTGAACCCTGACTAGTTGAGCTAGTTACAAAGAGTCATCGATGCGAACAACTAAGCCATTTAAACTACGACAAATGAGTTTATTCATGAACCTTTAGATTGATTGTAAACAGTATCAGTGACACTGAGTGTTATTATTATTAATCATCATCATCATCTTCCCTTGAATCCCAATTTAACTAGGGTCGGTATACGAATAGACTGTCTCAAATCCTCTCTGTCCTACATCATAATCATCCATCAGTCAATCCCCTATTTGAGTCTTTTCCATTCGTTTAAATTTTTGTAGCAATTTCTGGAGCCTAGGCGCTCACCAACCGAATGCCCTTTCTGTCGTTGGGAAAAATAATAATAATCATTATTATTATTATTATTACTATTATTATTATTATTATTATTATAAAAATAATAATAAAGGTTTAACGTTCATTTCCTCATCCAGGGATGATGTCAGGGACGTCCCCACAGCACACATCACTACATCATGTATATTCTATTGATATTATGTGAATTCTATTGTATATTGCGCGTTTTACTGTATGCAATTGTTCTAAAGTATAAAGAAGCGTTTACATAATATACTATGTTAAACATTAAACTGCAGGCAGAAGTGCCCCTGACCAATTTAATCAGAAATCTAATCAGAAATCTAATCATAAATCTAATCTAACTCTAAACCACGGCACAGACACATACACTAGATCTCATGCTTCTGTTAATGGAACTTTGGACAGGTTTTCTAGATTTTGGAATTTTCACGGTTGTTGGACCTTCTTTTTGCTCGCCGGCTTGATTTTGTCTCAATAGTGATCGATGTTGTAATTGAAGACTATCGCACTCTAATTGTTGTATGTTACGGAACTATCGGCCGATATATACCCTCTCTCGGACTGCCTCATAATTGCTAAGTTCAAGACACATATTCCTGCTCACTGACAGTCAATCGAGAACGCGCTGTCGATCAGAAAATGGCGGCAATAAGGAGCTTTTAAAAATCTTTTTGAATTCTTAGTCTAGGGCTACAAATATTTTCTGTGCATGGTAGTTTTCCATTGTCTTCCTCAAATTGTGCTTAGTCACTGCTGATTTAAATCGCAATGGATGTTTTGTAATGCGTGTTTACTTTACGCAATTAATACACTCAAATAATAGCTTTTAGGCTAATAGTTTGGTAGAAATCTGCTGTTTATAAGACGTTATATGCTGATTGATGTCCCATATTGTTAAGACATCTGTACTTAACCTAAAACCCTTCTTCCATATATGGAAGCCATTAAAAAAATAAAGTAAAGTAAAGTAAACACGCATTATAATGAATAATCAACTATGTTGATATCTATCACTTTTAAAATCACATGTTTAATCCGTTAGGCAATTTAGACCATTTTCCCTATAACCAGTCCAGTGAATGTCCGAGATTTTACTCTCAGATCAGCGCGGCCGGGATTCGAACCCACGAGGTTGCAATTCACCTCAGGATTTGTCATTTAAAACTTCATGACGTTACCCCTACGCTATTAAGACATTCATATATGTATATCATATATACATATATATATATATGTGCGTATGGGTAACGGCGTGAAATTTTAAATGACAGATCATGAGGTGAATTGAACCCTCATGGGTTCGAATCCCAGCTGATCTGAGAGTAAATTTATGACATTCACTGGACTGATTACACGGAAAATGATCTGAATTGCCTAACGGTTTAAACATGTGATATTAAAAAGTGATAGGTAGCCTATCATCATAGTTGATCATTTCACTATAGTTTGTGTTTACTTTTTAGCCAAAGCATAGTCCTACTTTTTGCTTGAGCTAAGGAAGCTATAGATATCTTGGTTTAGCTATTGAACTTAATAGACCATCTAGGATTTCCTTTAAATATGCTAAACGCAAGTTTTATGCAGCTTTCTTTGTAACCTAAGCTAGGTATGAACCGTATGATCCCAGATTTAAATAGTACTATCCATTTAGTAGGATCTATTTCACTCTGAAAGTGCTACAATTAACCAGAAATTAAGTCTTGAATATAGACCTTTTATAATATGCCGCCGTAACTCTGTTCACATAATAAACAAAGCCTAGTGGGAGAGTGGGGAGGGGTGTGTGCTTCTATTGACGGCTGGCAATTTTCTATATATTCGTATGTATTTATTATGTATTGCTTCACTTATTAACAGATTGGTATTTTAATTAATTACGAAACAAATTCTTTCAATTTCTTGTCAAATGATGAGAAACATATGTCTTAATTTACAGTTAATATATATCTAGATAGAATATCTAGAGAGGATATATTAAATTTTAAGGATATATTACATTGCAGTTGCCTGCCACAAAACAATTGATTTTATGATGCACAGTGGCGCCGCTCCAACGAATGAAATAATACGTAAGTTGATTTTTCAGAGTAAACACCTCATATTAAAGGTCTATACGTTCAATAAATCTGTAAGAATTAAATTATTTCAGGTGTCTAAAATAAATGATCTGCACTATCCATGAATATTTATAATATTCATAGTATTCATGAAAAAATTCTATTGAGAAAAGACAGATTTTTTTCAACTTTAAGACAAAAATACTTTTAATTTGCTCAATTTGACTTATCAATAACGTTGCACACGTGATTTTAGCTAGTTCTTTAGGCGTGTTCTTTGTGTTTTCTTATACATCATAATTTATATAAGTTGTATGTAAATGTTTGGTGTCTTAGTTTGCTGCCGTTGGTGAAATAAACATCGATATAATTGTGTACGCTTCAGGCCGAACCTCTGCATCAACAAAAATCTCTTGCGAACACTTTTTATTTTCAAAGCACATTTACTATCGCTCCTGCATAGAAATAAAATTAAAAATGACTCTACCAAAAGCATTATTAAGTAATGTCATGACATGGTAATAACAACAATTAGAGTGCTACAGTCATCAATGACAACATCGAGCGCTATTGAGACAAAACCAAGCCGGCGAGCAAAAAAAGAAGGTCCGAAAACGGTGCAAATTCCAAAATCCAGAAATTCAGTCCAAAGTAAAGGGAGTTAAAGAAAAGATGGTTTAGGCGCAGGTCGCTGCTCATGGACACTGGATGGAAAAGAGAGATGGAAAAGATAGGTCTTCAACTGCCTATGGAACTGCTCATAGGAAAGCAGAGGCTGATGTGATTCAAATGAAGATTTCCGAAGATTGGATGGAAGAGAATTCCAGATCTGAGGTGCAGCATGCTGGAAAGAACGATTAGATAGCTAAGAGCGTGAAGGTAAGCTAGGTCTCACAAGAGTAATTAATTTAGAAGACCGAGTAACAGCAGGCTGCATCACTTTAATCAAGTGAGACATAAAAGTTTGTCCAGGGATGGTGATGGACTTATAGGTTAACGAAGCTGTTTTGTAAATGATACGCTCTTTAATCTTTAGCCAGAGCAAAGACTTCAAAATAGGCGTAACATGTGAGTACTTGGAACTACAAAAAATTGCTCGCGCAAGAGAATTCTGAACAAACTGCAACCGATCAATCTCACAGCCAGGGAGACGGGAGACTTAAAAACAGGGAATTGCAGTAGTCCAACTTGGATTGCACAAGAGCAGCACCAATTGTAGCAGCTGTCTCACGTGACAAATATGGACGTATTCAACGAAGATCACGGTTATGGAAGAAACATGCTTGTGGAGTTTTCATATAGTTAATGATCAAGTGAATGAGAAGAGATCAGAGTGCTTAGGGGTGTTGTATAGAGGTTAAAGAGGATAGGACCAAGAACGGAGCCTTGAGGCATGCCATACTTTAAGTGAGAAGGCGAAGAGATGTACCCCATCACTTTCACACTAAGAGAACGATCCGTCAGATAGGAGGAAAACCAATCAAGAACAATTCCACGAACAACAAACCAGGAATAAGACGTTCCAGAAGAATATTGTGATCAATGGTATCAAAAGCGGCCGAAAGATCAAGCATACATAATCCAGTTAAGCGTTGTGTGCACATGGCATTAACAATAGAATTGCACACAATAATTAATAATAATTAATACATGGCATTAACATACAATTGCAAGGTGAGTTACATACCAGTGGCTAACTAGTAATTTAGTGTTTGTTACCTTAATCTTTGTGACGGTTGCTCGAGTATGTCGAGTCGTCTTGAAGAGAAGCCTTGTGCTTCTGAACTTTGACGTAAAGCACACTACAACCTAAAAGCATTAATTTATTAAAACTGAAATTTTAGTAAACAAGCGATACTGGTTGACTTTTGATACCTATTGAATCTTGTCAGTCTTCAATGCGAAAAAACATCTGGGCCATGATCTGGCACAAATTAAACTGCTTAACTAGCCTTAACTAATTCCTTACGATAGTAGCGCGAGCGGCTCTGAAGATTAATTTTCATTTCCCGGTTTAAAGTCTAATTTTTCAGGATTTTGGAATATGGTATTTTGCATCATTTTAGACCATCTTTATCCTGGCCGGCTTGGATTTGTTTCAATAATGCTTGATGTTATCATGGGTGACGTTATCACTCTATTTGTTGTAATGTTATGTTACTACAATTCTTATGTCATGTAAAGAGGAAAAAGATGATTTTCACGATATCTCTGTTGGGCGATAATTTATATACTTAAAAATTGTAAACAACTGTTTGCATTGCTTGATTCCGTTAAACTGATTAAATTATCTTTTGTCTCCATTTATTCATAATTTAGAGCCCAGAAAAAAGACATAATCGTAACCTGTAATGTGAAAATTGTATAAAGTTTATCTGTTCTTAAGGACGCCATTCTCAGATAATATACTATTAATCACATCAAACCAACCAGCCTACTGCTCAACCGACCTTTATCTTTCCCCTTCACTCCTAATTTAATTTTAAGCAGAAACCAATCAAACGAATACGTATAAATGTACGTCTTACTATTATTACTTGATTGAATACTTTCTTTCAAATACGTTGGATTTATAAAGAAAAAAATGCAATATGTTGACATGTTATGTTGACATTAATTTTAGATATTTGGACAGAATAATTGAACACGATTATTGAGCTGTTGTACAGAATTATTCGTTAAGCTTTTTTTAAGTGGACTGACTGTAACCTGAAGATGCCCAAGAAGAAGACGGGTCAGAGGAAGAAGGCTGAGAAGCAGCGAGATCGGCAGAAGAACATCAGAACTGCGGAGAAGCCATTGGCTGATAGACCATGCAATGCTTCAATGGTAGGAATTTAGTTTTTTATAAATATATAGTAAATATATAGTTTTTGTATAAATATTTATTTGTGTATTTAGCCTCTTCTAAGAACTAGTAGCAGAAGTTTTAAATCATTTTGTAGGGTGCGAGACGAAGGTCGTAGACAAGTTTATTGAGTGATGAGAAGTTGATTAATTTAGTAATGATGTGCTGATTAATAGGTTGACCAGCTGATTGATTGAGTTATTGAATAGCTGATTGATTGAGTGGTTAATCTGCTGATTGATTGAACAGCTGATTGATTGAGTGGTTTATCTGCTGATTGATTGAACAGCTGATTGATTGAGTGGTTACTCAGCTGATTGATTAAATGATGACCAGCTGATTGATTGAATGATGACCAGCTAATTGATTGAGTGATGATCAGCTGATTGATTGAGTGATGATCAGCTGATTGATTGAGTGATGACCAGTTGATTGATTGAGTGATGATCAGCTGATTGATTGAATGATGATCAGCTGATTGATTGAATGATGATCAGCTGATTGATTGAATGATGATCAGCCGATTGATTGAATGATGATCAGCTGATTGATTGAATGATGATCAGTTGATTGATTGTGTGATGATCAGGTGATTGATTGAATGATGACCAGGTGATTGATTGAATGATGACCAGCTGATTGATTGAGTGGTGACCAGCTGATTGATTGAGTGATGATCAGATCATTGATTGAATGATGACCAGTTGATTGATTGATTGATTGACCAGTTGATTGATTGAGTGATGACCAGTTGATTGATTGAGTTATGACCAGCTGATTGATTGAGTGACTATCAGTTGATTGATTGAGTGATGACCAGTTGATTGATTGATTGATGACCAGATGATTGATTGAGTGATGACCAGCTGATTGATTGAGTGATGATCTGCTGATTGATTGATTGATGACCAGCTGGTTGATTGAATGAAGATCAGCTCATTGATTGAGAAATGATCAGTTGATTGATTGAGTGATGGCAGTTATTCGCTGTCTAATGTTCATGTGTTAATTAAACATGAAAGTAATAAAAGTAACTACCGTACATGATTGTCCAGATTATCTGTATTTTTTACCCAGACCCGTTTTTTGCAATGTACTGTATTTAGCTTCAGATTTCGAAGCCTACTGCTTCTCTTGAAGGCTTTTCTATATTATTCTCCTATTTTATTGCAAGTAGGTTTTCTTCCAGGCATTTCAAATGATATGTGTAGAAGTTGATATGACAAGTTGATTGATTGATCCCTTGAGAATAATCAGTTGAGAATAGAAACATTGAAAACGGAACGTATTTTTAACTCCAAACTAAGGCAGATACTGAAGAAGATTGGAATTGAAACACCACTTTAGCCTGTAAATTTATTGTAATTACGATGAAAGCCGACTTTTAATGCCTTTTATTTGTTTTGTTGAGTATGATGTACAAAACATGATAATTAGTTTGCTAATTTGCTGTTTAGACATCTTTTTCTCTGTCATTTTGTTTATTTGTTCATCTCAGCACAAACTGTGCAAACAATAGAAACGTGCATGTAGCCAGATAAACAAACAAAAATATGAAAGAGGCTGCTATAATAGAGCCATGTAGCTCTGTATGGTAATAGCACAGTAAAACTGTACTTGGCAGTGTAATAGGAATTTTTAAAACCAGACATAAAATCTCCCCAATGTCATTTCAATTGATCATTGATTGATTAAACAGTCTAATATTTCAATTATTTAATGAATTTCTGTTTAATTTGTAGGAGTGTGATCAGTGTAAGAGGTAGGTCAATCTTCAAACTTATGCTACTACTTAAATAGCAATCTATTCTTACAAAAACTTATTTACAACTTTCACTCATGAAAGTATTATCATGCATACATCCGTGCGTGTTGTATCTATTGATTTGTATCAACTTGAAATTATATCATTTATTATGGCTGGAGCCAGTGGCGATGTTGGTAAGATATTCGACCATGGATCAGTATGTGCCGGGTTCAAATCCTGGACTGTCTCGTCATCAACAGCACTTTCGAGTGAGGAAACACGTTAACATTAGCTTTACCAGCTTGATAATTATCATACTGATTTTGTATGGTTAATTGACGAAGCAAATTGAATTTTGTATAATTAATTAACGAATTCGATAGATAATTCAGTTATCATGACCTACAGGCTACAGCACTTTTTATTGACAATTTTAGAATATTTGACTGTTGACACTGTGCCAAGTTATAGGATTATTTAGTTATACTGTCAGAATAGGAAAAATTGCATCAAAAAGAAGACAAGTTCTGGATACTTTAGAATAAATATTTGATAGATTAGTTATAACTAGATTGAATGAGCAGAATATTTAGTGCAGGCAAGGTAATTATGCCTTCAGCACTCAATTTTGCTGTATTTATTGGCAGATATGCTTTTCTTCTAGCTAAATATCTGTATTAGACGTTATACTATTATTTCATTTCACTAGTCTGCAGCATTAGATGCAGATGAATTACTAATTTACAACTAAGTACTAGTAAGTCCTTATTATTTTAATATTATTTTTACTGGCTAATACTAGTTTTACTTATATTATTTTACTAATAATATTTCTGCTTTTAAGAATTCCACGTGCTTTATGACTGCCTCTCTCTACTCTTAGTCGCAAAACTAAATTTGTTGGATTCTTATGTTTTATTTATAGGCGTCAAAAGTCGAGAGCTTTCTGTTATTTCTGTGCATCAGTACAAAGATTACCGATGTGTGCCCATTGCGGTAAGTATTCTGTCATCATGTTTTCTCTCTCTTAGTGCACTGCCTACTGGCCAGTCCATGGTATATAACGCCTCCGTCTCCACTCATCTATAACAGTCTATAACTTTAAATCTTCTATAACAGTCCTTTTGATATACCATTATTCTTGGGGGATTCTGCTTATGTTGAGGTGGGCCCCCTATGCCTTCCTCAGCTTCGACTAACATTTACTGGACAGGGGCGTCATTCCCTGAGAAAAGAAGATTCCTGTTTATACATTTTCTTCATGTTATATTATTTAGTATAGACTTACATTTTCAGAACTCTTTAGATATATCGGAGAGAAATGTGTATAAATGGCACCGCAGTGAATATAGCCTTTATTTCAGTAGCATGTTCTGCCACTCTATATGTATGTCACATTTAATTTATCGCCTTAAACAGCACAAAGTTATGGTTCAATTATAAAACTATCATTTTGATTGATAAATTTCATTAACTGCATGATGGGATGTTCTGTTGAGTTATTGTAGATTTGCTTGTTGGATTGGAAGTGGAGCTTTTACTCTAATTAATTGAAACTATTACTATAAATTATTATTATTTATATTATTAATTTATAAAGAAACCTTAATTTTTTATTAATTACTAATTGCTTTTTTATTAAGTACTAATTTCTGCATAACTTCTGGAGCTGTTTGTTGGTCAGTCTAGTGTAGTTATCGATCGATTGATCAGTTTATGGAGTGATTCATTTATTTTAAGATATGCTGAAGAAATTATAGATCTATTTTCTCTTTAACTGCATATTGATACTGATTGATTGTAGGTAAGGTTAAATGCATGCAGAAATCTGGAGATTGTATCATTAAACATCCAGGTGTTTATACAACCGGTCTTAATATGGTGGTTTGTATATTAAATAACTAATTAATTTTGTAAACGTAATAATTATTTCTTCCATCCGTGTGAGTAAATATGCTGCATATATTAAAATTAAATATTGCTGAGTGACAAGTAGGATGTAGCTTTCACAATGTAACTGATATACTTTGATATTGTGCTAGTCAATTAATAAGGATGCTAGTTATACTCTTTGCGTCCTATGTTATTTCTAGTATAGTATTTCAATTCAATCAGTGTATCAATAAGTGTATTTATGGTAGACCTCCCAATTTCAAATGCCGCAATATAGACATATGGTATGGATATGTGTTTTGATAACTTTTGCACGTTTAGGATGCTACATACCAGTGTTTTTATATATTTGTTTTAACCTGTTTAGGGTGCTATATGCGACTACTGCGAGGCTTGGGTTTGTCATGGACGCAAGTGTCTAACCACACACGCTTGCTCGTGTCCGCTACAAAGCGCCGACTGCGTCGAGTGCAAGCGCACTGTGTGGGATCACGGGGGGAGGGTCTTCAAGTGTCCCTACTGCGACAACCACCTGTGCGAGGACGACCAGTTTGAGCACCAGGCCATGTGTCAGCGACTAGAGGCGGAGTCATACAAGTGTAGGTTTCTCTCTCTAGTTTAGAGGCGGAGTCTTACAAGTGTAGGTTTCTCTCTCTAGTTTTCGGGTGGAGTCATACAAGTGTAGGTTTCTGTCTCTAGTTAAACTCTCGTGCGTTCGAATCCCAGCCGCGCTGATCTTTGATGCTATGCGGAAAATGGACAAAATTGCCTAACGGATTTAGCATCTTATATTAAAAGTGATAGATATCAACATAGTTGATCATTTCACTATAGTGCATGTTATAATTATTATTACTGTTAGATTTGAGGCATAGTCTTAAAAGTGTGGGTTTCTCTCTCTATTTTAGAGACGGAGTCTTACAAGTGTAGGTTTCTCTCTCTAGTTTAGAGGCGGAGTCTTACAAGTGTAGGTTTCTCTCTCTAGTTTAGAGGCGGAGTCTTACAAGTGTAGGTTTCTCTCTAGTTTTCAGGTGGAGTCTTACAAGTGTAGGTTTCTGTCTCTAGTTTAGAGGCAGAGTCTTACAAGTGTAGGTTTCTCTCTCTAGTTTTCAGGCGGAGTCTTACAAGTGTACGTTTCTCTCTAGTTTTCAGGTGGAGTCTTACAAGTGTAGGTTTCTCTCTCTAGTTGTCAGATATAATAATATATAATAAAGGTTTAACGTCCATTTCCTCATACAAGGATGATGTCAGGGCGTCCCCCCTCACATGTCACTGGCTAGTTTGAAGAATACCATAGAATTTACACAATAAAGCATACTATATTTTTATGTGAGACACTGAGTGGATTAAACTACATTAAGCTGAATAGCTCTAATTATTTATTTTTCTAGTGTGTCGTCCTTTTGCTGTGTTTAGGTGTATCATGCAACAGGATGGGACAATATTCTTGTCTACGCTGCAAGGTCTCTACCAAACTCTCTTTAATGATAGATATGTGTGTTGTAGCAGACAAGCTAAAACCTGATACCTGATACATACACGTGGATGCAGACTCAATGCCTGTTTGCTTAACGTCTGTGTTCTCTCTTAGTGCACTACCTACTGGCAGGTCCATGGTATAAAACGCCTCCACTTATCTCTATCTTCCGTTTTCATCTTCATGTTCACATGCGATGGAGCGCTAAATCATCTATAACAGTCCTTCTGATATATCATTTTTCTTGGGGGATTCTGCTTATGACGAGGTGGGCCCCCTATTCCTTCCTCATCTTCGGAAATGACTGAAGTTTTTTATATATTTACGTACATCTTTAGTTTAAGTGTTTTAAAGCCACTTAATCCTACTCCTGGTGGACATTCGCTCAACTCAAGGGCTTGCTTTACTCACCAGTGGATCTTCTTAAAAACTACAACTGCTACTACGCACATACTAATAATATTGTTATTAATTGATCATTTAATTATAATAATATCAATAAAGGTTTAACGTCCGTTTCCTCATCCAGGGATGGTATCAGGGACGTCCCCAAATCACACATCACTATAGATCAATTCACGTAGACCAATCTGAAAAGGAAATGTGCTGAGGAGACGTAAGGTCCTAAACGAAAGCCAGTCAGGTGATCAAAAAATGGTCAAGGTAGATTGATTATGTCTATGGTAGGAAAAGGTAAGTCCTAAGCTTGCTAGAGAAAGTTGAAAGAGAAAAACTAGTGCGAACATTGGCAGGTAAAGAGTTTCAGATTGTGGGTGCTATGTAAAAAAATGAACTAACTAACTAGATATTATTTGATTGATTAAGTAAGTATAACCACTGCTCTATCAATGGCTCAGGTGTGTTACTGTGAGGAGCACGTGCGACGTAAGGGGTTCAAGTACACTAAGGGTCAGACCATCCCGTGTCCTAAGTGCAGCCACGAGACTGTGGAGACCAAGGATCTCAGCGTGTCCAGTACGTCTACTCTCCATTATCAATTCTTTAATAATAATAATAATAATTACATAATAATAATAATAATAATAGCCGGGCGGCGATTCAGCACTTATTGCTTGAATCATTTTTATCAAACCCCAGGTTCTTTACACCGGGGTAAAAAATAATAATAAGAATAATGATAATCAACCTCCAGAAGTACTCTGTTGTTATACTTATTAAATCGATCAAATCATATTTAATAATAATAATAATACTAAAGGTTTAACTAAAAGGTTTTCCGTTTCCTCATCCTGATATGATGTCAGGGACGTCTCCACATCACACGTCACTACAGATCAATTTATTTACTATTTATTTACTGTTCTATTTATGTCAGATATCCTATTTAATTAGTTTTGTTCTCTAATTAAAATTTGCTTCAGAAACTACGATTATGTGACCTTACAAAATAATTTTGTGTAGCATTCATTTGTATTGGCTTGCTGTTTTGTACTTTGAGCCAAAACTTAACAGAAGAATGTAATATTAAGCATCCATAGTATCAGATAATCCATAGTATCAGATAATCCATAGTATCAGATAATCCATAGTATCAGATAATCCATAGTATCAGATAATCCATAGTATCAGATAATCCATAGTATCAGATAATCCATAGTATCAGATAATCCATAGTATCAGATAATCCATAGTATCAGATAATATAATTAATCGATAGATGCTGTAGAATTTATTCCTACTTACTTGTGCTATATTTTTTGTAGTGGTTATTTTAATGTTACTATTTCAACAATACTTTCTGTATACGCGATTTCCTTTTTTATGTACTACATTTTTTATATTGCACATAATTCACAGTTAATTAAATTACTCATTACTATGTACTCGACCAATGCTATTTAGCATTGGTCGAGTACATAGTAACGACCAGGAGTACAAGATCAACAAGTACAAGACCTATCTTTTCCATCTCTCTTTTCCATCCAGTGTCCATGAGCAACGACCTGCACCTAAACCTCCTTTTCTTTAATTCCCTTTACTTTGGACTGATTATCTGGATTTTGGAATTTGCACCGTTTTTGAACCTTCTTTTGCTCGCCGGCTTGATTTTGTCTCAATAGTGCTCGATGTTGTCATTGATGACTGTAGCACTCTAATTGTTGTTATTATTATTGTTATTATTATTACTCTGCTGTACTATTATTATCTTGTACTACACGGAATTATGTTGTACTGCAATGAACTATTATCTTGTACTACATTCTGTAATGCTGTACACAGCTCGTAGCTATGACTACGGTCGTAAGGGAGCTGGTAACTATGACGACGAGGCAGGGGGTGGTGGTTACTATGGAGGGGGAGGAGGTTACACTGGAGGGGGTGGGGAAGGGGATGATGCTGATGACTTTGGCTATGTGGCTTCGGGTGGAGACTACTTCTCTCGCCAGGGGGCGGCAGCTTTCACCTTCGGCGGAAAGAGAGTTGAAGGTACGTAGTTGCGCATCAATTATCGAAGTTAAGCTACATCGACCTCGGTTAGTACTTTGTGGGTGACCACCTTGGAAGTTCGAGTGTTGACAACTTAGAAGGAAAGAATCTTAGGGTGATGGAAGGTTATTATTAAATCCTCGCCGGCTGCAATTGATGCGCCATCAAAAGGCAACAATTACTAATAACCATGGAGAGGAAGGAGGAAATGGGTCTTAAACAAGCATCTGTGCTTCCTGACCCAGTGTGCCGTTATGTTTATTGATTTCTGCTGCAGTGTTAACCAAATTTTATATATTTATTTGCAATTTGCAAGCATTAATTTAATAGTATGGAATCTAAATTGTATGGGCATATTGTGATTAGTGAAGGACAGAGAGGATTGGAGAAGGCCTATTCCCACTCTGGTTAATCTGGGACTCTAGAAAAGAAGATGATGATGATAAATAAATGGTATTAACTTAGTGCAAAATATAGGCCTACATGGTACCCCGAAAATTCTCTGCTCTTTACCGAACAACTTTATAAGCTTCAGTTAATTTGTAAAGTTTCGTAGATTCCGTGTTATTAATTAAAATTGAAATTAATTACATATCTAAGCTGATTTGCTGAGACTTGATCATTAATAGAGCCAAAATAAGATTTAAATTACAAGATAAAATACAAAAATATCTTGAGAGCGAACGCTGGTTGTATTTTGGTTGATTGTATTTCAGGCGTCAGTCGCAACGATAGCGATGAAGATGACGACGACGATGATGACGATTACGATGAAGATGATGATGAAGATGGAGACGATGATGAAGATGATGAAGAAGATGATGATGAAGAAGAAGATGAAGATGATAGTGAAGATGATACCAAAGAGAAGGAAGATGATAATGATAACGATGATGGTGATGATGAGAAGAAGAAGGCGGAAGATCCAACAATTCAACTAAGCAAAGATTTGAAGAATATTTAATTTGTTCAAAAAATTTCTAGGCAACTTAATAAATATGGATTTAAATAGATATTAACAGTGACATTTGAATTATGAAATGAATGTTAAATGTGCTTGACTGTAGGTGTGTTCTAATGAAATGTCGTTTCAAAATTCAAACAAATTTGTAAAAATGTATACACACTATAGCAATTGATCATCTAAGATGATATATATATATATCACTTTCAATATCACTAGTTTCAACCGCTAGGCTGTCTATGGTTTGTTAAGATTATTAATTTATTATTCCTACGACCGGTCTATTGAATATCAGAGCTTTTAGTAGATCTACCTAATTGGCTCCCCCGGGTATCCGGGACCTCAGGAACGGATGTTCAAGACTTCATGGCGTCTTCGTGTGATCTTCCGTCCCTAACATCATCATTGGATGAGGAAGCGGACGTTAAACCTTTATAATAATAATAATTATTATTATCTTCACACTGATTTGATTTTAGAAATTCAATATACGACATGTGATAATCGATTTATTTGGAATTAGAAATAATGCAATTATATTTTCGATTCATAGGTACTGCAATTTATACAAGTCCCGGGTTCAATACCCGGGGGAGCCAATTAGGTAGATTTACTAAAAGCTCTGATATTCAATAGACCGGTCGTAGGAATAAATTAATAATCTTAACAAACCATAGACAGCCTAACGGTTGAAACTAGTGATATTGAAAGTGATATATATATATATATCATCTTAGATGATCAATTACTATAGTGTGTATACATTTTTACAAATTTATTTGAATTTTGAAACGACATTTCATTAGAACACACCTGTATAAATGTATTGCAGTTATGACGACATGAATGAATATATTGTGAATTGTGGACACAATTCCCCGTGTTGTTTCTGGGTAGCTTGAATATTAGACCTACCGTTGACTGCACCTGTCATAGAAGGCGACTAAAGCACTAAAATCAAATCCAACGTCAGAAAGGGCATTCGGTTGGTGAACGCTTAGGTTCTAAAATTTGCTGCACATTTTTCCAAAACGAATGGAAAAATAGGGATTGACCGATGTCATGATGTAGTATGGGACAGAGAGATTTTACAGAATAGTCCATTCCTCTTTTATCTCGATGATCCATAATTTATTTATAGAAAGGTCGGTGATTTTGATTGCTAAAAGAATGGACATCTAGAATTTTATAGGTTCATTCGAATGAACAGTTCATACGTTCATGAACAGTTGAAGGAGATGCATGACTAATGTGGGTATATATCAGTGGAAGTTATGAAATACTGAAAATGTATTGTTGTGCTGCATTTGATCTTACACATGATTGTTGATCAGCCATGTTGATATCTAGTTCTGTGAATGTTCCAGATTTTACTCTCAGATCAGCGCGACCGGGAATTGAACCCACGAGAGTTAAATACAACTTAGAATCCATCATTTAAAACTTCATTACGTTAGACCCTACCTGACGCCATTAGCCACTGCACTATTGAGACATTCATTCTCTTTATATCACGAGGCGTGTGTGTAAGCTTAATACGCCTCGAAAGCAATGCTAATACACTTTCATATATTAACTATATTAAACCATGAAGTTATCTATCATCTGATCCTCTGAGTGTACTCTTTCGATGCCTGACATTCAATTTATGCTGCAATGCGTCTAATGGCGTTCTTTAAACCATACTGACGACAAATCTGGAATTCTGTTTCTTCCAGTCTTCGCAAGTCTTTCAAGACATTAGCCTTTGCTTTCTTATGAAGTTTTTATATGCAATTAAAATCTTACCTTCCTATCTTTTTCATCTGGTATCCATGCGCTATGACAAAGCATTAAATTTCTGTTTTCTTATTTCAGTATTTCATAGTCCTTAATGTTGTCGATTTTCAATGAAGAAAATTTGTCGTTGGGATTGTTGTTGTTGTAGGTGTTGATTGTAAACGTATGCCGTTGTTTACTAGCAATTTGGAGAATTGGTAGCACAGTATCCTTGAAAATTAAAAATAGGAGCAATTAAATAGCGACAATAAATCTGCTAAAATTAATAATATGTTAATGCCTTTTTACAGATACATGTAGCTAAAGACTACTATAAAAATAGAAAAAGAAACTGGTGGAATTAGGTAGGGTCCGATAATTGCCAAGGCTATTATGATTAGTTAATCAATTTTAGTTTTAAGTTAGGATTCTAACATGGTGTGGTATAAGCTATAGTTTTTCCAAATAGATTTTTAAAGATTTAAATAGATTTTTAAGTAAATTACAAAATTTACGAAGAAAATTTATAAATAATAAATTAGTATTGTATAATTATTATTACTAGAATTTGTATTTAATAATTCCCGTTTGATTATAGAGATGTAACTTCTTTAACGAATGTCTTCTTTTATATATTAAGATTCTTATTTTTATGTAGTTGCAAAATATATATAATTTCTCAACATAAATTTCGTTACTCCTTAAGTAACATAACATAACACTACAGAGTCAGGAAGCAATTGCATGCTTGTTTAAGGCTCAATAAACCTTAAATAACACCAATATTACTAATAATAAGTATATCGAAATAATTATTGGATAGTTATTATGCAGATGTAGGGTCTCTAATGTTATGACTTTTGGCATTTTTTGCCTCTCTCGCTCTCTCGGTGTATCTGTCTCTTGCTTATGCTCTGGCTCAATATATTAGCACTGTTCACAGTCTTCTTCCATGATAACTGATACGCAATTATATAACCATTGCGCTGTTTGCTTTTACAAAACCTTGAAACGGCCTTAGGCCTAGGTAGTTTATAATAGTTGTCGAGTAAGATTTGTCTGTAGTAATGCATTGGATATAGCTCTTATGTTTAATTAAAATCAATTTAAATTGTAGGTTTAGATGGACCTGTACTGTCGTGTTAAAGTTTCGTCAGGCCCAGAATATGTTTAGATAAGTAAATCTTGTCGGTAGAACTCACGTTGCACATGTGATAAAATGGCTTCTGCTGTATCGTCATCCACCACTAGTACTTCATCTGCGAAATCTGAATTCCTCGTCAATGGCAAGTATCGGCTGGTACGCAAGATTGGCAGTGGCTCTTTTGGTGACATTTATCTCGGCATTAATGTTGCCAATGGTGAGGTATGTGAAAGAGGAATCTTGTATTGCAGATAACATAACATAACATAACATTACAGAGTCAGGAAGCAATTATATGCTTGTTTAAGACTCATCAGGCTCTTAACTAAAACCAATTAATATAAATCAAATCATACAGACTTCATGTCAAAGGGATGTTTATAAAAGATGTTTTATAAACATCTGTTTATAACATTTAAATTAATTAATAAATACGTTAATTTTAATAAACATAAACTGTAAATGCAGGAGCTAACAGTGAAGCTGTTATTAAGTAAGTGGGCGTAAAAATTAACGATTAAATAAGTACAAATAAGAAATTATAAGTAATTTAAATTATTAGTATTTTATGTACTGTATATATGCAGGAGCTAGCTGTGAAACTGGAGTCACAGAAGGCTCGACATCCCCAGTTGTTGTATGAGAGTAAACTGTACAAGATATTGCAGGGTGGGGTCGGCATTCCTCACATTAGGTACTGCTATAATAAGCTTTGTATGAAAGTCGCATGAAACTAATGGTAATAAGCATTTATGGCTTTCATATATATATATGTGATAACAAGATACTGCAAGGTGGGGGTCGGCATTCCTCACATTGGGTACGCCTGCTTCATATGGGTGCTTTGAGCATGAAATTCTCATGAAACTAATGTTAATAGGTCGGCATTCCTCACATTAGGTTCTTCCTGAATCATGTGCGCTTCAATAAACTTTGTATGAAAGTCTCGTGAAACTAATGGTAATAATAATGTATGGCTTTCATACATGAAAACAAGATACTGCAGGGTGGGGTCGGCATTCCTCACATTAGGTACCGTCTGAATCATATGTGTGCTTTAAAGTATGAAATCCTCATGAAACTAATGTTACTAGGCATACATGCTTGCTTTTTTCATGATCGCATGCAGGAATATCACCACTGACTATATTCGACACCGACATTGCATCAGCGAGTGGCATTGTCTATAAGATTCCTGACTGCATATCAATATGTGCTAGTTCTAGTCTTGGGCTCTCCCGTCACTGATATCGCTTTCATGAGATAAAACTGACGTTAACATCTTCTTACTTTACTGTTTTTTTATTCTTTAAGCTCTGTATGAAACTACTCTCATGAAACTAATGATAATAAGCAGTAAGCATGTATGGCATTCATCTATAATAAGACAGGTAGTTTAATGTTAATTTAGTGGTCACTGACCAGTAGTTAGATATATGAAAACCATCAGTGTTAAATTCTACTTAAATTACTGTTCACTTTTATTGCAATGTTAGTCTTGGTGGTTTTTTTTATCAAACTAGTGTATGGTTATTTATGTTTCACTTTTTATATTTCTCCCTATTTCTTTCTCACTGTGTGTGTGTTTTGCTGTAAACTTATTTATTGATTGATTGGTTGGTTGATTGATTGATTGATTGGTTGGTTGATTGATTGGTTGATTGATTGATTGATTGTGCAGATGGTATGGCCAGGAGAGAGACTACAATGTACTGGTAATGGATTTGCTTGGACCCTCGCTTGAGGATTTGTTCAACTTCTGTGGCAGACGTTTTACTATGAAGACAGTTCTCATGCTAGCGGACCAGGTAAAGCTGTTGATGATAACTAGGAGCATATCATCATCATCTTCCCTTAAATCGCACTTTAATCAGGATCGGGATATGCATAGACCTTTTACAATCCTCTCTGTCCCACACTAATCATCAGTCAATCCCCTATTTTTCATGTCCTTCTAAATCACCGCATCCTACGTCAGTTGTGGTCTACCTCTCTATAGCTTAACATCAAGCTCTTCCCTCCAAACTCTCTTTACTACATTCTCATAAACTGTAGATGATAATTAGGAGTCATAGCTAGTGGTAATATATTTTGTAAAGTGTTAATTGATCAGTTGATATTTACTGTCATTCTTTTGTCGCTTCATCTTACTTTGGTGTGTTTAAATTGT
Source organism: Enchytraeus crypticus (assembly GCA_905160935.1). Classification (NCBI taxonomy): domain Eukaryota; kingdom Metazoa; phylum Annelida; class Clitellata; order Enchytraeida; family Enchytraeidae; genus Enchytraeus; species Enchytraeus crypticus. The sequence goes on along the minus strand of CAJHZI010000806.1, from coordinate 637,619 downwards.
TAATTTAAATTTAAATTTAAATTTAATTTGTTTAATGTTGTTTTGTTTGTTGACGGATAGAGTTCATTAATTAATGTAGAGAAGAATTAACAACCTTTTTTGACTGAATTTGCTTGAATCATTGATTGAGTGATTGATATCTACTCTGTTGATAATTTTTAATATACTCTAAATAATGTTGAATTAGACAACTTTCATTTGATTTGGTTGAATGATTGATCAAATTTATACCCTAAAGATTAAGTGAATAAAATGCAGATTAAATATATCTTGGTATTTACGAGAACTTCAACCCTTAAAGCATTAACATAGATAATTCCCTTGTCGATTGACTGACTTATTGACTCAATTATGGACTGACTTATTGACTCAATCATTGACTGAATCGTTGACTGATTTCTCTCACAACAGATGGTCGGTAGGATAGAGTATATGCACAACAAGAACTTCATCCATCGTGACATCAAGCCCGACAACTTTCTCATGGGCATCGGGCGACACTGCAACAAAGTCTTTCTCATAGACTACGGTCTTGCCAAGAAGTACCGCGACAGTCGCAGTCGACAGCACATACCGTACCGTGAGGACAAGAACCTGACGGGCACGGCACGGTACGCCAGCGTCAACGCTCACCTGGGTATAGAGCAGTCGAGGAGAGATGATATGGAGAGTCTGGGATACGTAATCATGTACTTCAACCGTGGAGCGCTGCCGTGGCAGGGTCTAAAGGTCTGCTCTCTCTTTCTCTCTCTCTCTCTCTCTCTCTCTCTCTCTCTCTTTCTCTTTCTCTCAGGGTCTAAAGGTCTGTTCTTACACACCTCTCTCTCTCTGTTTCTCTCTCTCTCTCTCAGGGTCTAAAGGTTTGTTCTTATACACCTCTCTCTCTCTCTCTCTCTCTCTCTCAATCTCTCTCTCTCAATTTCTCTCTCTCAATCTCTCTCTCTCTCTCTCAATCTCTCTCTCTCTCTCAATCTCTCTCTCTCACGCTCTCTCTCTCTCAATCTCTCTCTCTCTCACAGGGTGTAAAGGTTTGTTCTTATACACATCTCTCTCTCTCTCTCAATCTCTCTCTCTCTCAGGGTCTGAAGGTCTACAATCGCTTCTTCTAACATTAGTTCTGTATTTCTACATGGTCTGCTTATCGACTAACCCGGGACATACTGATCCACGATTGAATATCTTACCGACATCGCCACTGGCTCCAGCCAATAGAAATCTAAATAATATTAATATATTATTAAAATTAATATTACTTAAATAATATTAAGTGAAATATAATAAAATAATATTATTAGAAATCTACTAAGAAAATTAAGGTTAAGATTTATTACTTTCCGGAAGGTTTCTTGTCCGTTTCATAACCTAAGGATGATTCTGGTATTCCAGGCGCTTCTTTACACATGTGCGCTGTCCTGAAAGAACTTCCAAGTAAGTTTGGAGCTGCCTAAGTAGATGCTGTATGCTTTCCTCGATACACCTGAAATGAAATATGAAGTTGGACTTTTTTCGTGAACAATCAAATAGTCAGAAAGAGTTTGCTTAATTCCAAGCTACGGTTAATTGAAATCAAAATAAGCAAACTTGGACGATTACAAAGTAGTTATTCGGGAAACGATGGGCTTTATATTGACCAACTAATTCAAATGATTAACAATTCAATTAGTTAAATACTCAATAACCTCAATTGCTAATAATTAATAGTAATTGTTTGTTTATTGTTCCCACATTTCTAACGAGATATTGATAATTGCTTGATGTGATGCTAGGCTGCTACTAAGAAGCAGAAATACGAGAGAATCAGTGAGAAGAAAATGTCAACGCCTGTTGAAGTCCTGTGCAAGGTACGAGTTTTCTTTACGCTTTTGGGTGTTCTACGTTAAACTATACCAACCATGTATTTCCAGAATTTTCGTCTACTTGGTGTGGGTAAAGTTTTGTCAGTTTGTATTATATTAAGTTGTTTTGTATTTGATATCTAGTCCCCTCCATATCGACCCCGAGTAGGGGCTAACGGCACGCTAAAGGGAAGTTCTATTTAGTATTTGATATATTTGTTGTATATATTTAATTTTTTTATATTGCGATGTAATGCTTCCGATTGCCAATGATAATTCAATGATTCATTGACTGAAATATTTTTTCCTATTGATTGAATGTTTGACCCTAACTAAACTGGGATTCAGGAGGAGATGATGAGTGGATGAGTGATTGATTGATTGATTGAAAAGTGATTTTTACATAAATTAAGAATCAATTATTTTGCAATCAGGCAATCAATCATCATAATCTTTAATGCAATCAATTTATTTATGGACTGATATGTACTGAGGAGTTTTATGCTGAAGTTGTCTCTAGTTTTAGTTAAAGCTTCAGGAGGTGGTTGAATGATGAAATGTTATTTATTTATTTATTTGATTAACTTTATTTAATTTATTTTAATTTTAATAAATTTATTTAACTTTTTATCGATTCACCAAACGCTTCGTGCAGGCTTTCCCGGCAGAGTTTTCGATGTTTCTCAACTACACCCGAAGCCTGAGGTTTGAGGAGGCGCCCGACTACATGTACCTGCGACAGCTCTTTCGTATTCTCTTCCGCACACTCAACTACCAGTACGACTACGTCTTTGATTGGACGATACTCAAGCAGAAAGCCTCTGCGTCGTCCAATCCCTCGATAGCCTCTGCAGCCACGGGTCAGGCTGTCAGTGCCGCCGCAGGTGAGTAAAGTAAATTTAATAAAATTTAATTAAAGTAAAGAATGTTCTTTGAAAGTAAATATAATGGGCATTAGGTAGTAATGTGGACCTAGCAAGACCTCATTAATATTGACCTCATACTTGAACAATTTCGGCGATAATTATTTAAATATAAACTGTCTCACAGTAGCATCCGAATATTAAAGTAAAGTAGCCTAATGTAAACACGCATTATAGTGAAATGATCAATTATGTTGATATCTATCACTTTCAATACCACCTGTTTAAACCGTTAGGCAATTTAGTCCATTTTCCATATAACCAGTCCAGTGAATGTCCGAGATTTAATCTCAGATCAGTGCGGCTGGGATTCGAACCCACGAGAGTTCAATTCACCCCAGGATCTGTCATTTAAAACTTCATGACGTTACCCCACGCTATTAAGACATTCTAAGTAGAGTAGGGTGTGGCCATTGCCTTTAGACTGCTTCTAGTCCTTTAACCGTACGCTATTTAATCTTTTAATCTTGTATTTGTTATCACTTACAATTTTTTTAAATTTAAATTTTTAATCCTAGAGTTTATTAACTTAGAGTTTAATCCTAGAGTTAATTTAACTTTGTTTTTTTCTTTATCCTTGAACATCCGAGTGTAGTTGAGAACATCGATGGCTGGAGCCAGTGGCGACGTAGATAAGATACTCGACCGCGGATCAGTATGTGCGGGATTCAAATCCTGGGCTCGCACGTCAATGACATCGTTTTCGAGTGAGGAAACTGACGATAACATTAGCTTCACCAGCTGTATTAGAGAGATTGCATTATATAGAGATTAGTTCAATAGATCGATACACTGATTATTTAAATGGTTGATAGATTGCTTGATTGATTGATAGATCGAATGATGAATTAATTGGTTGATAGATAGATAGATTGATTGATTGATTGATTAATTGATTGATTGATTGATTGCAGGTGAGAGATAAGAAAGGTTATGAGAACTATGTTGTAGTGAACCAGTAGGCTTGTCCATCCATTAGATAAAACGATTCTTTAGTCAATGATCTGCAGCAGTATTGTGTATATTTATGTATATTTATGTTTTGTTTACTACCGTTTAGAAATGCAGAGTTTTTGAGATTATCATTTATAATTTTAAAATGCATGAGATTTGCGCAAATGATATCTTATTTTCATCGCGCTTCTGCTATAGTTCACCCATGCGCAGTAATGATTTAACCTTTTTAATTGTCTTATACAGTGCTAGTGAGCAGTGAATGAATTGAATATCGTAATATAATAAGGCATTCTTATCACTGTTCTTTCAGATTTAAAGTCAGTGATATAATTCAAGCACAAAATCAACTGTTTCGCTCATTGATGATCATTAAATCAACTGTAAAAATCGGATTCTTTATTTCAGCTTCTTTTAAATTGTTCTGCCATAGTTCCTGAAAAAGTTATGACAGCAAAAGTGGCCTTTTTGATCAGTATTTGTAATAAGTACGGAATCTATACGGGTATTGGATGCCTGGCCTACTCTTATTGGCTCCGATGCTGGATATTCAAAATCAATAAGAATTTATGGATAAATTCTGACAAAATAAGAGAATTGTGAAATAGAAATGGATAGAATCCACACTGGACTATAAGGACAATCTGACTTTTATATTATGATTGTTTTAAAAGGTGCTATTTTATTGAAATGATTGAAGATCTAAGAACAAGAATGAAGATCTAATCGTAGAAATAATAGAGACGTTTTGTTGAGAGATCTATCTGCAATACTGCTCGTTTGATACTTATCTCGATTAATAATCCTTGAATTGTATTATTGTTTCTTCTTGTTTTCATGAGTTATAAAATAGGTAACAACTACTTTTTCTAGTGATTTTTATAGCTTGTGTATTGAAGTAATGAAGCGTCTAGTTGGTTGCTACCTAATGGTGTCAGCGTTGTTGTTACTTTGTTGGGGTACCTCAGTCTAGTTTAGTGGTAACATCGTACAGTTTTTTTTAATAGTGCTTGATATCATTAGACAGTAATTATACTGTATGTTGCATGCTGGATGTTTGAAAGTTTTGTGGTTTAGAATTGCAGTATAGAAAAGTAGAGGTCCAAGTTTAACTCTGAGCCGAGTGTACTGCTTTTGATTGATTTATGGAATGCATTTGATAGAATCGCCTAGTATATATTTAACGTAGTCTTCTGTGTCGTTATTATGCGTCATAATAACCTCGTGTTGTAGTCTCTATAGGCTAAGAGCAATGAATAGTCAGCAAAATAGGACTATTTCAGTTGTTTTAAAATGCCTTCCTTTTGTCTGAACCAGTATAAGCTAAAGCAATAGTTAAATAAATGTCGATAATATAAATATTTGTATTCGTCTTGATATGTGCCAGAAGTAACACATTCTACTACAATATTTACCCAATTGTAAATATTAAGAGGGCTTCATTTTATCCGTGCTCTATCTGAATATTAAGCAAATGTCTCCATTTTACAATATAGACCAACTGAGTATTCTGATATCAGTTGTTATTCTTCTGCATTTCGTATTTAAAACTTCAATTTTGTCCAGATAGACAGTAATGTCTTGATTGAGAGATTTATTTGTTGATTAATGTTTTTTTCTGAGTGTTCTTTCTAACTTCAATTGTATCTATTAAAAATCAATTTGCTGAAACATTTAGCTTGAATCTTTGTACTGGTTGATTGATTTATGGATTGATCGATTGAAACCAAATATTAATCGAACGAGCTTATTGATAAATTGTCTCTGTTACAACCTGTTTGATCAACTGTTACATTTTTTCAGCATGTATATCACAACCCTGCGAAGCTTGCCTTCCTGAAAACACTTGCGTAGTAACTGTCTTTTGAGATTTTTATTGATCTTTTGTATGGTGTGCTACTAATCTAATCTGCAACTACTGTTTTGTCTCTGTTTAACACTGTATGTGTATAGTCTAGTGCGACCATTAGGTACAGAACTATGCTGTACGGAGCATTGTATATTCTCTCTGCATTCAGTTGACTGGAGAAAATTAACGGAGTAGTTGTTAAGTAATTTTGTATTACGTTGCTTGTTTTTACTCTTGCCTTAGTGTTTAGGTGCTCTGTACGTTATCGCAATTGAATTATGTACGACTGTGTTTTCTGATTTAGCATTAATTGTTTTTATCGTTTAGAATAACTCGGTTTCGTTGTAATTGATTTCTCGTAATTGTAAAGACCAATCATTTTTATTAATCATTTTGATTTGATCGTTTAGATTTGGTCTTTTTTTTAAATATTAGTATACCTTGTAGATTGAGGTGTATAATTTTCTAGCTTAAACGATAGATCCTAATATTAGCTAAGCCGATTTTGGTAAATATTTCTCTGGATTCTCTTCACCATCTAAATGGCTTATCGTGTCTATTCACGTATTGTGGCCCTATCTTACCTCGTATAATACTTATATGTATGTATATATATATATATATATATATATATATATATATATATATATATATATATATATATATATATATATGATCTTTATTCACCAGAATACATGGCAGTATAAACAGAACAAGAAATGAAAAATAATGAACGAACAGAATAACAGAAACTACGGATTAACCATTAAAGAGTCTGCAAATAGAGAAATTTAAACTAAAATCGCCGTTTATCTTAGGATCGGCTTTCAATAATCTAATTACGGCACTTTACCTTAAAATATGTCCAAACTTTATATTTTATTTTACCAATAAAGTCATCATTCTGAATAGCATATTTAGTTTTAATATTAACATAATCCATAATGGTTTACCTTGACATCAGTCCTGACCTACTGTACGTTCTTACCACTCTGGTTCATTATTTTATCCTACTAATTTCAGTATATACAATCTCATACTATCTGCTTTGCTTAGCTAATATCATCTCATATTGAAGGGAAGAAGGGTGGATGTGTGCAGTATACAGGAGACCAGGTGGAAAGGGGCAAGTTTTCGAGGAAAGAATATAAATAGGGGATTGACTGATGATATGGTGTGGGACAGGGAGGACTGGAGAAAGTCTATTCATATCTCGACCCTGGTTGAACTGGGATTTAAGGAAAGATGATGATGATGATCTGCTTTGCTTAGCTCACGATAACATACATTGTGAGATCATCTCTTACGTAGGATTGTATTAAAATCCGTGTTAGAATTCCTCGTTATCGATTCTTGTGATGGAAATATACAAGTTTATAGTTTGCTGTAAGACTCTATTGGTTTGGGGTGTTGTTGTTTTGTTGTACGCGTTTGTACCAGATTTCGGGAGCATTCGATCTAAACACGGTATATCTGTTTTACAATGATTAGCGTATTAGGAGATTTATTTATGATGTTGTTTTAGTCGTAACACTGCAGTATTTTTACCAGACATCACCAGAAGAATATATTTACATTTAGTTCAAGAACATAATTACTGTTAGACAAAGGACGTTAAGCCCGTGTGGAGTTATATGGTGTTGTGTTGCACATCATAAAACATCCGCATTTAAAGTGGTTTAATATTAGAGTCGATTCAGCTACTAAACGCTTTCAGCCTAGTCACCTACTGAAACAACCGTGCTATTCTATTCATGTAAGATTTCTTTATACGATTTGTTTCTCTTGTCATATATTAGCATTACAATGTTATTGACCGAACGTTAATTAGTTTATGTAGAGATTGATCGATCATATTAGAAGCGACAGGCAGCAAAGCGTTCATTATAGTGGAGATATGCTGTGGAATAACACATTGTTCATTTTCGTTAATTTACAATATTTTGTCCTTTTAATTACATGTGATTATATACTGCTATGTTTTCTAGATTGGTTACTACGCTATTGAAACAATTGTAGCGCTTAGCGTGTAGGATATGAATATAATACCTGAGAAATAGAAAATATTTTATTTTAGGATTTGTCTGAATTAAAGTACTGGTAAAAAACGTACGGAATTTAACAGCCAATTATATTGTCAAATCTAATTTACGCCTACATTAGTCTTTTAGACTGTTATGTGATTTTGCAATAAAATAGTTGCTGCTAGCCGTTGTGTAAATGTTCTCCTATTTGAGTTTATAGTTCATGATCTTGTCCTTTTTCACGTTCTTAATTTATCTACCCATAATTAAACAATTTCTAATTATTTCTAATAATAATTATATTTAATTAGAATTAATCTTGTTATATCGCATCTGGCACAGAAAATAATACATTAACAAATATTATTGACTAACAGTAATCTTCCGCTATAGAACGTGAACGCTACGTGGACCCTGTTCAATGAGTGATCACCAACGCAGATGGTAAACAAGTATGAAGACATTAAGAAACTACCTCGAAAGCAGACGATTTTTTTCATGGCGATTTTTCATTGACGAATTTCAGATTACGAAATTCTTTAAACATACGACAAAAAGCTCTTTGAGAAAATAACACTTTATTCTGTTATCAACATTTCAACAACCGATAGCACAACTACACCTATCGTATGCGCTAACAAAATGATCAGAGCTCCGTTTAACGGCCGGCCCGTGACACAAAGGCTCCATCAGTGACATGTCGGCCCTGAACTCAAACAGTGAAACTACTGAACTCTATGCTATGCCAGTCTACCGCTGAGCCGGTGGCCCTTTGGTTAAAGAGCTCTGACGTAATTCCGTAGTAGCACGGATCGAATCCAGTCCGTCTATCACTGATGGCGCCTTTGTGACCAAGAAACAGACGTTAAAACGTCAGTAGCCCTTTTTAAACAAGCACACATCTAGGCATAACGTATCTAAACATTATAACTAAAGATATTAGAGTGTTTTTTGTGTTTATATAGAAACAGTAGTACCAATGGAGCGGCTGTAAAACTGAAATCAGTCGTTCCACAATCGTAGATTTTCGAGAATGGCAGAATATTTGTATTTTGACTTGAGAGGATTCAATTCTGTCAGATGTAGTAGTTCTATTACTAGACAAGCAAATTATAAAACCATAAACACCACACACACTTATGCGTTAACATAACTACGTACAAATACACGCTAGACGTCTTGCCTCACGATGATGTTAATACACTTGTTCTCTACACCACACTAAACAGTCTGTTGTCTTGCCTCATGATGTTAAGCTAAGTTTAACGTCAGGTTATTGCTTGAATAACAAGTGTCAATGATAGGGATAGCACTGGAATAATCCACAGATTCAACTGGTGCTCTGAGATTTGAAATCAAATTTGAAATTATGGCTTCCAGATTCAGAGGCCTACACGCTATCCAATGCTCTAAACTCCCATCAATAGATTTATAATTCTCACTATAATCAGAAAGGTCAATGCAATGATCTACACATCGACAAATGAGAGAAAACAAATTTGGGACCACAGATTAGACTTTATCATGATTAAATCTTACACATTTTCAAAAATATCAATTTCGAAATAAAATTAGCAAAATAATCTATATATTATACGAAATTTGAAAATACAGTATTACAAGAATGCAATGTGCTAGAAATGCTAAATAATTATAATTAATACAAATTAAACAGGCAGCAAAATCACCAAGACTTAGTCAAAAGTGTTTCAGGAATATTAAATATTAAATTGTTAATTACAAATGTCGACATGATAACAACAGTAAAGGTTAAATAACGAGATTCAAAATGTCAGATTAAGAAATAATGAGAATATGGCAAACTAATCAACAAAAAGCTTCCGTTAATAATAAAAATTATATCTCTAATTGAGTAAAGCAACATAAATGCAATTTTTTCAAATCAATTATTTCTCAGCATGTAAATGTTTTGCACACCAACATACACACTGTGGCTAATAACATCCGTAGGCTCAACTGCCTTGCATGCACTGATCAGCCTACCGCTCGTATTTCAGAGGTATGTTTCAAATGCCAGTGATTCAGTGAATAGCCAAGCCGAGTAGGTACAAAGTGTACACGTGTATAGAGACTGCTCATTGTTCCGATCAGCAATATCTGCATTTACTAACTTAATCATCGAGTCTACATACTGTAAATACACCTACAGTAACTTGTTATACATACACAGCAATTTGACATAGTGTTTCGAGCACTGCTTAGATATCAATCAATTAGACTTAAGCTCAGTTTTGAGTAGTAACTTGCTGTGTGCCCGAGTGTTGTTGATGTCATTTGTCAGCTGTTGAAAGATACTTGAGCGCTAGAGACAGTATTTACAGTATTGGAGAACTTTTTGAGAACTAATTAAATTGTTTTTCCTTAGACCACTTAATACTAAAACAAATGTAATGTCCTTAGAGTGACAGACTTTCCTTTAGCAAGAGATACTACGTCTGCACTCAACTTTTTCAGTGCACACGTTTCATGAAAGTATTGTTAACTTAGTCTCGTCATTAATTCAAAGAGAATCTATCTAAACGTCAGCTTCATAAGTTAACAACAATGTCAGGAACGTCTCTCAAGACCTTTGTCGACTAACAGCCTTTATATCACAACACTACAACACTGTGGTGAATCATATACCAATATGGCACTGCGGTGAATCATATACCAATATGACACTGCGGTGAATCATATACCACTATGACACTGCGGTGAATCATATACTATACTATGACACTATGGTGAATCATATACTATACTATGACACTGCGGTGAATTATATACCAATATGACACTGCGGTGAATCATATACTATTCTATGACACTGTGGTGAATCATATACCACTATGACACTGTGGTGAATCATATACCACTATGACACTGCGGTGAATCATATACTATACTATGACACTGTGGTGAATCATATACCACTATGACACTGTGGTGAATCATATACCACTATGACACTGTGGCGAATCATATACTATATTATGACACTGGTGAATCATATACCACTATGACACTGCGGTGAATCATATACTATTCTATGACACTGTGGTGAATCATATACCACTACGACACTACGGTGAATCATATACTATACTATGACACTTTTGTGAATCCGTTAAAACAACCCCACCGTTTCGTTTAATGATGACTGTACAATTTCAAAGAAATAAACAGAATTAACAAATAACGCTTGCACAGAAATAAATTAATGCACAAATGAAAACAACAGCTACAGAGATAATATCAACTCGGCGCTAAATTATGCAAGTAGCATGATTGCTATCTATAGGTAGCACTGATTGGATCGTAACAGTCGATTCTACTTATAGTTTTATACAGACTTACTAATCATGCAAATTTCCATTTTTACCAGTTTGTATTCTCTATTAAATTCAACTTTGCCGAGAATATCACGGAACAGATGCTGCAATAACATTCTTGATATATCGTTAGCGTCATAGGTTGTAAATAAATCAATTCTAATTATGGACATACACGTTTATATTAAACAAACCCCACCGCACGAGTTTAAATAGAGTGAAGAAACTACGTAAAACTAAACTACCAGCAGCAAAGATACAGAACGTTGTACTAGAGACAGTGAGCTAATTAACAAACTTTCAACAGGAAAACAAGGCTGATAAACAATTATATCTGTGTCGTAATTCAGGTATTTCGACGTGAACAGGTAAGTCAATGCAAGAGCCTGAGTGTAATATCCACTGAATGCCTTTAGGCGATACTGACGTTATGACAAAACTGCGCCAACAGCAGTAGCTATGTCGAGCATAGCATCACATGCGCAAACATACCTCGTTATAAGTGTATATCTATATACAATCAATGACCACAACACTGACCTAACAAGAGTATGCATACCATGCTAGTAACAACTGCAATATTCAATTGAACTGGGCTGCTTATTCACCACTGTACCGATTATTTCACGAGTGTATTTCGTACAAACGAATGTAGACTTTAAGACTCAACATAAATATTACAAGCTTATATTTAGCTGAAATAAATTAAAATAAATATCAGAGGATAAAACAGATCCGGTACCGACGTTTTATTTTCTAAATTGTCAGCGTCAGTTTGGGATTTGTTTTGAAGCCTTCACCCATTGATCGTGACTTAGAAAGTTACCCATTGCGATCCCAGAAATGTTACCCACTGTGCAACAGGTAACCTTTTCTTATCAGGCTATGGCGGAAACGAGCGTGGTTTTCTTCAAAGCATAAATTAATTTAGTGATCGATTTAGAAGAACAAATAGCAAGTAATCAGCACAGAGCGGCGACGAAGTCGACTTTGACAACAAGCGAACGACACGGCACACTAGACAGACGTAGCAACAGAAGAAGCGATATAAAAGAGAGAAAAGAGTTCAGCAAAGTTATGCGTGTGGAAGAGAATTACATCATTAATTCGTCTTCCCCCTAGCATTAGCCGATTACCTTAGAGCCACGCTGATTCTTCTCAGCTGACGAATGTATGCCTGAATGTGTTCCACCATAGAGAACTCACATATACACGTACATACAAACACAGATCATCGCGATAAAACACTTGACACACTTGATTCAGAGCCAGCTTAACGATACAGCGCAGCTCTCACCGTGTAGCTAGTAACGCTAAGCCATGTGACGTTTTACGTCCCTTTCAGTAGGACAAGTGTATGATCAGAGATGATTCACTGAGATTCGAGCCCGAGACATTCCGCTAATCAAGCTAGTGTGCTAGCAAGTCCGCCAACCAACCGATGCAGCTGTCAAGTCATAGCAGTGTGTAGCTATTAGCAGCGCTGCTGTAGTAGCTAAGTCAGTCTAACACCCTATATTATGCTGGTCTTAGCCATTAGCAGTAGTTAAGCTAATCTTACGAGATGCGTTATGCTAACATAGGAGCAGACCAGTAAAACAAAATACCTATAGAACAAGTAAATCGGACCTAACATAAGGTTCATTTTAAGGTGGATTTTGACTAACTGTGCTGTGAAGTATCAGTAAGTGGCTAGTGTTTCTAGTGTTTGCAGAGAAAGCTGCAATTTCTATCCGCAGCAATATCTAATAGACTGGAGCATGCCTTTGACAAGTAACTGGCAGGCTAGGCATGTCTAGTGAAACAGCTAACATGCCTAGGCATGTCGAGTGAAGCAGCTAGCATGCCTAGGCATGCCGAGTGAAGCAGTTAGCAAGCCTAGACATGTTGAGTGGAGCAGTTAGCATGCCTCGGCATGTCATGTGAAGCATCTAGCATGCCTAGATATGCCAAATAAAACTGCTAGCATGCCTAGGCATGTCGAGTAATGCAGCTAGCAAGCCTAGGCATGTCTAGTAAAGCAGCTAACAAGCCTAGGCATGTCAAGTGAAACAGCTAGCACGCCTAGGCATGTCGAATGAAGCAGCTAGTATGCCTAGATATGCCTAGTGAAACAGCTAGCAAGCCTAGACAAGCCTAGTGAAGCAACAAGCATGCCTAGACATGTTTAGTGAAGCTTCCAGCACACCTAGTGAAGCAAATAACATGCATAGGCATACCTAGTGAAGCAGTTGGTATGCCTATGCAAACCAGATCCAAACAAGCATCGAACCCGGGCATACTACGACAAGCAGTCGACAAGCTTAGGCATGCGTAGTTAAACATGCCAGCCAGCCTAATAATGCCTGAAGCACAAGTTCAATCAGGTCTAGCAGAGGTGTCATGAGGAAGGGAGAGAGGCGCTCTCGTTTAGGCCTGCAGGCCCGGGTCACACTGGAGCAGTTGAACAATGGTGGGGTCGTTCATCGCTCCCTCAATGAATTCTTTGAGCGACAGTCGATCATCGAGATTCTTGTCCATCTGACGGAAGATCTTATCCGTCCTCTTCTCAGGCGTCGATTCGTCGTCCGGCATCTTCATTGAGTTGCCTACCATCTTATAGATAGCCTACACATACAACAAACCACACATCTTCGTTTAGTTGCCTACCATCGTATAGATAGCCTACACAATACAGCAAACCAAGCATCTTCTTTGAGTTGCCTACCATCTTATAGATAGCCTAAACAATACAACAAACCACACATCTTCATTGAGTTGCCTACCATCTTATAGATAGCCTAAACAATACAACAAACCACACATCTTCATTGAGTTGCCTACCATCCTATCGATAGTCTAAACATAATATAGAACAATCACCCGTCTTCATTGACTTGCCTACCATCTTAAAGATAGCCACACAATACAACAAGCCTCGTTGTCAAATCTCTATATATATTAAATACTAAACATCATATCTAAATCATTCAAGAGTAAGGAGTAATTCCTGATACTATATTTATATCAAAATTTATTCACTGATCTGTGAACTACTGTGTAACAAGACAACTCGAAAAGTTTCCTACTGTTTAACGAGGAATATTTTAGACAAAGTAGTCTGATTGGTCGGGTTGTAATTGCAGCACTCGCTGCCGAATTGTTACGCAAAAGTGTCAGATTTCACCTACTGTACAAAATCCTCATCCTTCATCAGAGTTAACTAGAATTTTCACATTTTCCCACTCGAAATATTTCCTATCAACCAACAGTTTCAGTGACAGTCCAACATATCTGAGAGTTCGGTGCCAAATAATACAGCCAAACAATACGGTCAGTGGCTGGTAGACAAGACGTCGGAGTTGATGATTCTAAACTTTCATGAACCCAGAAAGGTATCCTTTCCAAATTGACGTTAATTTTCAGACAACCTTTAACAATTTTATTTTAAATTTAGTTGTAAAAGGGACATCTATAAACTCCATTCGCTACTATGTTCTGCTTATGATGAGCCGCACAGCCAATATATGGCTTCTTATCAAATTATATGCATACAGGAGGTCAAAAGTAAAAATACCTAACAGAAAAAAATCATTTCAACGCATTCAGCAATAGTGTTTCCTCTTTAATGCAAAGAGCTCTAAACTTCTTGTAAAATTCATATGAGGTACATTTGTAAGCGACGTGATGATATGCAACTTTGGACCTCTAAGACAATTTAATATGTAAATTATAAATCTAACATTTAGAGAATAAGAAATTTGACAGATAATTTAGAAGAACAGACTATAGCATACAAACAAAAACTAAACATGCGTCTGCTACTACAAGAATAGATTTCTCTAGTCCAGCAGGATTCGAACCAATGATCAATAATAATAATAATTCCTTACTTCTCCGACAAGCGAGCTACCAGCTCAACCCGAAAATCATTTAATTTCATATCAATAAACAACGGAAAGTTGAAATACTATTTTTATTTCATAAGCAACCGAGATTGTAAAAATGCAGATAGTGGAATATATTTAGCTTAGGAAAAAATAAAAAAGAACAACAACGAGATCTAGAGCAGGATGTGTAGAAAGAATAGAAGACTAGATAGCTATAGTGACACCAACAAATAGTAAGACAGGTGGTATTTAAGTGCTATACATGAATATTTGAATTATCAAAATCTGGATATCTCTCTCACACACTACGAGTGTAATTTTTAGCGGTCCACTTTTCTACAAGACATCAACATCAATCCAACAGGATTGCCACAGGCTGATGTATGAACAGTCCGAGGCACCGCGTCCATTATTATATTACAATCCATCCAGATATTCTCTTCCTTCCTCTCCTATATCTTTCCTTAATCAGCACTCGTGCATGCTCGAGCACACACAACAACACACAGAGATAGTGATCCTAGAGCATATTAACACACACATACAGGCAGTGTTACACACACACGCAGATAGTGATACTGGAGCACACACACGTACACACAAATAGCGTCAGTGAAGCACACACACACAGAGCAACACGCACACACACAAACACACACAAACACACACACACGCACTCACACACACACACACACACACACACACACACAGATAGTGATATTAGAGCACACATACACTAACACAAATGGTGATACTAGAGCATACACACACGCACGCACACAACACACACTGATAATGATTATTGTACGAAGACCAACATACCCACAATTAAAACACAATTCATTTAACAAATGAGCAAACACACACATACGGGCATGTAATATCCATCCAGTGTCATACTATGTTAGACTTCATGACAATTTAGATATACAGCGTAACTTCAATTTGTATCGTTCATTTTTATTTTTCCTATTGCTCTCACTGCAAAAACATTCCATCTCTGTTAGGGAATAAAACAGTAAAATTGATCATATTTCTTATTCTTCTAGTGCAATGCCTAACAGCAGGTCCATGGCAAATAACTCTTCCAACCATTTCTATCCCTCAGCCTTCCTTTTCATCTCTGCTCTATACATGAATTTGTTATCAGAACAATCAACATCCCATATCTTGGTCTTCCTCTAACTCTTTTCCCTTGCATTCATGCATCTATTACATCCCATAGTTGTGTATGGCATTTACATCATCTACAACCACAACTAGTCTCACAACCACAACCACAAAAATCACAACCTCTACAACCAATCAACCCCACAAGGTTTTCAAGAACGTTGTAAACGGCTAAGCGAGCAACAACTTCTACGACAGCTGTAATAGAAATTCGCAGAACAGAGAATATCTACAAATGCAGTTGAATAGAAATCTGATAACTCTCCGCTTCATGTAAGCATTACAGTGTGAATCAGTAGAATTCAGTCTTCTAAAATACAAACTATCATATTAAATAAGTCAAACATTAAGAAGCCCTAAGCTGTGGTAGGTACCCGGCAATTGTTGAGATGAGCCAGTGGCTCATCTAGGCTGAGCCAGTGACTTGTTGGCAAGTTGCTCGACAGCGGATCAACATGTGCATGGTTTAAATTCAGTAATCTCTCCGTAGCTGACATGCTATCGAGCAGGAAATTGTCGTTAAAGCTGACTTTTTAGCTTTATCTTAGACGAAAAAATATATGCAAACAGAAACATCTTTCTATGAGAAATTTAAGATATGCACCCCTCTTCTAACGCGGTTCAACGGTACACTTAACATCTTATGGTTTCCGCCCTTCAAGAAATTCAACTTTATGTAAATGCTAAAGTATATTTAGACAGCTAAATACAGACAAGCCAATACAATATATCGAGGAAAAGAACGATTAACGCGTAGAAAGATACTAAGGAAGTATATTAAAGTAAATTGCAGAAAGACGTGAGGTTTTTGCTAGTAGTGAAGTAGGATTGTACTAAGCCAATATAAGCAAGTATTTCTATATTAATACAAAGTGCCTTATGGCGAGGAACCGGACGTTAATTCTTATTGATTGATCCAAAGTGTTTCTATCCCTGTTGAGAGATATCAACAAATGATTGAAGGGATATTCTAAAAGGTTGACTACAGCCTAAACAACTAGCGGGAAATCCATGTACAAAGGAATGCTTCAGTTCTAGGAAAAAACACTACCTACACATGTAAGCTTGTAGAAAATTAGATAGCCTATGTCATACGATAAGCCTACAGTTTATTTTCAACCTAAAAATCGTTCTTAACGTTGATTCAATCAAGTAATCAATCAATCATTTAAACAATCAATCAGCAAACAAATTTAATAATCGTACTATTTTCAGATTCTGCTTTAGCAAGGCTGTCACATGGACTTGGATTTAAGCTGATCATGGATAAAACCACGGATCAGATAAAATCATGGATCAGCTAAAACCATGGATCAGATAAACCATGGATCAGATAAAACCATGGATCAGATAAAACGATAGATCAGATAAACAATGGATCAAATAAACCATAGATCAGATAAAACCATGGATCAGATAAAATCATGGATAAGATAAAACCAGAGATCAGACTAAAATTAATGTGCAGCTCAAAGTATCTCATTGTTTCTATAGTTCAGTAGAGCTACGCTGTGGGAAATTCCATTGAGTAGCAAATGTTTAGTAAATTATTATATACATGTACATAATTCCACATTATGATTATAATGTACAGAATGCCACAATAACATAGGATCAATTAAAGCTATATATCAATCGTGAAAGAGGTTTCACAGTAATTTATAATATTTTAATAACAATGAAAAGAGGCACTGCAATAAATTGCGTTCAATTCCATAACAGAGAGAGAGATAAAGAGAGATAAAGAGAGAGCGGAGAGAGAGAGGAGAGAGAGAGAGAGAGAGATAGAGAGAGCAAATAAAGAAAGAGTAAAACCACTAAGAATAAATCATTGCATCCTCTAGCAACAAGTCTCACGAAATCGATAAGAGCCGCAGAGCAAGATACGACAGATCTGCGCAAGCACATACTAGAGTGAGAGAGAGAGAGAGAGAGAGAGAGAGAGAGAGAAAGAAAGAGAGAGAGAGAGAAAGACAGCGAAAGAGAGAGAAAGAGAGAGAAAGCGAGAAAGAAAGAAAGAGAGCGAAAGAGAGAGAAAGAGAGAGAAAGAGAGAGAAAGAGAGAGAGGGTACCAGTAAAGTCAGAATCACGAGTCAAACGCTTTACCGCTCGAGCCACAGCCTGCAGACTGTCGCTAATTAGAGTGTTTAACGTCCATTAGCCTAGCAAATAGATGGCATTAGATATCACATAAAATTGCAGAACTATGATTTCTAAACAGACTAGTCAATCGCCATAATCAATGCGTTTTTATGTGCAATAGAATTGCTAACAGTGTGTTTCTATGTGCAATAGAATTGCTAACAATGTGTTTTAATGTGCGATATAATTGCTAACAATGTGTTTTAATGTGCGATAGAATTGCTAACAATGTGTTTTAATGTGCAGTAGAATTGCTAACAATGTGTTTCTAGGCGCAACAGAATTGCTATCAATGTGTTTTAATGTGAGATAGAATTGCTAACAATGTGTTTTAATGTGCGATAGAATTGCTTACAATGTGTTTCTATGTGCAACAGAATTGCTAACAATGATGCGTTTTTATGTGCAATAGAACAATGTGTTTCTATGTGCAATAGAATTGCTAACAATGTGTTTCTAGGTGCAACAGAATTGCTATCAATGTGTATCTAGGAGCAACAGAATTGCTAACAAAATATTTTTAGGTACAAATATACAGAAATTACAGAATTAAGGTTTTCTATATTAGAATTACAGCCCAATAATAATTATCACTGACAATATAGTTCAATCTAAATTTAATCGATGGATTATTTTAGTTCGGTATTCTTGATCGACTGTTGCGACAAAAATAATGGTTGGTCTTGATAGATCAGTTTTAATTCTTTATTATTAAAAACACTGACAATAAACTATTGAATGGTAATATTAGCGTTATTATTCAGCTAATAAGGCACCATTTCCCCCCTATACTGCCTATAATAGTTTAGTATCTATAGACACTGTAAGGTAGAACGCGCCGATCAATTGCAATGTACCAAGAGACACACAGGACACCTAGGCATCAGATTCATTCACGTGTAAATCGACCACGAATAGAACAAGAGTCAGCGAATATAAAAGAAACGATTGGAGAATATAATATAATAAAATACGTTAACACAACTTTAAAAGTTACTGGATTTATTCTGCGAAAGAAAATTTTAAAGTAATACAGCCAGTTCGAAATGTTGACCGATTTAAGAGGCGGCAAAGCAACGTCAGTTTCCTGTCTTTAACCATGTCAGTGACCGAACTACCTCTCACTTCATTTGAACCCAGCGCCTACTGAACTGCTGTAGGTCAACTTAACGCTCTTCAGCTCAGGTCACAATGATAAATAATTATATCTCGAATGGTCGTAGAAACCGGCGTTCAACTTTTATTTTTAGGCTTCTACTACGCAGCACAAGTGAATACAGAAAAGAATTGATGACGACTTGAAAGTCGAAACCAGCGTGTTCCAATCTCACAAACGTGTCTGTACTGAAATGTCACGTTTCTTCATTAAACTTTCATAGCATAGAGAGTGATAAGACCCCTCCAGCAATGGCTGCTTACAGCAGAAGACTGGCTATTGTCATATTATACAAATTAGAATTCTACTTCACTAAATGAACATCAGCGCTATTCAATGTGGAGTGTAAAGTAAGATATGACATATAGCTGCGTGTACAGAGAGTTTCTACTAATATTATGCAATAATAGACTCCTTTATTTCATCATCATCTAACAGCCCCAGTTAAAATGCAACAGAGAGAACAGCAGTTATAGGAGGTAATATCACAGGTCAAGAAACTGAATGGATAATTAACTATGTTACATATTAAAGTCTCTCTCTCAGTGCACTGTCTATTGTAAGGTCCATGGCATACAACTCTTCCACATATTTCTATCCTCTACTGTTCTCTTCTTATCAACATATGAATTAGTTATCAAATCATCCAACATCCCAAGTCTCATTCTTCCTCTACGTATTAAAGTCCAAGCACTTTCATTATCATACTATCAGTCCTTTGTATAACATACATGAATGAAGTTAACTAGAAAAAAGTGCATTTCACTGGTAAGTAAATGACTCAACAGTAAATGCAGTCCGAAGGATCTAGACATTTTCGACCATACCTTTAAACATCTTCATCAGTAGTTTATAACATATAAAGCGGATATTTCTGTATATTTAAACCTTCTAAATTTCTGTAAAAACCGCCTACACACCCATTTACACATCTAACCCTTCAGACGTGAAAGGTCAATCCTTTTATGCAAAACAACTGTACCGTTCAACAGAATATTCGCATCCTCGAGCAGAAGTTATAACGTTGAATTAATAATCATTCAGTCCATAAAACAGTGAGAATTACCGGACGATAAATTTAAAGAGAGCGGAGACTCCCCAAGGGATTTCTCTTCATTACAAACAACGTGGGACGAGCTAAGAGCCAGTCTCGCTGTTCCTCGAGTCGCTCATCTTCCAACAAAAGAAAAACAACAGCATTTTCCATCTCCTAATCGATGATCTCTCAGAAATCCCACGCTTATAAAATTCCATGAAATAAATACATGGATTTAAATTAACAGAGCATGAGAAGAAAGTTATAAAAACCATAATTCATCTAATTCATCAAAGTCCATATATCAAACTGCTAGTAAACGTTTTCTGAGTTTTTTTACACGCTCTATTTGTACTACTTTTTACATATATAAACTATCGACAATAGAGTAAGTCTCGTAGCAAACGAGCAAGCAATACATAATTACTATCACATTTTTTAAAGGCCCGGATTAACACAGTCTCACATTAATTGCCCTGTCAGTCGATATGTAAAAATAAAATGTTATCGATTTTTCACTTTACATGCTCGTAACATAGCCCTAGGAATGATATAATAAAAATACGAATACGGATGCTAAAATACAATGATCAAATAAAAATACGAATACGGATGCTAAAATACAATGATCAAATAAAAATACGAATACGGATGCTAAAATACAATGATCAAATAAAAATACGAATGACAGATAAAAATATGAGAGTTACAATGTACAATATTATCTAGACACAAAAAGTAGCCCCCAGTGAAAGAACAAAAATCTATGTCAAAACCTCGATAAATATCAGTCTTGAATTGAGTCGGTGGAATGTCGGTATGACATTCCACCGCGGACCAGCCAGTGTGTGGTTCAAATCATGGGCTCGCCCGTCACTGACATCGCTTTCGAGTGAGGAAACTGACGTTAACCTTAGCTTTCCCAGCTCTTAGTGAGAGGCCATACAGATACAACGGCAATGATATACGAGGAACGGCGCAGCTGATCTGAGAACAGTTCCGTGCAGACCACTAATCCAATCTTTATCTTCTGACATTACGATTAAATCAATTCCTCTAATAGTCCTACACATTAAGCCGCCTGCTGTACACATCGTCCGCTAGAAACCATCCATTCATTCTTATCCGTCTCTACATGCAATAATTCCTTGTAGAATCGAATATCAAAATCTATATTTCAAACACCTTCATGGAGAGTATTGCAACTTTTAATTAACACTCTGTGCTCTAGTGCTTTGGATGTTAATATGTCTTGCAATATTTCTAAAACTGTTGCTATGATTTTTGAACCTAGGGAGAAAAGATGGGCTTTAGACTCTATTTCCCCTAATTTTAAACTAGGCAATGATGACATTAATTTTGTCTCCCAATTTAAATATTTAGGTCATTTGATTGACAATCGTTTATGTGATGATAATGACATTAATCGTGAAATAAGTAATACCTTTGTCCATATCAACACGCTTTTAAGACGATTTTTTTAATTGCTCTCTTAAAGTTATAATTATTCTGTTTAAAACGTACTGTTTATGTTTTTACGATATTGCACTCTGGTCCAAGTTTAAAGTGTCTTCTCTAATTAAATTTTGTCCATGTTATAATAGATGTGCCAAACGGTTTTTTGGTTTCAAAAGGCAAGATAGTTTATCTATGATGTTGCAGTTATGTAACATTTCTAGTTTGATACGATTATATACAACTCTAATACTGGCATTTACTAACTTTTCCTTGATCACTTGATAGTTTAATCCTCTGTTGTTGGTAAACTATTGTTCTGAATTTTTGGTATTCACTAAGAAATGTTGCGTGGTTATTAACTACAAGGTCAACCGCCAAAATTATGTCGGTCAGCCAATCACAGCGCTGTCCTTTAAGCTGATCGACCAATCAGCTTACTTCGTAAACGAAGTCAGAATATTATTTCGTAATCACCGATATAGCATGTCAACTATTTAAACGCCCGAAAACAGGCGCACAGAGCTTTGCATTACTTTGCACATCGATTCAAGCTTGCAGAATATCAAATTGTGACGAATCAGTAGTTTACGCAACTTTTGATGTTTAAACACTTGATTATCTCACTAGTAACTACGGCCATAAATGTGTGTATAATCAGTGTGTTAGTAAGTGTAGAAATGCACTAGTTAATTGTTTTAGGTTGTGATTTTTCCATTTTAGAACTATAATATCAGATTTTACAAGTGTTTACCTGATTTTATGAATGTGCTGCGTGTCTTGTATGCTTTGTGTGGGCCTTGCTGCCTGACTTCTAATTATAAATAAATAAAATGACACATTTCTGTTTACATTGAAAAAATTGATACATTAATTTATTGAAATTATTTTAACTTATAGATTACAAGACCAGCCAACGGTCCTATAATTTTTAAATCCTATGAACGCATATTCACCCTTGGCAATTTCCTGACATTACACCTTAGAATGTTTATGACAGATCCAGGCATATATTCCTATTCAGAGCAAGCCTTCACACTAACCTAAGAGCACGTAATGGGTCAACAAATTGATATTTCGTTTCTTCATACAAGGATGATGTCATGAACGTCCTCTATCTCATGTCACTACAAATCGATTCACCCAAATGAATTGAACAAACATATGCCAAAGAGAAAAAAACAGATTCCAAATGGTGCAGGTCCGGAGATCAAAAAATTTCCAAGGAAAGATAATATAAATCTATGGGGGGAAGAGACGTGTTTTCAGCCTACTAGAGAAAGTGTCTTCACTTTCTAGTATTGAGCTGTTGAAAATTAATCTCTTTTCTTGGAACTGTGCAAGTTCTCTGATTGCCTACTAGGAAATCCATCCTAGAACCAGATTTGTCTTTGATCTTTATTCCGCTACACAGAACTTGTCGTCATGTATCTTTCTGCAATATTCACAAAGCTATATTCACCATTCTATGACAGCAACAAAGATTTAGAAATGGTGGATCGCTTTGAGACAGCGTTGTTGTCGGGCGATGCAGCAGCATTGGAGATGTTGTTATCTATGGGCATAAAGTTGAACATAAACAAGCTGTGGGGCAGCCTGCACGAAGCTGTGGCTTCCCAGAACATAGACGTCGTCAGGCTGCTGTTAACAGCCAAGATCAACACAGACAGGAGGGATCCTCAGAATTTTAACCACACCCCCCTTACCTTGGCTGTCTACCATCGTTATCTTCCTACAGTCAGATCGATGCTGGATTACCATTGTAATACAGAATGAACTGGCACTGAGCAGGAGCTAACTCCCTTAGGTTTGGCTTGCGACCATAATTGGGTTGAAGGGATAAAACTCTTGCTGGAATACGGTGCAAGGGTTGTACCTTTTGGCTGTAAATCTACGACTCTGCCGCTGGTTTTGCTGGGAACAAGGGTGACTGAGAATGATATGTGGGTATTAGATCTACTCTATGAAGCCACAATGGCTGAAGGTAGGGGCTCCTGTCATAGGAAGAAGATTTTGAATGTTTGTGTTGCCAGGTGTCTATCGCCGAAACGATTTTGGCTTAAATTACTTTCTGGCTAAAGGCGGAGCAGCGTACCAAATGTAAAACAAAAAAAAAAGGAGTACTACTACGTACACTGCCATTAAGAAAAGGCTCCCATACTATCTCTGCTTCGGTATTGCCCACATAGAGGGAATCACAATTGCTTTTAGTTGCTTTTGAAATATGGCGCCAAACCCATGTCATTTGCCAATTCACAGACTAAATTGTGGCATTCAATGTTAGACGCTGTGAAACGAGTGGAAGGACTTTACTACACTCGTCTACTTGTGGAGGCAGGGGTTCCTATCGATGGCCCTGTCTTTGAAGACAATGAGACGAATCTGATGAACTGCTCACTGTATACCAACCGTGTTCCGATGTTTGCCTTTTTGTTTAAAGAGAATTCCGAGGCATCACTAAGAAAATGGCATGCTGGTCACATGACCGAAGAGTTTGTTCATCTGTTATGTAAACACTTAGATGGATATAGTATTGACTTTGTCAAAGCACTGATAGTCAATGGGCTCAAGCCTCATGAGCTCACACCAATGCTGGAGCACGTGTATGCACAGGGTGTGGATGCTGTGATGTTTTACTAAAAGTTCTCGCAGCGCCTTCCAACTAAAGAAGCACGCTACGAGGCTCTATTGAATTCTCCCATGCTGTCAGAGCTAACCGAGGTTAACAAATCGCCTAGGCCCTTGACTAAATTGCGTCGTGATGATATACGTGGAAGATTGAGAGGGATTAAAGGCATGAGGATCAGTACGAGTATTTTGAGTGTAGGAAAGCTTCCGCTGCCTGCAGCCCTAAAGAGTTAACTACTGCTTGATGATATCTACCTGTGTCGATCCTGAGATAGCAAACGCCTATAGAGGTGGGACTCAGCCTTGTATGAACCTGTACGTGCCAGGTTTACCAAATCAAGCTCGACTCTTTTGAAAGGGTTTGATAGATTTAATTTATAATGAGTTGTGCTATGTTATTGTTATGTGAATTGATTGTGTATTAATTGTGTGTTGTTGTGCTTTGAATGCATATGAAGTATAGAAAAAGAAGAGAAATATGCGAACCATAGGCCTACTGGTGGACTATGTAATGTACCCCTGTAGCGTGAACTGTACTAGTAGATTATTTGTAGGCACATTATTTGTCAAACATTGAGCTATCTGAGTACACTGCTAGCTATCTCTTACCTGTGGCATTTTGTGTGTTATTGGTAGTAAATTTACTTTCTGCAACATTTACTTTGTTGAATATTTTAATGATTTCAAAACTCTATCCCTTATATTTATGTTGTTAGTTTATTTTTTTGTTGAGTATTAATTTATATGTTTGACATTATTCGAGGCCAGTACATATATTTTTTAAATGCCACAGCCATGCTTAATCAAAGTAAGAGGTCAAAATGTCAAACAAGTAAAATCAGTCATATATTTAGAGTCACTTATCCATCAAAATTAGAAATGTGACAAGGAAATAAACAGAAGAATAGCCATGGCTAAGGAAGCATATAACAGAATGTCACAGATTTTCAGAAGCCATAAATTATCAACAGATACCAAAAAAACTTCTTCAATGCTGTATTCAACCAGTATTGTTATATGGAAATGAAGTTTGGACAATCTCTTCTGTAATGGAATCGAAACTTGAGGCAACAGAGATGTGATTCTATAGAAGAATGCTACATATATCTTATATAGATCACGATGAAAGATGGTTAAAGATGAAGATGTTTTACAAAGAATGTCAACTTGTCGTGACCTTTTGAACCGAATACGATGACAACAGATGAAGTTTTCAGACACATTATGCAGAACAAAGTAGTTGAAAATACCGTTTTGACAGGAATAATAGAAGGAAAAAGGTGCAAGGGTCGACGGCGGATGACGTTTATTAAGAGTCTTAACAAATGGATGCAGTTAACTGAAATAGAGATGATCAGAGCAACAATGAACAGAGACATATGGAGGAATATGACCATGACCGCCCAGGCTTGGAACAGGCACGGCACTTACAGAAGAAGAGAAAGTGGAAATAGAACATAACCGAAGATCAGAAGGCAGCGAGTTCCAAACTGTAGGAGCTGAAAAAGAAAATGAGAGTCTAATTAATGCGATGAGAGTAATATGTCATGTAATGGTGTGCCCCAAAGTAGTGTTTTGGGTCCAATACTTTTCCTGGTGTACATCAATGATTTGCACCTGTGCTGTTCTGAACTCGATACCTTGTGCCTTGTTGCGGATGATAAGTTGCATTCTGATAGTGTTGCTCTCCAAAAATAACTTAACTCCATTCATGCATGGTCAACTAGATGGCAGTTGAACCTAGCAGTGAACAAGTGCCAAGTATTATCATTTTGCCCTAGTAAGGATAGGTGTATAGAATTTAATTACAAACTCGAATATATCAACTTTTCCAGGGTCTATGAAATCACTGACTTGGGGGTAACTTTTACGCATGACCTTTCTTTTTCCACTCACATCAAAATTATTTGCAGCAAAGACAGGAAAAAAGGTTATATTATTTTGAATTGATTTAAGTCAAAAGATAAAACGTTACTCTTCAAAGCATTTACTGTCTTTGTTCATCCTATAATCGAATACTGTTCCAATGTATGGTCTCCTTTTCGTAAATCTGATATTGATCTTATTGAATCAATTCAGAAGAAATTTACCAAACGTCATTTTGGATTGAGTGACCTCTGCTATTCTGATAGACTTGAGATACTTAATGCTGAGTCACTTGAAATACGAAGACTAAAATTTGACTTATATACATATTATAAAATAATTAATAATTTCGTTGATTTGCCATGCAGTGAATTTTTTACTTTTAAATCTGGTAACACCGGAAACAATGGTACTGCAATATACAGGGTGAGTAGAAAAAAAAGATAACACCTGCAAAAAGTTTGAATATCTCAGGCTATTGTTAATATTTTACAATAAAACTTTTACCAATTACTAAAGGACTAATTTTTGATGGGGTGGCCAATTTTCATCCATTTTGGTACATAGACAGGCCAGTTATGCAAGTTTCAGCAGAGCAACCCCCCTATTTTTACCTAAAAATGGCGTAAAGCACCTCCTGCAGTTCTGTCTTGTTTTTAGGCTTCGGCTGGTGTTTCTGATAGAGATGCAGCATGGTTCCCCAGATATAGTAATCCAGAGGATTATGATCGGGTGAGTTTGGAGGCCTTCTTTTTTTCATTCTTCTTGATGTAATCCGGGTTTCTCTCGCTGATCCTTTCCTGTGCATGACGAGATGCATCAGCCGGAGCACCATTCTGCTGAAAGATGAAACCATTTGGTAGAAGAGCATGGCAATCATCAAACAGCTCCGGAAGCAAAGTACTGACGTAATACTGAGAGTTCAACCTTACCTTCTCGTCGATGAAGTGCAATCTGCCCTTACCATTGTAGCAAACACTATTTTAAGGTAAAAATGGGGGGTTGCTCTGCTGAAACTTGCATAACTGGACAATCTATGCACCAAAATGGATGAAAATTGGCCACCCCACCAGAAATTAGTCCCTTATTAATTGGTAAAAGTTTAGTTTACAAATATTAACAATAGCCTGAGATATTCAAACTTTTTGCAGGTGTTATCATTTTTTTTACTCACCCTGTATATTTAAATACCTTTAGATATAACACAGAACGTTATCATTTTAAAAATTGATGTGTAACTAAATGGAATAACCTTCCTCATAGTATATTTAATGCTAGCTCTCTTCCGACCTTTAAAAAGGGCCTATGTCAGTCTGCTACATGTAAATTTTTTAAATATTGCTTTTAATCGTTTTTATTTCCATTTCCTTTTATACTGATTTTGTGTAGCTTATTTATTTTAGCTCTATGTGTGTGATTACCTGCACACTTGTACGTAGTATACTTTAATCCTATTAATTAATCTTTTTATATTAATTTTCTACTTTTAAAGAACTAAATCCGGAATATGTAATCGCTTCTATAGCCTGTATCCTCCGTTCACACAAACGTTTCAATATTTCGCTTTTCTATTTGCTTTACCTGCGTTTTTAAATGTTTGATGTGATAAATAAACAAATAAATATAATCCGTGTATATGTATGTATGTGATCCGCTTCGTAGGCTGAAGATCCCAATACCAACTCTCGTATACATTCTCGATTAATTGCAAGGGCGACCGAGACGTAATTAGTAGCTGGACACTTGTAAATAACGGCGACAGTCAACAACCGTTCTCTCAAACACTTCAGTGCTTAATACATACACTAGACAGCAGAATGGCTAACCACTCCATAGCTTATCAATTCAACCAATATAGCCTACGCAAAAGTTGTCCACAACTCTCTTTTATTTCTAAATTACAACAGGCACTGTTGATTGGTATGGGCACTGAAATGACAACGTATGTATATATCAAACTGAATACAACAAACTGATGACTATGTTACGCGCCGCATGAAATAATATAAAGCGAAGTAATAGATTAAACCAGAACAATCTAGATAAGCAGATCTATGCTGCTAAATTGCTGTAAAACCTAATGGTTTTATAGTCTGTTATAAATATAATAGACTAGTAAAACAGTTTCATCCTTTTACTCTTTAGACACTCTCTCTCTCTCTCTCTCTCTCTCTCTCTATATATATATATATATATATATACATATATATATATATATATATATATATATATATATATATATATATATATATATGTATATATATATATATATGTGTGTGTGTGTGTGTGTGTGTGTCAAAGCTTCATGCCAGTCAGTAAAAAGTAGGTACAAAACAGCACAAATTCAAATTCAAAATCCAGTTACGTGCAATTTCATAATGAAATTTCGACATAGATATGCATTTAACCATGCTTGGTAATGCCGCACTGGTAACATGCTTTTAAGATGAACTCTTTATTAATTCCTTGTCCAACAGATTGACAACAAAAAATATCAATTAATACTTCAAAAAGCCCATCAGAAAGCTGACCCAATTCTCGTGGAGGAAGTTAAGACCTGTTCCGCTTGTATGTGGGAAGAGTTGAATGCATGAATGAATTAAAACAACAGTAAGCTGATAACCCACAGCCCGAGGAAACAATGCTGCTCGCAGAGTGCTTTCATACATACAAGCACGTCAAGCGGTGTAGCTACAGCATAAGAGGTGTGGCTGCAGCATAAGAGGTGTGGCTGCAGCATAAGAGGTGTGGCTGCAGCATAATAGGTGTGGCTACAGCATAAGAGGTGTGGCTGCAGTATAAGAGGTGTAGCTGCAGCATAAGAGGTGTGGCTGCAGCATAAGAGGTGTGGTTGCAGCATAAGAGATGTGGCTGCAGCATAAGAGGTGTGGCTGCAGCATCAGAGGTGTGGCTGCAGTATGGCAGCATCAGAAGTGTGGCTGCAGCATCAGAGGTGTGGCTGCAGTATAAGAGGTGTGGCTGCTACATAGGTGTGACTGCAGCATAAGAGGTGTGGCTTCGGCATAAGAGGTGTGGCTGCGGCATAAGAGGTGTGGCTGCGGCATAAGAGGTGTGGCTGCGGCATAAGAGGTGTGGCTGCAGCATCAGAGGTGTGGCTGCAGTATGGCAGCATCAGAGGTGTGGCTGCAGTATAAGAGGTGTGGCTGCAGCATAAGAGGTGTGGCTGCAGCATCAGAGGTGTGGCTGCAGTATGGCAGCATCAGAGGTGTGGCTGCAGTATAAGAGGTGTGGCTGCTACATAGGAGGTGTGGCTGCAGCACAAGAAGTGTGGCTTCGGCATAAGAGGTGTGGCTGCAGCATAAGAGGTGTGGCTGCGGCATAAGAGGTGTGGCTGCGGCATAAGAGGTGTGGCAGCGGCATAAGAGGTGTGGCTGCTACAAAAGAGGTGTGGCTGCAGAAAAATATCTTAGATTGAGAAATTATTAATTTCCATAGGAAGCTGCTGTACAAATCATAAAAGCCTGGATTACACAGAACTTGAAAAAACATTACTTGATATGATAAGTATTACTTTCAGCAGAGCAATAAAATAATGCACAGGGCTTCAGACCGTTGTATAACTTTTCTGCACTTGCATATTTCATATTCCAGAATTTCTTAAATCTCTCTCTCTCTCTCTCTCTCTCTCTCTCTCTCTCTGTCGTTTCAAACAAACAGCAGGTCCTTAAATTGCAATGCTGAAACTGCCACAGAGAATTATTAAATATATTTTTTGTAACCAAAAATCATCATCGTCATATCCCCTTAAATCCCAGTATAACCGTATATCATTACTGACCTTACCACAGAATTATAAAAAATAAGTAACCAAAAAACCTAAGTAAATCTATTCATTGAAGAATGACAATAACGGAAAAAGTATAAACGTGACGCCAGAATTTGTGTACTCGAAGGTAATAAGCACTAATTACAGTGTTCAAAAGTTACCAGGCTAATAGGCACTTCAGAGAAATTATGTGCCTTATTTCTGCTAAAGAATTAAAGAGCACAAGCATTAAATACAGAGCACAGTTATGACACACTCTGGTGTATCGTGCACGCCTTGACTAGAACAAATTAACATTCTCTCATTCTTTCAGCAATAAAGCAACTTTAACAAAAAATAATTCATACAGCTGAAATGCAATGTATTTGCATAAATAGAATATATGCAGTACCTACATGCTGCATAGATAGTAAAAGTTACAATAGACGCATTAGCCTACATTAAGTTCTAATGCCAACGTTAAGTCGATACAAGATGCCTTTTGTTCATTCTGACATTTGTTCTCTACATAGCAATTATAGTCCGACATCCATGGTACTTAATAATTCTGCTTCCTTGAATAAATCAATATATACTGCAGTCGGATTTTCTCTTTCCAGAATACAAAAGTGAACAGAAATTTTCATACACAATAGTCAGCTAATCTGCTGCCAAAACAAAATCATTTAAATTATGTTTTAGCAGCCCATATCTATACTCCTAAAGACAATAGCAAAGCTATTCAGAAATAAAACCATAGAGATTAATATGTATCTAGTACCTAATTAATATAATATTTAGTGGACAGAGAATGCAGATAAAATGTTTTTCCAATAATCTTAAACAGACTAATGTCACTTTTGGAATCAGTTAATCTTATCAAATGCTTTAGCTTTATCATTGGCTCATCGAAAAGTTAGATACATCAAGCACCAAAAAATCAATTTATAATATTATAAATTGATTTTAATGAACAATAGAAACTTGATATTCCTTTATAATCTAAAAAATTCTATAAGATTCTATACTCCATACGTTGTAAAAAAACATAAGTAAATGGGAGAGTGTAAATCAGAGGATATTAATCACAGTGTGTAAATCAGAGGATGTTAATCACAGTGTGTACATCAAAGGATGTTAATCACAGTGTGTAAATCAGAGGATGTCAATCACTGTGTGTAAATCAGAGGGTGTTAATCAGAGTGTGTAAATCAGAGGATGTTAATCACTGTGTGTAAATCAGAGGGTGTTAATCAGAGTGTGTAAATCAGAGGATGTTAATCACTGTGTGTAAATCAGAAGATGATAATCACAGTGTGTAAATCAGAGGATGTTAATCTGAGGGTGTAGACCAGAGGACGCAAATCAAAGAATATAAATTAGGTGTAAATCAGAGGATGTAAATTAGATTTAAATCAGAAGGTGTAAATCATAGGATGTAAATAACCATGCTATTAACTAATAACCATGCTATTAACTAATAACCATGGAGAGGAAGGAGGAAATGGGTCTTAAACAAGCATTTGTGCTTCCTGACCCAATGTTAAGTTTAAATTAGGTGTAAATCAGAGAATGTAAATTAGATTTAAATCAGAGGGTGTAAATCTGAGGGTGCAATTCAGTGTGAAAATCATAGAGCGAAATAGGAAATCTGTCATTGTAAGATTATTTTCTGCCAATAAACACAATTTTTCTAATGGCCTCAGAAAATCATCCATTTCTCATTCCAGGACTACAGGTGACAAAGCTAGGTTGTTGAGTGGTTAACATCAAGCTTCAGAAGCACCAGGCTTCACTTCTAGACAACTTGACACACTCGAGACACTGTGGTAATTTTATTCTTGCACTAAATATATGCCAGTGGCAGAAATCTCTGTTCTCTAGCTCAGACTGGATCTGACTATATTTTGACATATTCACAAGAGTGCCCAGGTTTACAGTTTAAAAGTGGGTAAAAAATATTATCATTTATATGAATTAATAAATTTGTAGGCGTCGCAAAATAATTCTATTGGCTAAACTTTAAAAGTTTAGTTCGATATTTAGCGATCATTGTACTGCCTCTAAAACTCAGAGCCTAGTGAATCCGATTTCAAACCAACTAGTTATTAACCATCTTATTCAGAATCAGAAGCTGCTGTGCAATGATAGTACGAAGCTAAGCAAAACTATGTCATTTCCTTGAAGGCAATATCTCAATAAGATTTTAATATTTAAAGAGCTAAAGTTTCATATAGCTAAACTTAACACGATTTTCTATCACACGTATACAGTCAGAAACTGTCCAGTGAGATGCTTGTAACCCCTACTAATCCGGCAAATATGTTAATAACTGGATCCTCCAGCAATACAAAAATAACAGAAATGACTTACGCTGACAATTTCCAACATTTCCTGCCGAGATATGTACCCGTTTCCATCCAGGTCGTACATATTGAACGCCCACTTGAGCTTGTCCTCAAGTTTTCCTCTCGATGTAACGCTAAGCGCACACAGAAACTCACGGAAATCTATCGTGCCGTCGTTGTTTGTATCGAATGTGCGAAAAACGTGGCCCGCAAACAACGACGCATCGCCACTCGGAAAGAAATTTGCGTAGATTTTCTTGAATTCATCACGGGTCAGCCTGCCGGAGGGGCAATCCTTGATGAAGCCACGGTACCACTCATTTATCTCCTCGTCCGTGAACGCGGTGTTCTTTCTGAGGTCCTCCAGCTGCTCAGGCTTCAGCTTGCTGTGCTCTTTTCCCATGATGCTCGGTGCAGTGTCGTGCGCTTGTAAGGAGAAAATATACTGTCGAAGACGAGCAGGTTATCCTTTACAGAAGCTAAGTTATTATACTGCGGCTAGATGGAATTTCTACAAAAGAGAACAATCAGAAATTTAAAACTAGAAGGGCAAACTTGGGCAATCAGCTTATACATAAGTCTTGCTACGGTTTAGCCGACAATCAAATCAATTCATATATGCAAATGAATTTCACACATTTATTTTGAATATCACAAAATAATTCCAAGTCGGCAAGTTTTTGGTAAACGAAAATTCTCTAAAACGATAATCGTTGAGGAAAAGGAAGGCAATGAGAGTAGATATAGTGGTTAATTTTAATAGCTGGCTTCTCAATTTACTTACTACTCCCCCCATGCTAACCTAAACTATGATAAATTCAAATATTTGAATATTTCAACCATCTCCCGCGACACTACTTAATTCAAATTTACAATAAGCTTGAAATTAATTCGATTTACTATATGGTTGAAGTTTAGAAGAAAATTTATGAAAAAGAAGTTTATGCCAGCATGCATCATGATTATGAAATGGTTACAAATATGTCAGAATCATTTAATAGCATCGTGCAGTGGTCCACAGAGTTTAATTATCTGCCATTATAATTAATTACAAATTTACATAATTATTCTCAGGATGACTACACTGCATCTCTAATGATGAAATAAATAAAGCGCTAATAAACTCGTTTTTATATCTATAAACTCAACAACTTCCAAATTTTCAACTTTTTTAATCACACTTTAATGTATTCGTTAATTACCGATTTTACATAAGTAGTGCTATTTAATTCAGTTTAGGGGTCCAGTTCACACCAAACAGAATTACACAAATATTGCAATATTTTATAAGTTGCAAATATATACATATATACATATATATATATATATATATATATATATATATATATATATATATAATTATATATATATATATATATATATATAGAGAGAGAGAGAGAGAGAGAGAGAGAGGGAGGGAGGGAGAGAGAAAGAGAGAGACAGTCTAATGCCTTATATATATAAAATTATACTTTACAATAAATGAATTTTCCCAGGACTAAAGTATGTCATGTAGAACTAATGTAATGCCAATGTAGTATTTTTCTGCAAAAAATAATTTTATACTTGCATAATATATGTAGTACTTGTCCCACTATTTTATAAACAATAGCAATTTGTAGGCTGTGCCAATAATATTAATTTGCTGTCCATCCAAAAGACTGTTTTATTAATAATAATAATAACAACAACAACAATTAGAGTGCTACAGTCATCAATGACAACATCGAGCACTACAGAGACAAAATCAAGCCGGCGAGCAAAAAAAGAAGGTCCAAAAACAGTGCAAATTCCAAAATCCAGAAATTCAGTCCGAAGTAATAATAATACCACTCAAACCACCCAGTGGCGAATTCTAGCAAATTGTATGAGTCGAAGGTTGTACAATTAAAACTAACTTGCAAATATCAGTGACATTAATAGTGGTCGCAATTTTTCAACAATTAAACCAAAATAAACTAAAAATGCACAAATATTTATTTATCTAACAGTGCCCTTGCCCTGGGGAAAACTTTCTTGTGAAAGTTTTTTTCGAACATACTTAGGAAATTTCGCCATCGAATTTCCTAATAACCAAACTTGGGGGTGAATAGACGGAATCAAAGGTAATAATTAGGCCAACATGTGTCCGGTTTCTAATCTAAAAATATGAAAATTCTCCAAGAAAAGCAAATGGAGAACATTTTCTCTCAGATCTTCTTGCTCGTTCTTATTACTCAACACGGAAGTGCATTCCACCGAGTTGCCAGTATGTGTAAAAAAAACATCAGAACTCACTGCATTCATTAAAAATCTTATAAAAATTGGTTTAGATTGAAACATAAACATATGTATCTTAGAAAAATTGGTTTAGACTGAAACATAAACATATGTATCTTAGAAAAATTGGTTTAGATTGAAACATAACCATATGTGGTTAGGCATACTAGATTTAGGAGCATCTAGCAGAATAAGACTCTTTTGAAGAGTTATTAAAAATGGCTAAAGCATATATTATGAAATTAAGTACATATAAGGATATCAATTAAAAGTCTGCATATCACAATCAGGTTTTTAAATAGATTGAATAAAAAATATTCTTACGGGTGAAAAGCTCGCAGTCGACCTGCATGACTACAATATAAAATCTTGGCTATTTACATGTCTGGATATTAAAACATAGGCCTACATCAATTTCGTTTTAGTAGGTCTTAAGTGGTTGATCATCAAGTAGATCCTATGGAAGAACTGGAAAATTAATACATTAAATCAAAAGGCAAAATTATTTTGTTCCAATATTTACAACTGGTCTAGAAAATATCATTACATGAGAGGTTTAAAATTAACAGTCAAAAATGTAAATAAATAGTTTCGTAGTGTATGAATTTACCAAAACTAAATAATTTATTCAAGTATTACTTTTAATTATTGCTAGAATTTTTCACTTGATTGAGTTTTCTAAACAATCGTTAGAGATGATCGGTCTACCAAACTATCTACACTAACACTTGTGCACTTTCTTCTAGTCCCTAATGGACCTTTACAAGCTGCTCTCTTCACATTGCTTTGTATTCAAAGGTAGATAGATTCAATTTGTATTCAAAGGTCCTAGTCACCTAATGTTTCAAATAAACTGTAAAATTGCGACCGCAATCGCTTGGGGAAGGAATTTAGCGCACTCGGTTAAGCTGCACGTCAATTGAACGAAGTTAAACCACGTTGCATGCGGTTAGTACTATTTGGATGACCACGTTTGATTTCTGAGTGTCGACAGCTGTGAGTGTAAATAGTCCCCAGTGTGTTGGAGGTTATTCTTAAATCCGCGCCGGCTGCTATTGTAGCGCCTACAAAAGGCAACGATTACTAATAACCATGGAGGGGAACAGGAGAAAAAGCTACAAAATCAGCAACCATGAGAAAGGAAACTCCACTGCACATGTGTATGACATGTGCATAAATATACGGTATAAAATTTGCAAAACAATTACTAATATCAATAAACGTACAATATGAAACGCAATATAATATGTTTAGAAACTTCTGTTAAAGTGACGGATAATACTGTATATGAAGCAATTCTATTTAATCTGATTGCGGTGAATAGAGTGTTTTCATATACCTATATTACTGATGCTGGATACGCCGTACTGTGAGATGTGAATATCGACGAAATATGAATGCCCTTTACAGTTTCACTGGCGATTAATAATTATATTACAATATGAGCGACAAGATTTAGTACAATTGGTTTAGCTACGCGTCAATGAACGAAGTTGAGCTCTATCGGCATCCTTTGAAAAAATCATCAGGTTGTTGGGAGGTTATTCTTAAATCTATGCCGGCTGCAATTAATGCGCCATCGAAAGGCAACGATTACTAATAGCCATGAAGAGAACGAAGCAAATGGGCCTTAAACAAGCATCTGTGCTTCCTGACCCAGTGTGTCGTTATGTTATATTATGCTATGCTATGTTATGCTATGGTATGCTATATGCTATGTTATGTTATGTTGTGTTATGTTATGTTACGTTACATTATGTAATAAATTCTCGGCAGTCGAACTGCTCCAACCCGAGACGATAAGTTGAATATTAAATCATTTCGATAGATGTAACAGGCAGTACATCCTCTTTATAACATAATCGTTTAGTTCATTTCAATCTATCAACTGCAGAAAATTGCAGTACAGAAATGGCGTGTCAAATTACAGATATTTCATATAAACTATTGTAAAGTATTAGTAGTATAGAGGAGACAAAATAAAATAGTGTTTTGAGGCAGTTTGGATACAATTTATTAAGTGCATAATGCACTTTACTAAGTTATACAATATGTGGACTTCTACAATGTACGGTATATGGGCTTAATAAAATTTAACATGACATCTTGAACGGGTGGGGGGTCGCATGACATCTTAGGGTGTGGGTCAAATGACATATTGGAGGGAGGGGGTCACATGCCTCCCCTGCTACATCCTCACTACCGCACTGATGGTCCTGCTTGAATTCACAGTAGGCCTGCCTTTCAATGCCTCTCACTTCAACCTAGTATTCAGTTCCTGGAGAATTTCCATATCAGAGACCATCAGACTCGAGACTTGACGGTCATCGCTCTTGTTCCAGATCTCTATTAATGTCGACAAGTCAGTGTGGAGTGAATAAGATAACATTGAATCCTGGTGTCACCGGATCCATGTAGGACCCGTGGATCCGTGATACGATTGTGAGAACATTCAATCAAATCCTATTACCCCGTCTTGAAGTGAGTAGAGGAAGATTATAAACAAGATTAGTATGGACTATTGTCACACGAAATGATAATCCGGAATAGTTGTTGTTTAGTTCGTAAAACGAAATTATTGAAATAGAGAAGTGAATTTCAACAATTAGGCCGTACAGCGTTATTTTGTTTCAGACCAGTTCACCGTAATTATAACGACAGTGATACTAACGTTGATTTCGTGAAAAGCAACTCAAAAGCTGCAGATATTTTTAAGAGATCAGTAACGCGGATACCATAAACAAGTAACATGCAAAAAAATTGTGCAAGCCAGTTTTAACTGCATGTATTTACTTCTTATAGAAAATAATATAATTACAGGTGGTAGAGGCACAATTTATATCCAATCAGAAAAAATATTATTCCTTTAATAAGATTCATTTAAGTCTTTTCGTATAAATTGTTCCCCATTTAACTCTACATATGTGCGACTGAGTCTAACTGAAATATCTCGTAAATAATACCTTGACAACTTCTTATATAGTAACTTAATAACTGAAATACCTATTTAAATCACATCAGACTTGATGTAGCCGTTCCACTTGAGAAAATATGACCTCTGAAGTGGTTTTCAGTTGTTTTACTCATTTCCTGCTTTATTAGCTCGTGCGGCACGTGGATCACGTGGCGGAATAACCCTTCAACGACTCGGACAAAGTTTAATATTACTGCTTAGACCTATTGCATAACTACGAATAAGGGTTGACCGTAGACCTTAATGAGAATAGCAATGGAAGCAATAACAACTGTAATAATAATAACAATCGTCACATCATTACAATATAGGAGTCGATTTCTGTTTATCTATTTAATCTCTCGCACGACACTGCAATGATCAATCAAGTCATTAATACACTATACATACATGTACATGTATATATCGGCTACTAATTAGTTCTAAACTTTGAAGTTTGATCCTCCGAGTTTACGATATTAACGAGACTGTTGATAACTTTTGAGTAAACATGGAGTGAATTCAATGGTGCGATGTCAACGTAAAAGCTGGTAAAGCTAATGTAAACGTCAGTTTCCTCACTCGAAAGCGATATCAGTGACGGGCGAGCCCTTGATTTGAATCCCGCACAAACTGATCCGCGGTCGAGTACCTTACCGACATCGCCACTGGCTCCAGCCGTATACTGCAGCATAGAGAAGCTTCGATAGTCGGTTCTGTTACGAGAAAAAACAAAGAGGATGGCGGCATCCCGTTAACATTCTGCGGAGCAACATCATTTGCATAGTTTCCATCTCATAATTCAGATTGGATTGCGTACAACTGTGTTGTTGCCTTGGAAATAAACGTCGGATCTCCAATTCTGCGCGTTTATGGAACTCATATTGATTTCTAGTTTGTACATAAATAAATTTACGTGAATAATTATCAATTTAGCACGTGCCTCATAGGATCAGATAGGTCTTATGGTCTAATGGTATAGTGATTTAATAGTCTTATAGTCTAGTGGACTAATGGACTAATAGTCTAGTGGTCTAGTGGTTTAATGATTTAATAGTCTAATAGACTAATAGTCTAATGGACTAATAGTCTAATGGACTAATAGTCTAATGGACTAATAGTCTAATAGACTAATAGTCTAATGGACTTGTGGTCTAATGGATTAATGGTCTAATGGTCAAGTGGTATAGTGGTTTAATGGTCTAATGGTCAAATGGTTGAGTGTTCTTATGATTTAATAAACTAATAGTTTAATGGTCTAATGGTTAAATGGTCTAATGGTTCAAGGGTCTAATGGTCTAATGGCTTAATAGTCTAATGATCTAATGGTTTAACGGTCTAATGGTCTAATAGTTTAATGGCTTAATGATTTAATGGTCTAATGGTTTAATGGTCTAATGATCTAATGATCTAATGGTTTCAAGGTCTAATGATCTAATGGTCTAATGGTTTACTGGTCTAATGATCTAATTGTCTAGTGATCTAATGGTCTCTTGGTCTCCTCTTTGCAGTTGTTTGCCAAGTCTTTACGCTAGAAATATAAAATTCGACAATAACTATTCAGCTTTTTGTGAATAAGTTGAAATAACATTTTATGCATGATCTTAGACAATGTGATGAAGATTGCTACTATACGTTCGAGATAGGGCGTTAGTAACATTAGGCTATAGTTTCTGCATAGTTATTAGTCTTTCCCGCTATTGCTAATTCCTCCACCATCCTCTCCTGAACCATCAAAAGATTCGGAAGTGGAACGAGCTAGTGGATGAAACAGCAGAAGGGTTGTGATTACCACCCCGGTCAGAAAAACCCAGAAAAACAACCGATCAACCACCTCGGCTATTCTCTGCCAATCCTTGGACCATTTCTTACTGGCCGCCGCTGACTCATCAGCATTAATTAACCCTGCGTGGCTATTTCTCGCGCCACCAATCAATGACGTAACAATGACGTCAGAACTAGCTGGAAGCCCATTGGCTGAAGGCTTGTTTATGTAGCACTTGAGAGAATTAGTGCGGTGAGTAGGCGGGGCGGTGTAGGCTGAAGTGTTGCTATTGGCTATCGTGTGGTAGTTGACTTGCACACGACTTGTTTGACTTAAATGATCAGCCAATAGGGAAGGAGGTTTCTGCTGCATGCGAACCAATCGGGCCATGTGTATCATTACGAGTTTGTATGCCCAGGCAGGAACGGGCCTGTCTGATATACCGTAGAGATTTAAAACGTAGACTGTTAGTACCATACTCATGGTCGTTATTGCCATTGTACAGGCGAGGTACACACCTGTGAGCAGTACAGTATCAAACCAATTTAACTAAATTATAAATGCAAGTTGTTAAACATTCATTCATTTAATAAATTATTTATAAATATTCTAGTGGACTTGTTAATCAATTAATCGCTCCTTTGATAGGCAATTGCTGTGTAAATAAGTGCTAGATAAAATTTTATTATTAATGTAAGTGCCACTGCGATATAGTTTATTGACACAATAACTTACAATAGATATAACTAAAATTAATTCTGGAAGAAAATTAACTTTAAGAAATAATTTGGAATTATTCAAAAATTGAATTTATCCGATTTTTGTCCGGGTTGCTGAAGAATTGACCAATCGTGGACTGCACGCCGGTAAAAGGCGACAAATTACTATGATCCAAACCAACGTGAGAAAGGGTATTCGGTTGTTGAGCGCCTAGGCTCCAGATATTGCTACAAATTTCTAATCCCGACTCTAGTTAATCTGAGATTTAAGGGAAGATGATGATAAATTTCAGTATGTAGTTACTATCAATCAACAAAATATTCTATGAGGCAGGATTAACCACTCAAATGGCTGGAGCGAGTGGCCAATTCGGTAAGACACTCGACCGCGGATCAGTAGGTACGGGGTTCAAATCCTGGGCTCGCCCGTCACTGATATCGCTTTCGAGTGAGGAAATTGACGTTAACCTTAGCTTTTTTTTATTCCAGAAGAGAAGTAAAACGTTGCTTCCTTATGGCGAGGAAGCGGGCGCTAAATTACAATTGATTGATGAATTGCAACAGTAGATAAATAATATCTCACCTAGAAGTGGAATATGATCGGAGGTCTTAGGGATACTATCCGTCACATTCAGCAGGAAGATCCTAAACGAGAGCAGAACAACCACTCCTATCTGAACCTTCTGAGCTGGGGTACTAAAGAACACGGACAAGAGCAATATTGACGTCATAATAGAAGGCAGAATGACGTTCAGAATATAGAAAGTATATCGTCGTCTGATGTGAATGCGGAATATAACATTGGAAAACTTTTCATGCACCACAGTGCCAATGGTGGAAACGTTCCGTAAAGCTTCAGTTTTGTAGATCTCCCATTCGCCGTTCTCTTCGAATGAATCCATATTGACGGAGTCACTCATGTTGGTCAGATTCATTTTGGACGTGTCGTACGACCAGGCGCCGAACACGATCTGACAGACCTGTTCATCGAATGGGTAGTAGGTGATGTCTATCTCGCAGATTGTTTTGAACACGCCCCCCGGCTCCCAATGGATCCGCCCATCCTGCTTGATGACAGCTCTGAACTGACCGTAGTCGCCGTATATGTCGTTCGCACTGCAACGCAATATAACATCTATGCTGGGAATGATAATTAACTCGGTATGCGCAGTAATAATCGATGATAGTAATATCTTTACTCTGTACTCACACTATAATATTCATGCTAGTAATTATTATAATATTCATGCTAGTAATTATTATAATATTCATGCTAGTAATTATTATAATATTCATGCTAGTAATTATTATAATATTCATGCTAGTAATTATTATAATATTCATGCTAGTAATTATTATAATATTCATGCTAGTAATTATTATAATATTCATGCTAGTAATTATTATAATTAACTCTGCATATGCACAGTGATTATCCATGTCAGGAATGATTGTAGACGCTGTACTCAAAATATA
The DNA here is from genome assembly GCA_905160935.1 of Enchytraeus crypticus. Taxonomy (NCBI): domain Eukaryota; kingdom Metazoa; phylum Annelida; class Clitellata; order Enchytraeida; family Enchytraeidae; genus Enchytraeus; species Enchytraeus crypticus. The sequence goes on along the minus strand of CAJHZI010000806.1, from coordinate 596,091 downwards.
ATAACGTCTTCGTCTTCTTGTTCCCTTAAATCCCAGTTTAGCTAGGGTAGTGATAGAAAACTTTAAATTATTAATTTAAATTCATACGCACAATATAATATTAATTTTAGAATTTCTAATTAGATCTATATAAGTTGAGTATGGTATATGGGCTGAGCCGCTGTCATGTTGACACGTTGTTCGACAGCGGATCAGTAGGTGCAAGGTTCAAATCCGGTGCTCTCCCGGTCCCTGACATGTTATCGAGCAGGAAACTGACGTTAAATTTGGCTTTAGCTTTAAGCTTTATTCAAGGCTTCTAGCTAGCTGCTAAAGTTAAAAAAAACCTTTACAAAAATCTTTCAAAAGCGCACTATGACTTGTTACTAATAATTAATTACTATTTGCTACTGATATTTAATCCAAACTCACAACATTATTAATAACAGTGCCCTATTTCTGGGTTATAACGTATACAGTATTCTATACGTATTCTACACATATATACGATATATTGTAGAGAGGCCTGGAGTTATATGTATAGTGATTATTAATGTCATATAAACATTGCATGCTTTCCTGGAAACCGTTAATTATATTAGTCAATCACATGAATTAATTGATCCTGGCAAACTGTGTAGTTGTGTATAGAATGAGCTGACGTTTGAACTCTGTGTCTATTGGCTGTACCTATTGAATGATTTCTATTATCAGTTACTATGCATAGCTACAGCAATGGTATTGGTTGCTGTAGAGCAGATGATACTGCGAATAATCTTTCTATATAATCCTAGTGCAGACTTGTCTGGGCGCATTTGTACGATGGAAGCGATACATTAGTTCGTTGTAAATTGTGGCCGTTTTGGGAAGGAAAGCCTTCGGTCTTAAGGTAGCGATGGTGCCTTTGGGAAGATGCCCATGGCCGTTGCAGAAGTTAACTATCAGCGAGTAATTGCTTTGCAATCATGTAACTTGATATAGATTAATTCTAAAGTACTGAAGTGAAGTAATAAAATAAAGTAATAATAAAATGAATAAAGTATCTCTCGCGTCAAGTGTCTTACTTACACGTCTCTCACATTATCAGCGGCCTATCTGGCTTAATGACAGCAGATCATCCGTACCTGACATCTACTGCTAGTTTCCCCAGCGACATCATCTCACCGTCGTCTGCAGAGATCGACGTTAAACTACGACATTATCGTCGTCCGCAGAGATCGACGATCATATAATCCCCTCTACATTTAGGCTACATGTTTCTCTGTACAATATATATATATATATATATATATATATATATATAAAATAAATACAGTATTCTATACGTACTATACAGTATAACGTAAACAGCATAGCCTTTGGGGTCGCACTGAATTTAACAGTTTACCCGTGTATTTTAAGGATAATAAATGGAGTGATAAAAAGGTTTCTACTTTTAAACTGAAAATTCTCCATTGCATAAAAACAGTAAAATATTGACATCTGTAACTAAGTGATTAATAGATTTATAACTAATAATAAATTCAACATAATTGAACAAATGCTAAATTATTAATTTTTAAATTTATAATTGTTAAAAAAAGTGATATTTCTTGTATGTACCGCCACAATATTCTCTTTAAACATGAAATCTCCTATTTGACGATTAAACCCATGTTTAATTAGTGAATGATATTCCATGATGATATCGATATATTTTTCTAAAAAAATATAAACCGTTAGACAGCGTATAGTCATATATCTATTTTCCGCAAATCTGAATATCCAAGATTTTACTCGTTCTTCGGCTCAACAGGACTTTGATTCCATGATCTTACGTAGAACCATCTTTGATAACTTCAGACAATAAACTCTTACCTATGGGATTTTAAGCGGTCCTACTAGACTGTGATCAAGTAAGGTCGACTGTTAGAACGTAGGTAGGTAGGTTGTGGTCTGTTTAACGTTAAGGTTCATAAGCACAAGACTTCTCTTCATGATGACTCGACAAACTCGAGCTACGCGTCACAAAGATTAATGTATGCCTAACAGTAATTTACTGATAAGTCACTGGTATGTAACTAACCATGCAGTAACTAGAACTGCTATATGTATGTACCATACCTAAGAAATGTACCATATGTGCCATACATAAGATGACCGTTAGAAAGGCTACCATTAACTACTTAAATCGTTTATCGTTTACATCGCTTCTAAGGCTTCTATAAGATGCTTTTTACGTAAAATATTTCGGCTTGATTGGATTGCGCGTTGAGTGACCCAGATTTGAACCCAGGCCACTTGTACCCATAGCGAACACTCTAACCACTACTCCATATTCCCCGCTTAATTGACTAATTAAGCTTTCCCTTTATTGATTGACTGAGGCACTGATTAGTTAATTAATTTTTGTAAATTTTTTAGCGGATATTAACCCATTAATGGCTGCAAATTCAGGTCTCCATAATTTCTTCGCCTCCACTACGATGTCTTTAATTTGAAAGTTAGTCATGTTCCATCGGAGCCTTTCATCTGTCCATTCCTGCGGCAGCAAAAAATGTTTGCAATTAAATATGAAAATATTCACGTCATACACAGAAAATAAATAATATAATATTATATATTAGGTTATGTTATTTATTTTGTTATAGTACATATTAGAATTTATGCTATTTTTATTACATATACAGGTAGATTAATACCTTGCGAACAAATGTCCAGAATCGTTAATCTTTTCTAAGAAATAGAAGGGCGAATGATTGCCCTATGGCACTCAGCAGCAAATGAAGGCACAGAAAAGAAATTAGTGGTTGAGTGTCAGGCAGTTACTATAAACTTGTACAAGTAAGTTTTGTGGAAGCATTCATTTAAAAATTATATTCCAAATTAATTTTGGACTAGAGTTCAAAGCTGAATTCCCTTTCCAAAGAGTACTTTTTGCTTTTCACAGTGGGAGAGGATTGGGATTTGAGGGTTTTGCGTGGAAGAAACCAACCGCAAGGGTTTGAAATGTGTTCCCAGTCAAAATCTTAAAAGAAGCTCCCTTAATAGCCTACTGATGAGCAATATTTTTATGTATATTCAGAATTTACATGTGAAACAACATTCTTGGTTTTTAATTTTAGATTCATATTCGTTCAAGAGAGACCAAAATATTTGACTACGCCAAAAAAACTGCGTGTGTAATTATTTCAATTATCATTAAGCCTACTTGCTAATGGCATTAAATTAATTAACTGATAGATGTAAACGACTAACCAGTATTAATAATCCAGTTGTGGTGAACACTTGACTCTTTAGATTCTAAAATGAAAACAATAGTTTAAAATAACTGAAACTAACAATAGTTTTAAAAAACTGTAACTGAAACTAACAATAGTTTAAAAAATAGTAACTGAAAGTCTGAAACTCATAGTAGTTCCAAATATTGTTAGTAACCGAAATTGAAATATACAACGCAATGAGTGACCACTTCGCAATGGGTTAGTAAAGCATTAGCACAGGCGACTTAGTGGTTGAATGCTTGTTTTACAATCAGGATGTCACGGGTTAAAAGCCCAATTTGACAATCTTTGGTAGAGAGAGAGAGAGAGAGAGACAGAGACAGAGGCAGAGAGAAAGTATATATATATATATATTATATATATATATATATATACATATATATATATATATACATATATATATACATATATATATATATATATACATATATATATATATATATACACATATAATATATATATATATATATATATATATATATATATTACACTTATTCAGTAACACATACAAAACTTGCATAATAGCGTATGCACTGTAGGAAGGTGACTAGATCGACAAAATGGAATACAATCTAGTAGGCCACTATCTAGATGTAGTTATACTAACAAATAAGTTTCCATTCCTATAAACCTTCAGTCAGTGATATTTCTTTAGCCCATTGCCCTGCATACAGGCGACGATAGCCAAAGATACAGTGCTAGGCAATGGTTCGTGACCCAGTTTAACCTTCAGATATCCTAGGAGGGATCGGGAGATGGTGAAGGCAATATAAATGCTAACCGGTTTCAGATTAACACTCGGAGATCTCGACGTATAACATCGAAGTTCTGCTGTTCGTAATTATCGGCAAAGCCTCGAGTCACGGCCAGTCGTTCAATAACCAGCAAGTCCCTCTTTACTGCTTATTTATGTTTCTCTATATCTCATTCATACTCTGCCTTTCTCCCTCCTTCCCTCTCTCCCTCATTCCACCTCTCCATTTCTTCTTCTTTTTCTCTCCCTCGTTCCATTTCTCCCTTTTATCCCCCTCTCTTTCTCTCTCTCTCCCTCTCTATTTTTTTTTTCTCTCTCTCTCTCTCTCTCTCTATCTCTCTGGCTCACTCCTTCCCTTCCTCCTTCTCTATCACTCACTCTTCACTTTCCACTTTCTCTATTTTCTTTTCATCATGATCTTTCCAACTTAATATTTTGTGTCTTTTTGAATTTAGTTTCACACTTTTTCTCTGGTCTTTTAAATTCTTCACTATCCTTTCTTCATTTCTCGTAGATTCATTTTCGTAGCACTTTGCATATTTTCTTTAAACAAGAGGTCACCAGTTCGGTTTACAAACAGGCATATACGTAAAATCCATGGAATAATTAAAACTGTGCACTAATTCTACACAATTTGACTAACAAGACAGCAATATAATTAAGGATTAATTTTCTTAAAATTGTTAAAGAACAGAACTTTTAATATTCATATTTCTTGATTAAGTCGCTCTGTGTAGCTATCTTTTTCTCCTTTCGTTTTTATAGTCTTTCTCTCTCTCTCTCTCTCTCTCTCTCTCTCTCTTTCACTCTCGCTCTCTATATCATTCTCTCGCTCTTTCCGTCTCTCTCTCTCTCTGTCTATCTCTCTCTCTCTCTCTTTCTCTCTCACTCTCTCTTTCTCTCTTTCTCTCTTTGTACTCTATCCTTGTATCTCTCAGTGTCCCAAATCCACTTTGATTGCTAGCAGATGACAAACGTTCCTATCAAGTAAATGATATTGACTGGATACATCTAAACAGATCAAATAAGAGTGGCTGTCTTTCTTTAATTATTTAAAAAATATGGTCAACGTTCGAAGTATTTATTGAATAAATTAGATTCTTTATCACATCACGTCTTCGCAATTAAGTTGCCTATTGTGTATCAATATCTTTTTACTATTCTTATTTTGACAAAAGAACTATAATTCATGTAACCCTCTAACATATATCTCTTTAGTGCTCTGCCAAGTGGCAGGGCCAAGGTAGATATTCCTATTCATATGCTGCTTTTCACGCTAAATAAAGAGCACTCCATCGATCAACGAGTTAATTCCTTCACATAGGGCCTTGCCATATCCACACCACGATGTAGCCTACAATTGGGAATAATATAGGTTCTGAGGTGGTTTCACGTTGCCTTCCTCAGTTCTTTCTTAATCGCCTATTACGACACGTCCAGTTTTCGCTTGGTCTATTCTTCAGCGTCCAGGACACAACACGAGAAACCAGCCATATTTGAAGCCATATAGGGCTTCAAATATGGCGAAAGAAAGTGTTTATCATCAATTTAAGGCTTCATCATTAAAGTTTACATGGCAGCGGATCTGCGTGACTTTGGATGCGACGTTTAAATTACAAAATACCAGAGTAGACGAGGAAACCTGACCCGCATAAAGACAACATTAATCGACGATGTGACTTCAGGCACAAGATAACAGGAACAGGTTTCTAAGATGAAAGACGTTGAATACTCTCTTCTCTCTTCTCTTCAGTGCACTGCCAAATGGCAGGTTCAAGGTACATATTCATACCCAAAGTCTGTCTTCTCGCTCCATAAGAGCACTCCTTAGATCAACAAGTTAATCCCTTCACAAAGTCTATGCCCTATCCATGCCTTATGTAGCCTATAGCGTGGAAAAATATGTGAGGTGGTTTCCCGTTGTCTTCCTCAGTTAGGTGGATTAATTACCTTTTAATCCTAGGGGAAAATATTTCATGGTGAGGTGGGTCCCCTCTTGCCATCCTCAGCTCCTGCCATTAGTCGCTTTAGTCGCCTCTTACGTACACGCGGCAGATTGTTTGCGGCTGCCCTATTCTGCAGTGGTCCAACCACATCCGAGCACAACAAGTTGAATACAAATGACGTAAACTACAAGCAAACAATCTCTCTCTCTCCCTCTCTTAGTGCACTGCCTACTGGCAGGTCCATGGTATATAACGCCTCCACTCTTCTCTGTCTTCCAACTTTCTCTGCATGTCCACATATGAGTGGGTCTTTAAATCATCTAACATACCTAATCTCGGCCTTCTTCTGCCTCTTTTTAGATATAAACAAGCATCTTATCTTTTTAAGCAAACAATAGCAACACGATAACGCTGGTAAAGCTAAGATTAACGTCAGTTTCCTCACTCGAAAGAGATACAAGTGACGGGAGAGTCCAGGATTTGAACCCCGAAAACACTGATCCGCGGTCGAATGTCTTACCGACATCGCCACTGGCCCCCGCCAGTACCTATAATTGTTAAATTTTACTTATAATTACAATTTACATATAATTCTAGATACTCATAATTATTACATTTTATTCTCATAATCAAGGTTACATTAAAGCTGTGAATCCAATGCTAACGTCAGTTTCGTCTCTCGAAAGCTATATCACTGATATCAGTGACAGCGAGCCCAGGATTTGATAAGAATAGCCTATTACACGTGCAATATCATCATCATCTTCCTTTAAATCGTAGCTTAACAAGGGTCGGGAAACGAATAGATCTTCTCCAATCCTTTCTAACCCACACTATATCATCAGTCAGTCCCCTATAATTATTCTACGTGGTACTGCCACAATAAGTGCAATACAATGTTACAATAATATTGTCATATGAATCAGTACATCATAATATATTTTATACTATTCTATTATTCACTAGTACAATTATAGTTGAATTATAGTACAGTTACAATTGGCTTACTATATAGCTATATATACTATGGACCTGCCAGTAGGCAGTGCAATAAGAGAGAGAGAGAGAGAGAGAGAGAGTTGATTTTCCTGAAAATGGTCCAGTGTGATGGGTGAGTTAAATTTATGGTGGAAAATGATGGCGTACTGCCTGCTACTAGAACAAAAAAGTGAAACTGGAAGATCAAATGAATATGATACAATGGACGTAGTTACCAGTTCTTGTATCTGTAGGAGTGAGAACTGTACTCGTACTTGAACACTGACCGATGAGTTGAGAACCGGGCGCGCTGACGGGTTGTACCCGTCAAATAGCAACTGAAGTAATTGTTCCTCATCAGTGAGCGAGCGCGCGGGGTGCTTTACTACACATTAAAATACGATACAATAACATAATATAACATAAAATAACATAACATAACATATCATTACTTTACAGAGTCAGGAAGCAATTTACATGCTTGTTTAAGACTCACTCAACACTTAACTCACACCAATTAATATCATTAACAATTAATATTAATAACATAAGATATAGTGCAATACAATACGATACAAAGAATTACAGTGCAGTTTTTTTTAGCCTTTTTTACACTGTTCAGTAAAGTATTATTCATAACACTACAGTACTTGTATATGAGATATTGTGCTGTAGGCTTATAGTAGTCAAGAACATGCATTTCGCATCAATCAGTAAGCACTGTGCAATTTGAAATAATTTAGTAGTCTTATGTTTTTTTAATGTAATTGTGAGTTTGTGACACAATTTAAATTGCGCATTGATATAGAATTCTCATAATGCTGAAAGTTTTAGCTTGAATTTTGTAACTTTAAAGTGTCTCTTTATAAAATACTCATATTATACATTCTCGACCAGATTATTGCTGGATACATCATTTGAAAACGTTTAGGGTTTAAAAGCATTTTAGTGTACTTAGGTGTTGAAAGAGAGACTATTACAGCTAATTTAGTTAAAGATTTCAAACACCCGTATTATTGATCTTATTATTCAATATTTATTTTATGCTGTATTTTGCAATCGCTACTGATGTTCAAACCGGGTAAAATTACAAAACTGGAGTACTCCATGTTGTAGAAACAATTTTTAGAAGAAATTTATTGAAAATGGACAGAGACTTGATTGACTATCTTGCTCCTTTGCTTGGGTGGGGGGGGGGGGTGACAATTAAAAGATTTTCGGTTTAAGAGGGATTGAATGAGAGATGATTGATACAGAAACATGAGTAAACTTGGTCAAGAGCAGGTTAAATGTGGTGCACTTGTAATCTCAGATCAGAACTGAAACTGAATCGGAACTAGAAACTGATTTCAGAACTAGAAAGTGAGCTTAAGCTACTCAGCGCCGAAGTGAAACCTTATCGAAATATCATCTAGAAGTAGGTATCCAAGTTTGAGATATGGCTCACTCATTAAACTCACGATGATAGGATCCTGGGTGTGTTATAAGGACATATGAGTTGAACTTAGAGGAAGCGAAGAAACTTAAGAACTCATTAGATACTCGACTCATATATTTCTTAAGTGTTTGGCAAACCTGTTCACCTTGAGTTATGATTCAAACGTTCAAACTGATATAGGAAATACCCGGTAGATAAGGTCCTGATTTACTGGATGCATTTTAACTCTTACATAATCCATTAATCGCCCATTATATTGTCATAGGAAATTAACCAGAATTGAGTTCAACAGAGAAAGTAATCTTCTCATTCTACTGCACTAGAATTACATTCACTTAAGAAATAAATTGTAGACGATTATCTAACCTTCTACTATATACTTGTATATAGTAGGCTACTCTGAGAAGAAAGTAAGTGATCAGACAGAACGACAGAGAGAGAGAGAGAGAAAGAGAGAGAGAGAGAGAGAGAGAGAGAGAGAGAGAGAGAGAAATAGAGTGAAGAGAGTGATGCCAGAGAGAAAGTAGATATAAATATTATATATATATATATATATATATATATATATATATATATACTATATATATATATCTCTATATATATATATATATTTATATATATATATATATAATATATATAATATTATAGTATATATACATGTATAGTATATATACATGTATATATAATAACAATAACAAAAATTAGAGTGCTACAGTCATCAATGACAACATCGAGCACTACTGAGAGAAAATCAAGCCAGCGAGCAAAAAGAAGGTCCAAAAACGGTGCAAATTCCAAAATCCAGAAATTTTGTCCTAAGTATACAAAATATATATATATATATATATATATATATATATATATATATATATATATATATATATATATATATCAATGGAGAGATAGAAAGAGAAAGAGAGAGAGAGAGAGAGAGCCAGAGAGAAGGAGCGAGGTGAGAGTCAGAGAGAAAGACAGACAGAGAGAAAGAGAGAGAGAGAGAGAGAGAGAGAGAGAGAGATGGAGAGAGAACCCAAGGTCACTATGTATCTAGACATGGATTGCTCAGTAACGTTAGAAACAACACATGGACTCTGCCACTTAGCTACCATGACCTTGGCTCCACTTACAAAGCTTTAAATCCTCGTATCAGAAGTGCTTTGAGAGGCACAATAACGCCACCTGGTACTGCCTCATTCGTTCATAGTGATAACCTTCCCAGCGTTAGATAACACCACAATTTCGAGTCTAAATTCTAGTTTTATATTGTGACCTTCCTGCTAACATACAATTTAGATTGACTTATGGGGCAGCTAGGACATTAAAACATAAAAGCAACTAGAACTATTGTTTTGCTTGCAATATTATTCAGGAGCAGGCCGAGATTAGGTATGTTAGATGATTTAAAGACCCACTCATATGTGGAAATGAAGAGGAAGGCGGAAGACAGAGAAGAGTGGAGGCGTTATGTACAATGGACCTGTCAGTAGGCAGTGCACTAAGAGAGAGAGAGAGATTATTCAGTAACATTTTTTAATAAAGACATTTTATCAATCATTTGTGAATATCGGCTGATCAATCTATTACTTTAGTCTGTCTATGTTTTGATATTTTTGTAATCAAACAGCTAATAAAAACTTATATCAATATATTAGCAAAAAACTAATTAACAAATAAATTGAACATTTTATCAACCAAGCAATATATATATATATATATATATATATATATATATATTCATGTATATACATGTATATATATTATAATCTTTTATTCACCAATTCTTGGTAGAAAAGACGCACATATACAATTACATTGCAAAACGTGACACAACAGAATACATATAAAAAAGTGCACATAAAAGTTTAACAATTTCAATTTTTCACAAACTGCACAATAGTTAAAACAGAGCATTTTTAAAATAGCGCCAGAATTTATAACGAATACTCGACAAAGAGTCATTGCTATCTATGGCAAATTTACTTTTAATGTTTAAATAATCATTGTAATCGGGAGAGTCCCAATGCTGCTTAGCACTTAACTTATCATTAATTATTAAATTATGCAGGAATGTAAACCTATGATATATATTCACATAATAAATCAAATGGCAAAAAACCGCAATACCACTGACAATATAAAATATTATTTTTATCAAATGTAAGGAAAATTTTTGAGAAGACACTGTTGTACGCCTTAGAAAAGCTTTCGATTTCTGATTTATTCAGTTGTACAGGTGGAATACCATAAAGTAGAACTGGCACTGACTTCATACGAATTAGCTTTAAGAGAACATCGATTGAAGCTTTCGTTCCCAGTCTGCCGAATATAATGTTAGCCGAGGTGTAAAATTTTCCTCTGGTTTCGTGCCAGTCACATTTGAAATATTTTGCACTTACAATCGTTAGTCCAAGGTATTTTATTTTATCAATCCAGCTAATAGGCTCTTTTCTTATGTTCAAAAGCTTACAAGAAGCCTTATATCGTGGTCCAATTCTCATACAATTACATTTAGAAATGTTAATGGTGAGATCTAACTTATCAAATTCCCTGTCACAGATATCAAATAATTTCTGTAAATCACTTACAGAGATACTAAGTAAAATTAAATCGTCTGCGTACATGTAACTGTTACAGCAACGGAAATTTATTCGACAACCACAGCTTGACTGGTCCAGTATATCCAAGACGTTGTCTACAAAAAGTGCAAATAGAATGGGCGACAGTGTTCCACCTTGCTTAACCCCAGACAAAAGAGGAACATATCGAGAAACATATCCAGTCCAATTAACAGAAGTTCCACTTTTTGTAAACCAATTTTCGAGTATATTTTATTACATTTTTATTAACCTTTTTTCAAGTAAATGAAGTATACCATACACATTACATTTATCGAACGCTTCACATAAGTCTATTGCTCCAATGTTGACAGTACTATTTCTATTCTTGAAATAATTAATAACTTTCTTAACAGTAAGAATAGCATTTATGCAACCAACATTCTTTTTGAATCCAAACTGCCTAGTCGAAGTTTCAACGTCAATAAATTTTTGCAGATATTTCTGAAAAATTTTAGAAATAATTGAACATAATTATTATAGTATATTGATCAATAAATCCGTCAACCAATTGACCAATTTATCAACACGTATCATTTGTCAAACGTTTCTATTCATAGATTGACGTTTATTCATTCTAAAGTAGCTCAACTATTTTAACTGTGGCATCTATAACATGTATCATGAAATGGGAGATAGTATGGACTACTTTGTAGATATTGTTTGACGTTGCCTCAGAGTGCACCTGCAGAGATGGAATCGACTTTTCCGCAGTGCGTGACGGTGAGTGTAAATCGATACCCAGAGTGTGTAGAGTGTAAGATATAATCAACACTATCTGTTTACTGAGGGTTAATTGAGTGAAGGGCCTGAAGTGTAAAGTTTGATAAGTTGAAACCGGTTGAAGAAAGGATTGAGGAAGAAGATGAAACAAGCAAAGCAAACCCATGGCATAGCGAGTTCATTCAACTTGAAAGACTAAATACTTAGACTACTTACTAGAAATTAGATTACTAAGTACTTATACTAGAAATTAGACTACTTACTATGTACTTAGAACTACTTACTTAAAATAGAAACTGTGAGGATGTTCTTACAAAGATTGCTTCGAAGTGTACTCTATTAAAAGCTGATAAAGTTAATGTTAACGACAGTTTTCTCATTCGAAAGCGAAAATAATAATATAAAAAAGAGAGAATAAATAAATAAGTAATAACAACAAATTATAATAATAATAATAATTACACCAACAATAAATAGAAATAATATAATAATAACAAAATATTTTCCTCTTCATCAATCTAAGCAAATCCATTCCTTGGACTGATTATCCGGATTTTGGCTCGCACCATTTATTGACCACCCCACACGTTGCTCATCGGTTTTGATTTAGCTTCATAGTGCTCGTTGTGGTCATGGACAACAGTAGCCCTCTAATCGTATTGTAGTTGTTATTACAACAAAAAATTCATTCCATTTTTCTGTAATCTTGGAGTTATATCCCTTGTATTACATAGTTCTTAAATTGTATTGCTGAGTAAATATACTGAAAAACATACGTGAATCGAATTATTCATACATCATGATGTATGGGGTCAGATCCCAACTCGACATTGCCTACTGCATCAACTCCATGTCGGTAAGATATTCGACCGCGGATCATTAGGCCCCATGTGACGGGTTCAAATCCTGGGCTTGCCCGTCACTGACATCGCTTTTAAGTGTGGAAACTAACGTTAACATTGGCTTTAGCTTTACTCTTTACCCTAATACCTCTGCGATCTCATTTTCTTTGCTAACGTATCATATGTCATGTACAAGTATCATATATCATATCATTGACGTCTTTGACATCATCCTTGTATGAGGAAACGGACGTTAAACCTTTATTATTATCATATCACACGACATCCCACAAACGTTAAGAGTCCCAGCTGGCCACGAATGTGGCTCATCTCAGAGTGAATATGTCATTAGACCAATACGATCTCCATTAAGATGAATCGAGATGACAGTTAGTCGATAGAGTTCAATAAGTATTCCACCTCTTGAGAAGATCGTGAAAATCCTCCCTGTCACTAATATATGTAACTCAACAGGATTGGTGTCATATTATTTGGTGATTTATTGAGTTTTATCAACAACAATAATAACAACAACCAACAAGAACTGTTCAGTGTCAACGCAATTATAGTATTGAATTTTCTGATGTTATTTTGAATTATTGATTATTAGGCCCACTGAATGCAGCAAAAGTATTTCTCTCTATTAGGGCGTTATATACCATGGAATGTAACGCCCCCACTCTTCTCTGTCTTCCGCTTTCCTCTTCATGTCCACATATGAGTGGGTCTTTAAAGCATCTAAAGGTATTAATTTATAATAAATTAAGTAGGCCCTATTGCGGAATATTCACATTCATAAATAGCTATAGTTAAATACTTGAGAGAGTTATTTTCTTGACCCAACGTTCTGCTCTTCTGTTGGATTTCGTTCCATAGTGCTCAGGGTTGTCGTGGAGAACAGTAGCACACTAGTTGTGTTGTTGTTGTTGTTTGGGAAATTTTCTAAAGTGTCAACCCTAAACTGGATTTGATTTACAAAAGAAGACTCTGGCATCTGTTCAATGAGACAGATGAAGCAGTGATGAGTTACAACTGTATGTATCCAATCGGTTGACCACTAATAAACTATCGAAACATCTCACTGTGTGTAGAAACTTTTGCTACCATAACAGACGATATGATAGACCTGGTAAAGCTGGTAAAGCTAACGTTAACATCAGTTTCCTCACTCGAAAGCGATGTCAGTGACGGACGAGCCCAGGATTTGAACCCCGCACATATTGATCCGCGATCGAATATCTTACCGACATCACCACTGGTTCCAGCCACCTGGGAATATATTGGCACTTTCCTCTGTCAAGTAATTATAGCCACATCCACCAGGACTGTGAAATTACTTGATAAGTGCCTATGCACGTCACCGCTGACATCGAGGTGCTTGGATATGACAATTGGAAGGGTTTTAGTAAAGAATCTGATGAATCCATCGTAAAGATAAAGACCTGTGGTACAGTAACATTATCCGGAGAGCAGTAAATCACAATCTATTGTATTTCACAAGCATCGACCAGAGGAATGTTTAGCTGACAATGGCGAGAGATGAAAGAACTTGAGAGTAATCGATAAGATGACGATGTCACGAGGGCTGTCATAAGGGCTGTCATAAGAGCTGTCATAAGGGCTATTATAAGAGCTGTTATAAGGTCTGTCATAAGGGCTGTAATAAGGCTGCCATTAAGGCTGTCATTAGGGCTATCACAAAGGCTGTCATAATGGCTGTCATAAGGGCTGTAATAAGGTTGTCATAAGGGCTTTCATGAGGGCTGTCATAAGGGCTGTCATAAGAGCTGTCATAAGAGCTGTCATAAGGGCTGTCATTATGGCTCTCTCATGCTCTCTATCATGACATAGCTTTTATAGACAGACGATAGCGGGCAGATGACTGAGCCTAAGTCAACATAGTTAATGTGTCACGCGTTAGTGTGTGTGTATGTATGTGTGTGTGTGTGTGTGTGTGTGTGTGTGTGTGTGTGTCCAGTGATGCGAGAGATACAAAGAGACATATAGTTTAGATAGATAGCGTCCTCAAGAGACAGGGAGAGACATTTAGAGAGAATGATGAGAGATGTGAAGAGCGAGAGAGACAGACACATAGAAAGACAGAAAGAGAGAGAGAGAGAGAGAAAGCGAGAGACAGAGAGAAAGAGAGAGAGAAAGAGGGAGGGAGAAAGAGGAAAATATAAAAAATAAAAAGATATATTAAAAAAATAAAGTAGAGCTTGGCTTATAAAAGTTTACCTGCATTCTAAAATAGTATATATACGTGCATATAATTTATATATAGTATAATAATCTGCTATAGGGCCAATATACAATAGATTGCTACATTTTCAGACGTTCACAGTTTAAGGGTTTATAGCTTCTGAATGAAGATAGAAGATATCTTACTAATTGGGTATGTTAGATGATTTAAAGACCCACTCATATGTGGAAATGAAGAGGAAGGCGGAAGACAGAGAAATGACAGACTAATTTTCTGGATTTAGGAATTTGCACCGTTTTTGGACCTTCTTTGTGCTCGCCGGCTTGATTTTGTCTCAATAGTGCTCTATGTTATCATTGATGACTGTAGCACTCTAGTTTCTGTTATTATTATTATTTTAATTTAATTTAATTTTATTTTTATTTTTTTAAATGTCCTAGGCTGTATAGGCCCTGGGCTAAAAAATAAGATAAAAGAAAGACTTTATTTAATTAAAAGAAAGATGAAGTATTATTATTATTATTATTATTATTACTATTATTATTATTATTATTATAATACTACTACTACTACTAATAATAATAATAATAATAATAATTATTATTATTATTATTATTATTATTCTCTCTCTCTTAGTGCACTGCCTACTGGCAGGTCCATGGTATATAACGCTTCCACTCTTCTCTGTCTTCCGCCTTCCTCTTCATTTCCACATATGAGTGGGTCTCTAAATCATCTAACATACCTAATTTAGGCCTGTCTCTGCCTCTTTTTCCTTCCATTCTACCTTCTATGACCTCTTTTAATAGACCTCCCCCCCTTAGAATGTGTCCTATCCAAATATTTTTCCTATTTCTTAATTCATTTATCAACTGTCAATTTGCGCCAACTGGATGGTAAATTTCTATATTTTCATTTTTTTGTGTGTAAATGTCTAGCTAAAATTGTTACTTAGCTAACTGCTTTCTAATCAGATTAAGTTGTGATTTATTTTCTTTTCCTTTAGTTTTTTATATTTTGTCTACTCCACGGATATCAGACGCACAGTTACCGTATGGGATGATCTGCCTGACATTAAAGGAAGGCTCGGAGAGATTATTACAGCCTGGAGTGTGGACTGGGAGAGTAGAGTAAACAGTGTTGAACTTCAGCACACTTCCGTTATGGATTTTCTGATGACATTGGACTGTCCGGGGGCAGAGATGAATGTGGAAAAATGGAAGAGTTGATTTGATGGAAGGACAGGAAGTGTGGCCGAGTCAAAGAGCATCAAAATCATTAGTGCTAATCGTCTGATGGGATCTAGTAATAGAATGTGATTTGTGCTGTGGTAAAAACGGTTATAGGCCGACCTATAAAGCTGCATCGACTGAATAATAAAGTCATGGTAACCAGCAAACTAGACAAATATAACCGAAAGTAATATGCAAAGAAAACGAATTTGTCTAAAAGATTTTAGTTCTATTTACACAGTAATAATAAAAATAATAAAAGTAAAAATAATAATAATAATAGTAATAATAACAATAATAATAGTAATAATAATAATAATAATAGTAATAATAATAATAATAATAGTAATAATAATAACAATAATAATAATAATAATAGTAATAATAATAACAATAATAATAATAATAATAGTAAATATGAAAAGCCTTTCTATGGCAGCGCCTATCTATTGCACTCCAGCGTTTTAATGCTGTCTGCGTTCGTGGCACATTTGTCGAATGCGGCCTCCCAGAGCATAGAGGAATTATTTTAAACATTTCTTTTTCATCTTTATTTAAATTAAATAAAATCCTTCTTTTATCTTATTTTGTAAACCCAGAGCCCTATACACCCCAGTCTTTCATTGAAAACTAATAATTAAGGCTTTCTATGAATTTGAAAAGATTTAAAGCAGTCTGTTTCAGCAATTCTTTTAAGCAGCTAGATGACCTCGAGTAGCCGGGCGGCGTTTCAGCACATATTGCTTGAATCGTTTTATGCAAACCACGAGTTCTTTAAACCCCGGGGTAAAAAAAAATTATAAAATTATAAAATAATAATAATAATAATAATAATAATAGCCTCATATAACTTCCATGGCAGTGACATGACCGGTATCCTGTCTTCGAGACTGCTTTTACAGGTTCCTGTTTATTATCAATCCTTTCCATGGTTATTCATATATTCGCCAATAATATCACCGATTAGCAGCAAGCAGTTATAACTGATTAACCTTCCCTTTGGGATCACAGGGATATTCACCATTTGCAATATCTACATGAATGCGACAATACATGTAGGCCTACGTATATATAAAATGAATATGAGTCATCCTGCGTAATTGACAAATATGCAATGTATTCTGACTAAAATTTAAACTTTGTTTTTTTATTTATTTTAATTTCTAATAGAAAAATATCATAAAAAGTCACATTAGCACGCAAAACAACCATTAAAATAAAATTATTGCAAACTTTACTGTAGAGCGAAGCAGACTTACCCTTACTGGTAGAGTGAACAAGGCAGATGAACGATAGAACAAGAATTAGCAATTCAATAGTATAATCCATTCTATTCAGATGAGACCATTCATGTAATCACTAGTTTTAGTAACTCATGTAACTCTTTAGTCAATATTTTCGCTGCATAAGCCAGTGTCTTTACTCTAATAGTAAATTCA
Source organism: Enchytraeus crypticus (assembly GCA_905160935.1). NCBI lineage: Eukaryota > Metazoa > Annelida > Clitellata > Enchytraeida > Enchytraeidae > Enchytraeus > Enchytraeus crypticus. Next base: position 578,679 of record CAJHZI010000806.1, on the reverse strand, counting down.
ACAACAACAACAAAAACAACAACAACACGATTAGAATGCTACACTGGCTCCAGCCATTGGCGAAGACCGAATAGGTCTAGACGTAGATAACAGTAGACTGAGAATATATGTAGATAACACTGGACTGATACTATATCTAGATAACACTGGACTGATTCTAGAAGTAGATAACACTGGACAGATACTATATGTAGATAACACTGTACTGATTCTAGAAGTAGATAACACTGGACTAATACTATACGTAGATAACACTGAACCGATATTATATGTAGATATCACTGGACTGATACTACACGCTGATAACACTGGAGTGATACTATACGTAGATATCACTGGACTGATACTACACGCTGAGAACACTGGACTGATACTACACGCTGAGAACACTGGACTGATACTACACGCTGATAGCACTGGAGTGATACTATACGTAGATAACACTGGAGTGATACGTAGATATCACTGGACTGATACTACACGCTGATAACACTGGAGTGATACTATACGTAGATATCACTGGACTGATACTACACGCTGAGAACACTGGACTGATACTACACGCTGAGAACACTGGACTGATACTACACGCTGAGAACACTGGACTGATACTACACGCTGATAGCACTGGAGTGATACTATACGTAGATAACACTGGAGTGATACGTAGATATCACTGGACTGATACTACACGCTGATAACACTGGACTGATACTATACGTAGATAACACTGGACTGTATAGATAACAAATCAGCCGCAGTCATACAAGTCTACAGTGTGTTGCTACACATCCAGATGCTGAACTGTCAGTACTGGTCCGCGTTTGCTTCCATGCACTGAATCAGAGGAAGTCCTTAATCAGTAACAGTTTTACTCAGAGCAGGGATTTAACAGAGTTCAAAGTTCAATGGAACGGCCGGGGTGGGGTGAAAGGTCAGGGGTAGGGGTTGAAGGCAGGGGGAGGCTGGTATGATAGGGGGGATTGATTTCATAATCTCCGCAAGCCGCATATTTCTTTTATCAAATAGTATATTTATTTTATCAAATAGTATATTTCTTTTATCGAATAGTATATTTCTTTTAACGAATAGTATATTTCGTTTATCGAATAGCATATTTCTTTTAACGAATAGTATATTTCGTTTATCGAATAGCATATTTCTTTTAACGAATAGTATATTTCGTTTATCGAATAGCATATTTCTTTTAACGAATAGTATATTTCGTTTATCGAATAGTATATTTCTTTTAACGAATAGTATATTTCTTTTAACGAATAGTATATTTCTTTTATCAAATAGAAATTTTAATTTATCCGGTCATTAATTTAAAAACTTAATAGCTTGATTATGGCTGGTGTGAAGTACAATATACACATGTACATAAAGTACAATATTATCTTAAACCGTACACGCATTATAGTGAAATGATCAATTATGTTGATATCTGTCACTTTTAATGCCATATATTTAGACTGTTCGGCTATTCGTTCCTTTTATAAAAGGTCTATTTGCTACAACAGTACATTGGATATACTAAAAATTAACACAATTCAAGTCTATGTAGGAAATTAAACACTGCAGAAATAAGAATTTATTGTGATTAAACTTGTGCAAACATATTAAATTTTACCGACTTTTAATCATACATGTCGTGTACAAGCCTTCCTATATTGGTTATTTATCTTGACAGAGACAATTGCTAAACAGTTTGTGTCGAATCTTTTCCAGTGCAGTTAAGTTAAGTGTTTGGATGTTCTATATCATTAGCTTGAATTCGTGCTCTGTTACCTAGACACGTATAATATCGCGTATATCAGTTGATGTTTAAACATTTCCGTACCTCCCATTTCGTTAAGTAATCCACGGGAATGCTATAACATATTTACAGCTCGCAGCATTCAGCCTGGAAACTATAACCTCCTCCGAGGGAAGCTGGAAAGAGTTTGATCCATCCTCTATCCTACTCCGATTTCACGAAATCTATCTACATTTAAATAGCAGCACGAAGTTCTTTTATCGTCCATGACAACATCGAGCCAGTATGAAACAAACGTCTGACTCGGCGAGTGGCAGAGGCAACGCCTGTTAAACGGTGCACGTTAAATATAATAAGCGCCATTCTACGAAATATGAATAAAGATGTACTGAACTAAAGAATTATTACGTTTAGGCTAATCATGAATCAAAATAGTTTACTATTAAATCTTATTTCTAATAGTTGTTTATAATATTAGGCCTATATATACTTTTCATTGAAATTTAAAACGAAATCAATTTTTACACTAATTTTTAAAAAAAAATTTATGTATCGTTATTTACATATTTAAATCATGAATATGCTTCCGCAAAACTTTTTACCACTGTCAATTCCCGTCATGTCTGTGGCGTTCCATTTTAAATTTGGTTTTCCCTTCAACTAGAAAACAATTTAAGCCCACAACCGCTAGGCACGTTATGAAACGTGTGAAGATATTTGCATTCGCCCAGCAAATAGATCATCTTTCATGTATAACATATGCCGGAAACAATTGCAACGTGATCCAAAGCTTTGCAAAGCATCGAGGATTCCGTCAAACGATGTAGCGTGCGGTTAGAATATTCCACAACAATTTTAAACAGATATTAACTGAAACAATTTTTTAAAACTATCTTTTAATTTCTCAATTTAGGTTTTCCATTGCTCGCTAAACATTTTAGATATTTCGTGCGGTGAGTGACATTAGAGATTATGCTAAAGCAAATTTGCTATTCTACTCTTTGTCTGAAATAATTATTATTATTAAAATTATATGGTTACTATTAATAATTGAACACAAATTCAGTGAGCAAATCTTCCGCTCGCCTATTGCTAACTATCTCACATAAGCATATTTATTTGAATGTGCCTCAAATTAATTAAATAGGTCACAGTTAAGACTAATAAGTAGTTAATAAAGAAATTAACTTAACTAATTACTTAATGTTTAGTTATTTAATAAATAAATAAAAATTCACTGCTATTAATATCTTTAAGTTTATTATTTTAAAAGTTGACACTGTCTTCATATTCCTGCGTCATTATCAAATTTTAAAAAACTTTTGCAACCAAGGAACTTGTATGAGCTTTCATCTGTCACAGAGTGTTTACGCTCATTAGCGAAAAGGCATAGAACTAATATGCACAAAACGCTAGCTTATTAGTGTCATCTTCAATTAATCGACAATTATTGGTAGGTTTGAATGAAAAAGAAAGAAACGATGTCGTAGCAGATAACAAGGACAACTTTAACTCATGCCGTTTCTTTCTTGGATTTCTTTCCTTCCCCTGTACCCAACATGTGTTACTTCTCATATATTGTCTCTAATTAATCGACATTATGAGATATCGAAATCTCTCTCTCTATCAGCGCAATTTCCAAAGCGACCATAAATTTTGCCGGCAGGGTGTAGCTAGCGGTAGTAATATGCAAAAGTTTTTCCGGTTTTTAATACGGGAAATACGCAAGGTAGAAAGAGGAAGGAAGACATACTTTACTTTCGACGAAAGCTCTGTTATGTGGACGAATATCATTTATCTGAATCTAATGCTTTCCAATGCTTACAGCGATCGAATGTTTTAATGGCTGGAGGTGAGGATAACCTAAGCAACCTTCCGACATCTTCTACTGATAAGAACTCCGTTGCAATCCTCGGACATTGATCTACTACTTGCAGAAACAGTCGCTGATAAGGGTGATTAAAGCAACAGTCAATGATTACAGTGATCAGAACAACAGTAAATGATAGCAGTGATCAAAGCAACAGTCAATGATTACAGTGATCAGAACAACAGTCAATGATTACAGTGATTCAAACACAGTTACTGATAAAACTGAAAGAGAGAGAGAGAGAGAGAGAGAGAGGAAGAGATAGAGAGGGAACTCATTGTTTAATATAATGCTCAATAAGACACTCGCGTAGAAATGCAACCAACAGTTCATTCATCGTCACATCAAGGTATTGTAAATCCCCGTTACCTCTATAAAGACTTAAAACACCTTTAAATTCTTTAACCAAGCTATTATTTAAACACTGTTCTCTCAGACAAGTCTTTATCTCCTGAGTTCAGACTATTTATGATTTCTGCAGGAAAGCCTTGTTTTAACCCGTCACAGGATATGCAATAAAACCTCACGATAACTTGAGGCTGTAGTCTACCAGAAAGCTTTTAATGCGGACCCTGACATTTCTGAACTATCACTTACAGGTAGTACTGTCTTGTTACAACAACGCTTTGATATCGTCTAGTTTTTTGCGCTCCAAAGTGATGTATTTATTACATTGTATTAATATATTATAATGTATTAATTGTATTAATTATTATAATGTATTTAATACTTTGGACTGATTATCTGGATTTTGGAATTTGCACGGTTTTTGGACCTTCTTTATGCTCGCCGGCTTCATTTTGTCTCAATAGCGCTCGATGTTGTCATTGATGACTGTAGCACTTTAGTTGTTGTTATGTTATGTTATATGTATTATAATAATAATAATAACAATTAGAATGCTATAGTCATTAATGACAACATCGAGAACTCTTGAGACAAAATCAAGCAGGCATGCAAAAAGAAGGTTCAAAAATGGTGCAAATTTCAAAATTCAGATGATCAGTCCAAAGTGATCATAACGATACTGATAATAATATAATGGTCAGATTCAAGGCATGCAACAATATACTTTTACGTTAATTAAAGAGCATCCTATCTACCAACGGGCTGTTCCAATAACAAATATTTTTCCTCATCTAGTCAGTCATCATCATCACCATCGTCATCATCTTCCCCTGAATCCCAGATTAACTAGGGTCGAGATTAGAAAATTGTGCAGCAATTTCTGGAACATAGGCGATAACCAACCGAATGCCCTTTCTGACGTTGATTAGGCTCTTAGTGCTGTGTCGCATTTTACGACACGTGCAGTCCAAGTTTGGCCCATTCGTCAACAACCCGGACATAACAATGGGTAACACCTCTATTTAATCAGCGTTAAAGGTAAAGCATGCATTTGATAGTGAAGTCATTATTCATAGTGATATTTGTTAAAACTAATGCGAAATATTTAAACTGCTAAAAAAATTTGTCAATTATAATTATCCATTTACCGATCCAATGATAGTCCAAGATTTGCTTTCTGACTAGCTAACCCGGAAATCGATCCTACGTGATCTTAATTCACTAGAGGACCGCTCATTAACATTTCATGACGTTACGTGACGCTCATCTCACTGAGCTATTTAAACACTCTAGAAGAATCTAATAGTATTACTATTTATTCTGCTATCTTACAGTCTACACTCCTACTCTTTAAGGAGGACACCTTCGACTAACTTTCTCTCTCTCTAAGTGCACTGCCTAATGGCAGGTCCATGGTATATAACGCCTCCACTCTTCTCTGTCTTCCGGTTTTCTCTTCATGTCTACATATGAGTGGGTCTTTAAATCATCTAACAAACCTAATCTCGACCTTCGACTTACTATAGTTGATCAATCACAAATATAACTGCATCATTTAATCACAGTAAATTCTAAGAATTATAGATTTTGTAATTTTTATTGCCTTTCTCACCTAGAATATAGATCTAGACCAATAAAAGTTTGGCATATTATACAGTTGCCTGCAGAATGTGTCCCTTAAAAATCCATCTAAAATCCGAGGTAGATAGATAGTAATTATCTCATAAAATCTCAACTTACATGCAGTCGTTTGCAATGTCATATCTGCGTCAGTCGCCTTTACGAACATGTGCAGTTGTCGGTAGGTTCAATTCTCAATTTTCCGAACCTACTTTGGTTTATTTTATTATATCACTAATGTTAAGAGCTTATTGATTGGAATGTTTCCAATCCATTTCAAACTGATGATTAGCAAAACTTGTTAGCTCTCTCTCTCTCTCTCTCTCTCTCTCTCTATCTATCTCTCTCTCTCTCGATCTCTTAGTGCACTGCTTACTGGCAGGTCCATGGATTTATAACGCCTTCACTCTTCAATGTCTTCAGCTTTCCTCTTCATGAACACATATGAGTGTATATTTAAATCATCTAACGTACCTAACCTCGGCCTGCCCCTGCCTCTATTTCCTTCATTCTGTCTTCTATAAACTCTTTAATTGACTTTCCCCCCTTAGAATTTGTCCTATCTAACTCTTCTTCCTATTTCTTAATGCATTTATCAACTCTCTATCTATATCAACTCTCTGCAGAACTTCCTCATTTGTAACCCGTTGAGTAACCTTTTTCCTTCCATTCTACATTCTATGAGCTTGTTAGCAGTAACACAAAAATGTAGCATATCCTTAACATGAGCGCAGTGGGCTGTTGTTTATAATGTGTTTTCTTCTATTGACACAGCTGATGGAATTGCTTGGAAAAACATAGCTCACTGCCATCTGATTCATTGATACATGAAATTACTTTAAGACTAGCCAAGTACAATCAAAATTAAAATAATACAAAATAATATAGAATAAATATTTCAACAAAATGTATTCCGGCTGATAATTATATTCTGCAATCAAAATTCTGCGTTATGTTTTATGTTTAATTAAGCACGATAAATCAGTGCTAATAGTTGTCGGAAAGCGGAAGGCAGAGAAGAGTGGAGGCGTTATATACCATGGACCTGCCAGCAAGCAGTGCACTACAGGAGAGAGAAAAATTAGCATCATAATCCAAAAAAATATCAAAAAATATTTCACATCATGGACGACTTTAATCAATTTTCATGTAATATCATTCGGAAATCTGAAATGAATATAATATGTTATATCTAAGCAGCCAGATGATGCTAACTGCCCGTCAGCTAGCGGATCCTGCACAGAATATGTTGTGGGAGTGGCGATGCTACAGCTATGGAAGCTGAACATTATCAGCTCGTCTTCCGTATATCAATTAATCTAAGCACAATTTTACACGTCGAGAAGCTCACTACGTGATAAGTGGAAAGTGAATTGTACTGGAAGTTAATGCAATTAGTGTCCGAGTGGATCGATAGATGTATGGAGATATCCGCGTATAATTTCTCAACATGGGATGAAGATATACAATAACAAGATAATACCCTTATTTCTCTCGTATCGTATCTTTGAGAGAAGCATAATTGTGTGTTACGGAAAGTTCAACCACCAGATTATCCATTAGAAAGATATTAAACTTTCATCCTAGTTTTATATTCAAATTTCAATTTTAAAAAAGGATAGTGAGCAACTAAGAGTTATGACTAACTTTACATTTAATGAGTAGGTAGCATGTTTGCAAGTTTTTACTTCATCATACGTCCTTAATGTCCACATTTCACGTCCATATAAGAAAGTTTTTACAAATTTTATCTTTGTGGCTTTCCTTTTACTTTTTGTTAAAAGTTCTTTCCTATTACCGAAGGCCTGTTTTGCTTGTGCAATCCTACTACAAATTTCTGTCTCATATTTCTCATAGTCTCTGTTGTAGTACATGTATGAACTGGATATTTGAACTCATTAATTGCTCCAATCTCATACCATTTATTGTAATATAGACGTCACTTCGTTCCCGTGCCCTTGTCAGCACTTTTGTCTCTTTGATGTTAATCAACAGCTCGTATTTCAATGCTGTATCATTCAGACTATTTTGAATAGAATCAATCATTCTATTATCCATTATTTTCTGTAGTCTCCATCTTCACTTCCTGCTATCATTCCTTGATCATCTGCAAATCTCACATCTTGTAACAGTTTTGTACATTGTTGTAACGGTTGTCTACCTCCTACTTTCGTTCCGATGGAGCCAGTGGCGATGTCGCTAAGATACTCGACCGCGATTCAGTATGTGCGGGGTTCAAATCCTGTGCTCCCCCGTCACTGACGTCGCTTTCGAGTGAGGAAACTGACGTTAACGTTAGATTTGTCTATTCCATGTCTTCCAGGGCTCTACTCTTGCTCTCTCTCTCTTGCATGTATTTGAAGTACTTGAGATGACGGGAGCCTGGATTTTAATTGGGCTATTTCATGTTTTGGATTTATGTAATTTTTACTCATTTCTGCAAGTATTACACACATACATGTAGATTCTAATCCAGTTGATCGAGGCATGAACAGTTCTCCATTGAGAATCCATTGAAACTTAATCAATCTGTCTGCAGCCTATATGCTATACTCCTAGCTCCTTGTGGGATTAAAACATGGATATTATATTTTCCGGAAATAAATCGACAGTAATAATGTATTTAAATGGCGTTTCTTTATTAAAGGACAACATCGAGTACACTAGAAGAAATAAAATATAATGCAAGGGCAGACTGCCTGACTTTGACAGGCAACTGTGTAGCCTGGACTCTGTATCAGGATTTTCATCAGCTGAATAAGCTCCGAATATGGAGTACGGAATTACTGCACGATGAAGATTTAACGTCCGATTCTTCACACGAGGAAGCTGTCAGAGTCATACGGTAGATGTTGACTTCTGTCCTTCCAATATCTTCAGACACTGGCTGGAGCCATGTGGAGATTTCGGTAAGATATTCAACCGCGGATCAGTTTGTACCAATTTCAAATCCTGGGCTCGCCCGTCACTGACGTCGCTTTCGAGTGAGTAAACTGACGTTAACATTAGCTTTGCGAGCTTTTTTACATGGTGGGTATATCGTTCATCATGATGGACACCATTCATTGTGATGGACACCATT
>CAJHZI010000806.1:202500-565000 GCA_905160935.1 Enchytraeus crypticus | reverse complement strand
ACGATAGATAGTTTAAAAGAGATTACGATAGATAGTTTAAAAGAGATTACGATAGATAGTTTAAAAGAGATTACGATAGATAGTTTAACTTAAGGGAGATTAAGATAGGATTAAAATTAAATAGATAGTAAGGGAGATTTTCAGCTTATATACACATTTTCAATTCGCTTGAGTGAGTCGTTTTGTAGCGTCATATGATATGGGGAGGTCCCTGACATCATCTGTGTATGAGGAAACGGTTGTTAAACCTAATTATTATAATTATTCTTACGGAAACTATGTGAGACTTTTGGTATAATTGAAAATTTAATATGGAACCATGGGTACTGATTCGTTAGTAAAGGATGAAATGGGCTATAAAGTGTGTTTAATTAAGGCAAAGGTTCAGAAACTCAAGATTCATCTTCGAAGAGATTCGACATACTCGAGCTACCGTCGCAGACTAGTTCTAATTGTTACAGTTTCACATCGTGTAGTACGCTGCACTGCGGTAGTAGGGACCGAACTCAAGGAGTTGACAATTCAATTTCACAAAGGATTAAATTATAAATACTTTACGTAAATTGGTGTTAATTTCCCGCAGGCTTGCCAGACACGTAGTAATAATAATAATAATAATAAAGCTCATGTTAACGTCAATTTCCTCACTCGAAAGAGAAGTCAGTAACGGGCGAGCCGATGATTTGAAACCCGCACCTATTGATCCGCAGTCGAGTATCTTACCGACGTCGTCACTGGCTCCAGCCAGTGAGGTAGATAGTTTATATTATTCTATAGATAGCTATGCTATACTAATAATAACAATAACAACAATAATAATAATAGTAATAAAGGTTTAACGTTCGTTTCAACATCCAGTGATGATGTCCAGGATAACACGTAGTAACTTGGCTACAGAGAAGCTATAGTCGAAGGGTGTAAGAATGACCCAACCACATTGATTTCTAACGCCGACAGTGTGTCACATGTACACACCAAACACTAGCCTACTTGTAAATTAATATCTAATATCTAAATTAATATCATTGAATACCCTTATGCTGTATCCATAGGTGATACTTGTTTGTTTGTTTCCTGTTTTTGTTTACTGCCATGATTTTGCCGAGATAAAGATATATTAAATTATTTTTTTAAAGTTTGTGTTACAATTTCAAACAGAACAAATGGCACGAGTCGATATGTTTGTCGAGTCTCTCTAATTTTATTATTTATACAAATAACAAATCACAAAGGTATTAAAACAAATTTATCTCAATCAGACTTTAACAGAAACCTTATGAGAACAAAACAGACGTTAAAGTTATAAAATCAGCATCAGCCGTTGAACGCAACCCAATCCTATTTTTTTCATGTCCTTCTTAATTTCTATTCGTAAAACATTTTGTAGCAATTTCGGGAGCCGAGGCGCTCAACAACCGAATGCCCTTTCTGCAGTTGGATGGATCTTGTGTTTATGTCGCCTTCTACGACACGTGCATATTTACACGGTTGGTCTATTCTTCAAGCAACCCGGACACAACACGGGGTCTTCGCGTAATAAATCAAACGCTAAAATTGCATGATACTATTTTCTAATTAGTTATCATCCTAATAAATAATAAATACACTTAGGACAATGCAATTGAGGCCGTTACGTAGTAAGGTTTCTAAATGTTAACCACAGCGACTACTGAAACATGAAATATATGACTAATATAGACGTTAAACAGAATGCTGACTATAGCCTGACATTGAAATAGCAGCACAGTGTCAAGCATCGTCATTATTTTCTCTTGAATCTCAGTTTAGCTATGGTCGGGAACTTTGTGAATGCCATTTTTAATTTATTCAATTAGCATTAACACATTAATTTTAATATCTCGATTAGTCAACAAGTCGATAGAATGGAACTAATTAAGTTTCTATTTTATTTTCTTCGCACAGAGAGCCGCCTATCGGGCTGGAAACACATGAGATGGAAATGCATTTGTTTCTTGAATGTCTCCAGTGATTCATCAACAGTTCTGTGATATAAATACAACCACAGTTCAACAGTTCTGCAATATAAATACAACCACAGTTCAACAGTTCTGTAATATAAATACAACCACAGTTCAACATTTCTGCAATATAAATACAACCACAGTTCAACAGTTCTGTAATATAAATACAACCACAGTTACACATTAGTGTAGATGATACCGACATTTATTGAGGATCACAATGGCCTTCAGAAGTCTATCATAGATTCTATACTATAGAAAAATACAAAAAACAAGAATTACTGTTTGAAAGATTCTTGACCCAGGCAATGAAGGATTAATCTAAATAAGATAAGAAAGTCTAAAATGTGAAGAAACAAACATAAATAATTGTTAGTTGCTTGAAATATTACTACTGAAGAATCAATCATATCTGCTTTGTTCTACATTAAAAACACACGTGCTTACAGAGTCTATTTTACTTCGTTCCTTGTTTTACATCAACAAGCAACACGATCAACCTTCCAGTGTGGACAGGACAGACCGAAAAGGACGCAAGGATATAATACACTAACAGAGGAACTACACTGGCGTTTATTCATAACATATGGAGCTTCTCATCCGGAGCAAATGCTTGAAGTATTAGCTGGAATTATATATTTATAATGTATTTGCAATGTAATAGAATTTTTTATGAAATTTCATAATAAATTATGAAAAAGTAAGAAATACCAACGGCTTACAGAAATCTACTTAGATAATATACTTAAATAAAATCATACTTCTTGTCACCAGCGGCAATATCAGCAACACACTTCATGGCTTCTTTTAAAGATGCCCTATGACATATAGAAAAACATCTTTAACTCCTTTAAAGCTGGTAAAGCTAAGGTTAACGTCAGTTTCCTCACTCGAAAGCGATGTCAGTGACGGGCGAGCCCAGGATTTGAACCCACACATACTGATCCGCGGTCGAATATCTTACCGACATCGCCACTGGCTCCAGCCTTAACACCTTCAACTCTAAGTACAATATAATTCTTATATTATAATCAGAACAAGAAGATTCAGTCTAGATGAATGGGGTAGGCTTCACGACACCGTGAACCACACTAGTATTGGCGCCTGTTTTTGTGAAACTTACATGTCTTTGTATCTGGATAAAGTGAATCTAAAGCATCTAAAACATCTCTCTACGATAAAACCACACGCCTGTGCCTTAATCTAAGTGAAATGTGGTGACATCAGTGTTATTTCAGTTCACAAATTAATTTCGGATTTCTATTACTATTCTATTCAAGGATTATAATTTTTATTACTATTCTGATTTCAGTTCTCAAATAACTTATAATTTCTATTACTATTCTAATTTCAGTTCTTTAATAATTTCCAATTTCTATTTCTATTCTATTATTAAAAATAATTTCTATTTCTATTTTATTTTTTTACTAAGTTCTATTACCTTTTTCGTTAGAATTTTTTTCTAACAAATTGTGAATAGGCAATTCAATTAATATCAGTAGTGAAACTAAAGATTTCATTTTGTCAAGTGTAGTTCCAAAATACAGTGCCACTAATTCTTACACATTTTTCGAAGTATATATACATGTAGTTCAGTAATCGCGAAATGACAAAATTCAAAGTTTGTTGGAGGCTGCAAGTGAGATTGGTTCCAGATTTAAAAAGAACAAAAGTTACATAACAAGTGAAATTTAAAATTTCATAAAAAAACATAACGTTCTAATGAGTTTTTTCAAAGCACATTTCTGCTAATGCACATTCATGCACATACATATATGTGCATGTATTGTAAGTGCATGCATATATAGAGGCCTATATGTGCATGTTTATATGTATATTTGTGCACGTTGCGCCTATTTATTTTACCGCCTATTTCTTTGAGTCGATATTTGTATGATTTGCTTTTTTCTGAATTTTTTATTTTTATTTTTTAATTTGTATTTTTTGTATTCATGATGGTTGGTCAACTAGATAGGTTTTATAACCTCTTAGACGGCCTAGTGTGTGTTACTTCATATTTGAGGTCTTTTGTAAAATAAACATCTCTCTCTCTCTCTCTCTCTCTCTCTCTCTATCTGAAGATTTTTCTGAAGCCTGTTCTGACTACCGGCTGTTAGCAAGCCACACAGGGAGAAAACTCTTTTTACATAGGCACGGGATGACGGTACCAGATCTTCAACTGATATCTGCTAATCAATTGTATACTGCTCTATTGTCTTCTGCTCGTGACATTAGATAAAGAGAATTTAATTTTTTAAAATCATTTATAAAAATCTATTAACTTATCACAATTTCCGTTCCTATAGAATTTCCGTTCAAGTTACTATTCTATTCATGAAACCGAAATTTCTATTTCTATTCTATTTCTATTTTTTAAATAATTTCTATTCTTAATTTCCGTTATCGTTAACGGAGATCAATAATTTCCGTTCTTATTTCTATTACCGTTAACGGAAATATCACTGGGTGACATTTATGTGCTCTTATAACATCTTTAAATGAAATATAGTCGATAGCAGATTAACTAGTTCTTTAGAGAAGTCTAAATCTGTAATTCGCATTACAAGTAATAATTAGGTTGATATACACATTTTAAGCTAGGCATCGGTGAAAGACTTGTGGATTCTGACTAAAATACAGTGCATGAATTAAGCTATATTAGAACGTCTAGTGCACCAGAGGCCCCATTTGCGGTTTCGTGACTATGCAATGCAGAATAGAAAACACAGAAAAAAAGCCGTAATTAAATCAAACTATCAACATCAAAATCTGTAACAATGCATCACACTACACAATGCCTTTATACATTACTAGAAACAATTACGGCAGCAAGGGAGAAATACTAAATTAACAAAAGAAAGCGCATTTATGCAAATTTACATGTATAGTCTATCTCTAAAAGTCGGTGTTTATTTAAAACAATAAATTCAGGCATTATTTTAGCTAGTATTGTTTCGATATTTGAAATTATTAGTAATTTTAAACAGCGTGTGTAAATGTGTTAAACAATAAATTAAAATTTCAATAAAAATTGCACAGGATGAAGGAATGTAAGTCATTACCTAAGTAAAATAAATAAGATATTTAGTTATCATTTATAATGTAGGAGGTAAATGCGTGGATAGTGCGACCCGCAAATTAAAGAGGTTCCAACCACCGAAACAAGACTTTTGTGAAACTTCGAACATATTTATTATGAAATCATAAATGTGATAATTATAATATTATATAATAGCTTAAAAACACCATTAATATAAACCTCGTTTCTTGAGACTTAAACACATCAATAGCCACATCAAATGCTGCTATATCCAGGTTTGCCTGCATTCAAATAAACCAAAATAAACTTAATATGTAATGTTAAGCTTGGAATAACGGCCAGGTATTCACTTACATTATCCAGATTTTCAAAAATGAAACAGGAAACATCAAGTACATGTACGTAAATATCTAATATAAAAAATATTGCACCCCATTTAATTAAAAAAATTAACAAATTAAAAATTATCACATGATAATTCTAACAATGGCTACATAAAGTCAACTACAATATTTAGACAATAGAAGCCGATCTGACGTCCCTGACACTGCCTTACGGCGAGGAACAGGACGTTAAATTCCTATTGATTGATTGATCGGAACAAAAAAATCGCATCCAGATAAATATAATGTCCATGATAAATATCTAATCAATGAAAATAAGTCGATCAGTGCAAACGAAGAAATCAGGATGTATTAAAAGCGCTCGTGAAATTTGAAAATAAAAAGTGTACAATGGATTGTAAACTCATTCGGCATACGACTTTGACATCACCCTTCTATGAGAAAACAGACGTTAAATCCCTTATACTGAACTTTAATAAAGGTTATAAAGAGAGTAGAACTAAACAGAATACAACATTTTCCCAAAAGTTTAACATAGATTATGTAATGCAATGCAGAACCTTAGAATGAGTATTCTGGAATGTATTTCACCGTAATTCAAAGCAGAAAGTAAACAAGCATTATAGTTAAATGATCAACTATGTGATATCTAGACCTATTACTTTTAATACCACATGTTTAAACCGTTAGGCAATTTCTACCATTATTTGTATAACCTAGTAGTGAACAACGTGTATAACGTAGTGAAAGTCCGAGATTTTACACTCAGACAAGCGCAGCTGGGATTCGAACCCACGAGGGTTCAATTCACCTCAAGATCTGTCATTTAAAACTTCGTGATGTTACACCTCCGATATCAAGACATTATAATAATGGCACAGATAATGGGGAACAGACTGTCTGCACCAATACAACATACCAGGCTCACATGCTTGGCTGGTACAGCCAGACAGTTCGGTTAGTTCGGCTGTTGAACTTCTTGAACTTGTTGATGCTTTAGTAGGCTAAGGAAGCGAAATGAAAAATTACAGTGGACGAGTACAAATCTTTAGACTTATTTCAAGATTTTGGAATTTGCGCCGTTTTTGGACCTTTTGCTCGCCGGCTTGATTTTGTTTCCATAGTGCTCGATGTTGTATTGACGACTCTAGCACTCTCATTGTTGTTATAGTAATAATAATAATTATTATTATTATTGTTATTATTATTAAATCAGAAGACGTTTGGAGACGTGAGGGGCTTGAACCCTAAGCCTTCAGTTCCAGACTATAACAGTAGTTTCTTTAATAAATGGTAGGTAGGTTGTAGTGTTTTAACGTCAAGGTTCAGAAGCACAAGGCAGAAGTCTTGACGACTCAAGGCGACTCGACGCACTCGAGCTACCGTCACAAAGATTACTGTAACAGTAAGTTGCTGGCAAGTATATAACTTGTAACAGTGATAACGTGATAAAGAGAGTAATATAATAATATAATATAGTTACTTTTATATCCTTAGAACCAACTAGAACAAGAAGGACGCTATATAGAGCGACCAAACCTGCACAAGCCCATGCTGATTGAACTTAGTGACACACTGCATGAGACGGGTTAGTTCCTCAGTAACATTGTACACCACACTGCGCATCACTCTGTCTACAAACGTCGGTCCTATAGAATACACCTGTGACAATCATCATCAAACACAAATACAACGTTTAATACTACCTAAATACAACATTGAATACTACCTAAATACACCATATAATACTAACTAAATACAACATTTAATACTAACTAAATACAACATTTTATACAATCCAAATACAACATCTAATACTACCTAAAAACAACATTTATTACTACCTACATACAACATTTAATACAACCTAAATACAGCATTTAATTCTACCTAAATATAACACTTAACACTACCTAAATACACCATATAATACTACCTATATATAACATTTAACACTACCTAAATACACCATATAATACTACCTAAATATAACATTTAACACTACCGAAATACAACATTTAATACTATCTAAATACAAGATTTGCTGAACTTGCTGAATTTGTTGGCGCATCGATTACAGCCGGCGCGGATTTAAGAATACCCTACCAACACACTCGGGATTTTTTTCATTTAATGCTGTCAACACTCGGTCTTCCAAAGTGGTAACCCACAAAGTACTAATCGCGCGCAATAGGGCTTTACTTCCATCAGTTAACGCGCAGCTTAACCGAGTGCGCTAACTGCCCTCCCCATTAAAGTAAATAAAAGAGTCTATACCTCTGCATGCACCTCCAATAGGCTCATGATGCATTCCTTGATGTAATTTCTGACACCTAAGAAACAGAGACAGTAATCATAACATAAGAAGCAATAACAGAAAAAATTACATAATTCGACGCCATTTTGAAATTACTCTATTTTATCTATTGCACAGTATATGACATTTTTTAGACTATTAAACTTTTATGTGCACTTTTTATAAGTATACTGTTGCGTCACGTGTTGCAATGTAATTGTATCTGTGTATGTTTTTTTTAACCAAGAAATGGCGAAATAAAAATTACAAAGGCCCAAATATTTTTTTAAAGTTATACAATAGCTAGAACAACAGTGCACTTTAAAATGGAATCATATTTATTTATATAACTTTTAAAAGTACTTAAAGCACAATTATCAAGACATACCAGAAGGTTTCGGACAGGCCAGCCAATCAAAGTGTCCCACGTACATGTTTGGCTCCAGAGCTCCTATGATTGGATTAGACTTGACTTCAATGTACCTACGAAACAGCTGTTCATCCACCTTGTAGTAAGAACTTCTAGCTGCCTGGTAACACAACAAACACACAGCTATTTAGATTGTTACATAGGTCTAAAAGTATACTTACAGCATATATATATATATATATATATATATATATATATATATATATATATATATATATATATATGTATATATATATGTAGGCCTATAATATAGTTGCAAGATTTACATTGTATATATATACATATAAATATATATACATATATATATATATATATATATATATATATATATATATATATATATATAGTTATATATACATGTATATACAGATCTAACCCGTGTTCCCCGTGTTGTGTCCGGGTCGTTTGAAGAATTTGACCAACCGGTGACTGCACGTGTCGTAGAAGGCAACTAAAGCACTAAGATCCATACCAACGTCAGAAAGAGTATTCGGTTGGTGAGCGCCTAGGCTCCAGTAATTGCCACAAAACCCAAACGAATATATATATATATATATATATATATAGATAGATAGATAGATCTAAACATCAAATCGACTCACGGATAGGAGTTTCTGGGTGTCAGGGTAGCCGTGTTTGGTGAAGTTTTCTACAAGACGTGGTAGCACTTGATCCACGGTCAGTGCACAGTTACTCAGCACTATGATTAGACGCTTGTCCTGTTAATATTAAATATTACAATATTAAGCAAATCTCCATCGTCGCCGTCTTAATCATAATCATAATCATCGTCGTCGTCGTCGTCGTCGTCATCGTCATCGTCATCGTCATCGTCATCATCATCATCATCGTCATCATCATCATCATCATCATCATCTTCCCTTTAATCCACACTTAACTAGGATCGGTATACGAATAGACCCTCTCCACCCCTCTCTGTCCCATACCATATCATCAATCGATCTCCAAATCTCTATCAAAACATTAAAATAATATATTAGATCTAAAATTATTAGTGAAGTTACACGTCATACAAATTTCATCACATTAAACAATGATGTGATAAATAGCATCTTAAACGTTAGGATAATATTTTTGGAATGATTTGCAGGATTTTGAAATTTGCGCCATTTTGGATCTTCTTTTTGCTCGCCAGCTTGGATTGCCTCAATAGTGCTCAATGTTGTCATGAACGGCACTAGCACGCCAATAGTTAATACTCTATGTTATAACATAAATTATTCTTAAATCTGTGCCTGTATCCATGTCAGCTAATAAATGAAAGTGTATTAGCATAATTGAGGACAGGCGATAATATACCAAAGTGCAAAAAAATAAAATTAAAAAAACTATAAAAGTAATAAAGTAACAATGTACCGAAATAGCAACTGAGAATAAAGTTAATAAATATTAATGCTAAGAATATCTTGTAATATCCGATACGTCATAACTAAACTAATAACTGTGGCTAAATAATTACCAATAGTGTATATAAATAATAATTTTTATTGTTCATATAGACCTAGTTACAAACATGGATTCCGCATGTATTATATAATTTCCTTTCTTGGTTTCTGTTTTTGTAGTTTTCGTTATTTCCTCTTTTCTTCTCAATGGTTATTAGTAATCGTTGCCTTTTTGTTGGCGCATCAATTGCAGCCGGCACGGAATTAAGAATAACCTTCCAACACCTTCGGGATTTTTTTCTCTTCAAAGCTGTCAACATTCAGTCTTCCAGGTGGTCGCCCACAAAATACTAACCGGCGCGATGGAGCTTAACTTCGTTAAATTGACGCGCAACTTAACCGAGTGCGCTAAAGTCCGCCCCACAGAGTTAACTAGTAACTTATAAATAATAATAACTAATAAAATAGTAAATAGCAATAACTAATAAACTAGTAAATAGTAATAACTAATAAACTAGTAAATAGTAATAACTAATAAACTAGTAAATAGTAATAACTAATAAACTAGTAAATAGTAATAACTAATAAACTAGTAAATAGTAATAACTAATAAACTAGTAAATAGTAATAACTAATAACTAGTAAATAGTGATAACTAATAACTAGTAAATAGTAATAACTAGTAACTAGTAAATAGTAATAACTAATAATTACTAAATAGTAATAACCAATAAATAGTAATAACCAATAAATAGTAATAACCAATAAATAGTAATAACCAATAAATAGTAGTAACTAATAATATAATTACTAGATAGTAATAACTAGTAACTAGGAACTAAACTAATAGAAAAATGAGAACCAGAGTTGGAACAGCCGCATCTGACAGAGCTTTCTTGGAGGAATCAACTCCATAGGACTTGCTCGGTGTTGTGTGGACGACGCTGCATAGGTAACAAAACCATGATCAGTCAGCGATCAACATGAATACTAGACAATCAATAAATAATTAACTGCTGTATCAATGATTGGTAAACAAGTGCAATATATTGGATCAGTGAAGAAAATAGACAGAAGCAATCTCTTAGTACACTGACTACTGGCAGGTCCATGGTATATAACGCCTCCATTCTTCTCCTTCTTCCGCTTTCCTCTTCATTTCCACATATGCGTGGGTCTTTAAATCATCTAACATACCTAATCTCGGCCTGCCCCTGCTTCTTTTTCCTTCCATTCTACCTTCTATGACCTCTATTAATAGACTTTCCCCCCTTAGAATGTGTCCTATTCAACTCTTCTTCCTATTTCATAATACATTTATCAACTGTCTATCTGTACCAACAATATATAATGGAAGCAATATAACTTAGAAATCCTAATACATCATCGTGAAATATTTCCAGTGCACGTTAAAACAAGTCCTAAGCGATAGTCCCCAGTTACCAGTTGTGGCAACAGTGTTGTAACGTTAGCCTCAGGATTCTGAAGTTGCGGGTTAGACTCTTACAAGAGTTAATTTAAATTCATTCATAACATTTATTAATCATTAGACCATCGTCTAACGGACTCTTCAGGTTATGTATCTATAGGCAAAGAAGAATAGGAATAATTGTAGCAAAGGCAAATCAGCTGACATTGAAAGTAAGACATTAAATTACGATTACATTTTGTCTCTTAAGGCATAATACCTAACAGGCTTACAGAAATATCGCTGTAATTTTTTTTTATACATTTACGCATAATAAACTTATTGTTGTGCAAACCAGTTTAAGCCAGAGCGTCATATCAAATATACACCTACTATACCTACATTCCAAAAATAGTACGCATCAATAGGCCTACTAAAATAACAAAACTAGCGGGTGTTCGTTGTGGATTAAACGTTAAAGGCTAAGAATAAGAATAATAATAATAATAATAATAATAATGGTAAAGGCTTAACGTCCGTTTCCACATCCTAGGATGGTGTCAGGGACGTCCCCCATCACACATCACTACATATGTAACGTCAGCGTCACAGAAGCGTCATGTCATCAAAAAATCAGCACTTGATTTGAACCCTGCACCTACTGCTTCACAGGGGAACACTCTACCGACATGCTATCAGTTAACATCGACAGTGCTTACACGGGCGGGGATTTCTCCTCGGCAAGATGTTGCAGGGTGCCAGAGAAAGACTGTAACAGCGCCACACTGAGGTCGTTCACTTCCTTCCTGCTAGCCGCCTCCTTGAACAGCTGTGATAATAACAACAACAATATGAACAATAATATGAACAATAATAACAACAATAATAACAACAATAATAACAACAATAATAACAACAATTAGAGTGCTACAGTCATCAATGACAACATCGAGCACTATTGAGACAAAATCAAGCAGGCGAGCAAAAAGAAGGTCCAAAAACGGTGCAAATTTCAAAATCCAGAAAAACAGTCAAAAGTGCATTAAACAACAAGCTGTTGGAGTCTATTGATCTCTCTCTCTCTCTCTCTCTCTCTCTCTCTCTCTCTCTCTCTTAGTGGTTTTAATTATTTCCTTCTCCCTTCTTGATTTTTAGTTACAGTTACATTTCTATGGCGCATCGATTGCAGCCTGCACGGATTCAGAAAATAATATTTCAAACACCCTTATTTAACAACAAAGATTATTTTAAGAATAACCTTGCAGCATACATAGCACGTCAGGAGTACGCCTATTCATCTCTCTCTCTCTCTCTCTCTCTTAGTGCAGAGCCTACTGGCAGGTCCATGGTATATAACGCCTCCACTCTTCTCTGTCTTCCGATTTCCTCTTCATGTCAACATATGAGTGATTCTTTAAATCATCTAACATACCTAATATCGGCCTGCCTCTGCCTCTCTTTACTTCCATTGTACCTTCTATGACCTCTTTTAATAGAAAATTCATATACTAGTTAAACTGCGATCAAAGGGAAGACGATGATGACGATGAAACAACATAAGAATATGCGCCGAGGACAACAACAAAAACAGCTCAACTAGAGTGCTACTGTCGTCCATGACAATATCGAGCACTGTTACATTCCTCGTCCAATGTCATCCAGTGATTGCAGTGCTTCACAAAATTCCATTCTTGTTTTTGTATTTCAGAAATAAAATGATTACATAGTAACTTATAACTGTCTTCTTGTAAAGTTTTAGATCATTAATTAATAATTAATGACATGTTCATTAATGACATGCCCATTAATGTCAAGCTCATTAATGACATGCTCATTAATGACATGCTCATTAGTGTCATGCTCATTAATGACATGTTCATTAATGACATGTTCATTAATGAGCATGTCATTAATGACATACTCATTAATGAAATGTTCATTAATGACATGTTCATTAATGTTATGCTCATTAATGTCAAGCTCATTAATGCCATGCTCATTAATGACATGCTCATTAGTGTCATGCTCATTAATGACATTTTCATTAATGACATGTTCATTAATGAGCATGTCATTAATGACATACTCATTAATGAAATGTTCATTAATGACATGCTCATTAATGACATGCTCATTAGTGTCATGCTCATTAATGACATGTTCATTAATGACATGTTCATTAATGGTATATATCTAGACTCTGATTGTCCAAGAATTGACTACTATGTTGAAAGGTAATTCTTAAAATAATCTTTGTTGTTAAATAAGGGTGCTTGAAATATTATTATGTAAATTCTTGCAGGCAGCAATCGATGCGTCATAGGAATGTAACTGTAACTAAAAACGAAGAAGGGAAAAGAAAATAACTAAAACCACAAACACAAACACAGAAAGCTGGCAAAGAAACTCTGTAGCGGGTGCGGTAAGTCTTAGTAGCGTAAAAGAATGTCTTAGTAGCGTAGGGGTAAGGTCATGAAGTTTTAGGTGACAGATCCTGAGATGAACTGAACTCTCCTGGGTTCAATTCTCAGCCGCGCTGATCTGAGAGTAAAATCTCCGATATTCACTGGACTGGTTATACGGAAAATGGTCTAAATTGCCTATCGATTTAAACAAGTGGTATTAGAAGTGATAGATATCAACATAGTTGATCATTTCACTGTAATGCGCATTTACTTCACTTTAAACTTGAGTTTAAAGCTTGAATGCCTCAATAGAGCTGTGAGTAGAGGTGTCAGGTAACGTCACGAAGTTTTAAATGACAGATCCCGCGATGAATTGAACTCTCATGGGTTCGAATCCCAGCCGCGCTGAGAAGAGAGTAAAATCTCGGACATTCACTGGACTGGTCATACGGAAAATGGTCTATATTGGCTAACGGTTTAAACAAGTGGTATTAAAAGTGATAGTTATCAATATAGTTAATATTTCACTAAAATTCGTGTTTACCTCACAATGTAGACGTTATATACATGTAAGTAATCTATGTAGGTTACAAAGACACAGTAATGAACTCATAAAGAATGTTGGGTCTCAAACAAGCAGTTGTGCTTTCTGACCTAGTGTCGTTATGTTATATTATAATTACGGTAAATACCAGTTCATTTTCATACAAAGTTGATCATTTCACTATAATAGATGCTAATATTTAAACAAAAGAAAATGGAATAAATTGATTAACGGTTTAAACATGTGGTATTAAAAGTGATAGATATCAACAAATATAATCATTTCACTATAACGTTTGTTTAATTTTACTTGTAATTTGTATCATTATTTAAACCAAAGAAGAGGAAACAGGATTAAAATGCTCAGAACTCACAGGTTGCTCGTCCACTCGTGGTTGAACCACCTCGTGCAGTGTATGCAACATTTCCGTAACAACGTTCTCAAACTGTACCGGCTACCAACAATCAATCAAGCAATCAATCAAGCAATCAATCAAGCAATCAATCATTTTAGTAGTCTATAGAAAAATATTGTTTCTATCAAACTGTCCGACGACTGCCGAGTTAAATATTCCATTAAGAACACCATTATTTTGTTTAAAATCTAGTAATTAAATTTTATATAAAACATTCTGAACACTTTTAAAACATTTTAATTCCTTCATTAAATAATATTATGCTAATAAACTAACTATTTAAGTGATTAATAGATGGTATAGAGTAGTTATAACATATCATAATAATAACAGACAGTAGTTACAACATAGTTATTGCATACAGTAATAATATATAGTAGTTATTATGTATAATAGTTATAACACTTAATAGTTATAACGCATAGTAGTTATAAGGTAGTAATAACAGATTTTAGTTGCAACAAACTTTAGTTATAGAATTATAAATTACAATATTTACCAGCATTGTCGTTCCCCCTCTCTTATCATCGGTGTCTATAATCCAAGTCTCTCGTTCTTGTAGGTTCTCTATATCTACAATTAATAATCAATTAGTTAATTAGTTAACCAAATGACCAATCCATTAATTAGTCGATCAATCCATCGATCGATCATTCCACCTATCTGTCAATCAATCAATTAATTAATCAATTAATCAATCGATCGATCAATCAACCAATCACTCAGTCAGTCAAACAATCAATCAATCAGTCAACCCATCAAATGAAAAATCAATCGACCGACAAACTGACAAACCAATTAATCATCATTCAAGCGTCAGTTTAATCATCAACCAATCAATATTTGTCGTTCAATTAATCTATCAACGAGTCTTCAGCTTTGCCTTCATCTCACATCATCCGCGGATATATGCAACATTTTACCAATCAATAAGTTCTCATTATCAACTAATTATCAATTAATCAATCAACCAGCTAATCAATCAACCAGCTAATCAATCAACCAGCTAATCAATCAACCAGCTAATCAGACTACCAGCTAAGACGGTGTCAATTTTCACAGTAGCGTACTAAGCAAATATCCAATAGGGACTCAAAATTCATTAAGAGCCATTTAAAAGCACAGCTTTGGATCACATTGGCTCGTTGGTTAAGTTTCCCATCTCGAGAGTATGTCAGAAACAGGACAGGCAGGGATTTGAACCCCAGCACCTACTGATCTGATGTCGAAAAACTTGCCAAAGTGTTACCGACTCATTTCCTAATAATGCTCCATTACACAACGAGAACACATAAACTCCTAACATCAACTATCATTCAACGTAACGCTAATTAGAAATCACAGCGATTTCCATAATAATTCTTTCAGAATTTTCGGCACTGATGAATTTGTAGACAACTATAGCTTTTAAATTTCTGATTTTCAATGTAAACTTTGACAGCGAATATAAATACACTTAGCTTGTATTGAAGATGATGACATCTCAACTGACAGGAAATAAAAGAAAAAATCCTGAAATCCTGTCTTAAACACAGGATTTGATAGGAAATGATAGCAACAAACCTTGGGTAGCGTGTTTCAGCAGTGTGGTAACACAGTGAGATCGCAGATCAAAGGCAAGTGACTGTAGCACGTCCGTACACTCAGTCTGTAGCTCTAGGGGGCCCAGCTGTATCAGGCACGTTCTGTTAAATAAATGTTTACCGTTTAGTATCGTTTATTTGTTCATCACGGCACAGATTATACAAACAATAGGAACGTGCATGTAGTTAGATAAACAAATAACAATACGAAAGAGGCTACCATAAAAGAGCCATAGCTCTGTTCGGTAAGTTTACACTATAATAATTAGTTACACCACTAATAATTAATTAGTTACACAACTGGAACAATATTATTCTGGTTTTGTTTACAAAGTAAGCTGATTGGTCGATCAGCCTGAAAGAAAGCGCTGTGGTTGACTGAGCGACATAATTTCGATGAGCTGACCTTGTAGTTGATAACCACGCAACATTTTTAGTGAATACCAAATATTCTGAACAATAGTTTACACAACAACAGATGCGTAAGTGATCAATTGATTAAAGAAAAGATAGTAAATGAGGGCATTACCTGACGTGACGCACGCACACAGGCAGCCAGGC
The DNA here is from genome assembly GCA_905160935.1 of Enchytraeus crypticus. Classification (NCBI taxonomy): domain Eukaryota; kingdom Metazoa; phylum Annelida; class Clitellata; order Enchytraeida; family Enchytraeidae; genus Enchytraeus; species Enchytraeus crypticus. The sequence continues at coordinate 548,586 of CAJHZI010000806.1, read as the reverse complement.
TAGAGGTGAGTCGTGTTTACGTTCCTTCCACAGCCCACAGGCCTCACGACCGGTTCTATCCAGTTTGTTCAGCGACTGCGGCAGGAAGGCTGCCCTAATCAGGCGAGTGTAAACAAGTGTGATGTCACTCATCAACACCTAAACAATGCAGACGTAATAGTTGATAATTACCAATTTAATATATTATATTAATACTATATTTGTTATATTATAGTTGTGTTATTTATTATTGATAATTATCATTATATATATTAACTATACAGAAGAATATTGATTAGTATGAACGAAATATGAATGAAATAAAAATGATATGAGAAAGTAAAATTATGAACAAAGGCAGGAACAATGTAAACCTAAATATACAATTAAATATTTTGACCTCTCTAACACATCTAAAAATTCTTTGCTTCTGCACCATTAAACTTTCAAAATATTAAGAACTACCAATTTGGCCGTCCTTTTACATCAACATCCTAGAGGGACTTTAGAAACAATAGACATCAGCAATGGATCCTTCAATATCACTAAACAACATTGACATCGCCTACCAGCACGCACAACACTGGGGCTAAATAAGTGCTACGTAGACTAATCATGTATCTAAACTGGTTTTGCACTAGCTGATGTTATGTATCTAAACTGGTTTGCACTAGTTGATATTATGTATCTAAACTGGTTTGCACTAGCTGATGTTAAGTATCTAAACTGGTTTGCACTAGCTGATGTTATGTATCTAAACTGGTTTGCACTAGCTGATGTTATGTATCTAAACTGGTTTGCACTAGTTGATATTACGTATCTAAACTGGTTTGCACTAGCTGATGTTAAGTATCTAAACTGGTTTGCACTAGCTGATGTTATGTATCTAAACTGGTTTGAACTAGCTGATATTATGTATCTAAACTAGTTTGCACTAGCTGATATTATGTATCTAAACTGATTTACACAAGCTGATATTACGTATCTAAACTGGTTTGCACTAGCTGGTGTTATGTATCTAAACTGGTTTGAACTAGCTGATATTATGTATCTAAACTAGTTTGCACTAGCTGATATTATGTTTCTAAACTGGTTTGAACTAGATGATATTATGTATTTAAACTAGTTTGAACTAGATGATATTATGTATCTAAACTGGTTTGAACTAGCTGATATTATGTATCTAAACTGGTTTGCACTAGCTGATATTATGTATTTAAACTGTTTTGAACTAGCTGATATTATGTATTTAAACTGTTTTGAACTAGCTGATATTATGTATCTAAACTGGTTTGCACTGGCTGATATTATGTATCTAAACTGGTTTGCACTAGCTGATATTATGTATCTAAACTGATTTGAACTAGCTGATATTATGTATCTAAACTGGTTTGAACTAGCTGATATTATGTATCTAAACTGGTTTGAACTAGCTGATATTATGTTAAGAAAAACGGTTCAATTAATCATGTACAGGACAAAAAGCACGAGTTAACATAACATAACATTACAGAGTCAGGAAGCAATTATACACTTGTTTAAGACTCATCAGGCTCTTAACTAAAACCAATTAATATAAATCAAATCATACAGACTTTATGTCAACATGTGAACTTTATACTTAGCCTATGTATAACACTGAACATGCAATTAGTATCTAATTTACATGTTCTTATGTTTATCATATTTATTTTTAAAAGCATTCACTGATTCCGCCTCCACACCTTCGCTTGGCAAACTATTCCAAGCATTTATAACTCTCTGACTATAGAAAAATTTCCTTAAATCTAGTCTACTTCTAAATTTACTAAGTTTATAAATATGTCCCCTTGTGTTTCTGTTGTTTGATAAATTAAACCAAATACTATGGTTAACTTTGCTGAAGCCTTTGAGTATCTTAAAAACTTCTATTAAATCTCCTCTAGTTCTTCTCTCACTTAGCTACATCAGAGTTGCTCGGATGTAGATACGAAAATTTTCATATTACAGAAAGTTCATAAAGTTTCATATGCAAGAAGATGAAAAATATTATGGAATAACTAAACTAATTTTAACTAGGATGCATTACCTTGAATAGAGCTTGCTTAGTCGCATCCGCTTTGCCAACCTTTTTCACCTGAATATATATATATATATATATATATAAAATACTACTAATATGTATAAAAATATATAATAGTAGCAACATTTAGAGTGTTACTGTCGTTCTTGACAACTTAGAGCACTATTGAAAGAAATCCAAGCCGGTGAGCAAAACGAAGGTCCAAAACGGTGCAAATTCCGAAGTCCACAAAATTCAGTCCAAAGACAAATGAAATTAGAGAAAAGGAGGTTTAATATTTTGTTAGTTTAATACTACCGCATTAGTTAAGAAGCATTTCCTAATACTACGTTAAGTTATCAGTAACAAGAATAATTTAAATAATAATAAAAATAATAATTTTAAAAATAATTAGTAATTTAAAAAAAAAAAATTTTTATTTTTAATAAAAAAATTAATTACCACTTCTGTACACTGCCTAATACATACTTCATAATTGTAAAAAAATGCTAAGCTAAAACAAATGTTAACGTTGTTTCCTCACTCGAAAGCAATGTCAGTGATGGTCGAGCCCAGGATTTGAACATACTGATCTGCGGTCGAGTACCTTACCGACATCACCACTGGATCCAGCCAGCATATTAGATCAAACAAATATATAGATAAGCTCTGATTTTCTGACACATCTTCTTAACTCACCTCTTTAAGGAGTTTACCACTGAGATAGAGCTGACCCAGTCTCCAAAGATCTGGAATATTCTCACACAAGACCTTCGTCAAGAGATCCACGAAAACAACCCTCTGAGGCGATCTACCACCTGTAACACATTATATCATATCATATAACATGAAAACAACTCTATGAGATGATCTACCACTTGTAACACATGATATCACACCATATAACATTAAAACAACTCTATGAGATAATCTACCACCTCTCATCATCACATGATATCACAACAACAGGTAGATCATTACATGATATCACATCATATAAACAGAGCCCTCATAATTTAGCAAACTTAATGTAAATTAATTTAAATTTTATCCATCTATAAAACTAATTGTGTATAACAATATAATTTATAAACGATTTAGGCTCTCTCAAAGTCTTCTACTGGCAAAAATTATGTAATAACAATACTAATGTAATAATATGTATGTTAGTTTGTAATTATTAGTGTTATGAAGCGGCACACAATAAACTAGGACTATAAAATATCAGGTAGAGTTGAGAGAGAAGGTTTAACCAGATTTGAAGGGAGTGTTGCGACTAGGTGTGAGCTGTGAGGGAGGACTCATCATGTTTGATCTTATGTATTCTTTGTCTTCCTCATCCTCTGTCACAACACATCACATTAAATAACATAGATTCACATAACATGATACGTTGACATTAAATAACATAGATGTATATAGGATAATATATTAAGCGTTCTTTGTCTTCCTCATCCTCCGTTACATTGTACCATATTAAATAACAAAGATTCACATAACATAATATCTTAGCATTAAATAACATACATTCACAAAACATAATATATTAAGTGTTCTTTTTCTTACTCAACCTCTGTTACAATATATCACATTAAATAACAAAGATTCATGTACACATAATACGTTAACTTTAAATAACATAGATTCACATAACACAGTATGTTAACATTAAATAACATAGATTCACATAGCATAAGTTAAGTGTTCTTAGGCTTCCTCGACCTCTGTTACAATATATCACATTAAATAACATATATTCAAATAACATAATATCATAACATTAAATAACATGCATTCAAATAACATAATATCATAACATTAAATAACACATTAAAATAACATAATATCATAACATTAAATAACATACATTCAAATAACATAATATCATAACATTAAATAACATATATTCACATAACATAATATCCTATGTTATATCACGCTAACACAAGACTAACCTTTCTCTCAATGTGCTAACCACAAGACTAACCTAGGTTAGACCATGTTAACACTAGACTATCGTATGTTAAACCATGTTAACACGAGACTATCCTATGTTAAACCATGTTAACACGAGACTATCCTAAGTTAAACCATGTTAACACGAGATTATCCTATGTTAAACCATGTTAACACGGGACTATCCTATGTTAAACCATGTTAACACGAGATTATCCTATGTTAAACCATGTTAACACGAGACTATCCTACGTTATATCATGTTAACATGAGACTATCCTATGTTATATCATGCTAACACGAGACTATCCTATGTTATGTCATGTTATCACGAGACTATTCTATGTTATATGATGTTAACACCAGACTATCCTATGTTATATCATGTTATCACGAGACTATCCTATGTTATATGATGTTAACACCAGACTAACCCTTATCCATTTGCTCTTGTTTGCAGGAGTGCATGAGATTGACGAGCCACTTCTGAGCGTTGATGATACAGTCCCAGGCAGGGTCCCCCTCTACCTCCAGATGTAGCAAGTACCTGTGCATACACATAAACATACACACATAGAGGTACAACACGCACACATACGAACACATACACATATGAACACATACACATACAAACAAATAAACACATACAAACACATACACACATACAAACACATTCACACACACATAGAGTCTCTTAGGAAGTGAACTGCATCTCCAAATGCAGCAGGTATCTGCTCATACAAAAGCAGACACACAAACAAGAGTTAAGCAGCTTGCTGAAGGCTGCAGCAGTAGAGAGAAGTAGAGAAGTTTGCTGAAGGCTGCAGCAGTAGAGAGAAGTAGAGAAGTTTGCTGAAGGCTGCAGCAGTAGAGAGGAGTAGAGAAGCTTCCTGAAGGCTGCAGCAGTAGAGAGGAGTAGAGAAGCTTCCTGAAGGCTGCAGCAGTAGAGAGGAGTAGAGAAGCTTGTAGAAGGCTGCAGCAGTAGAGAGGAGTAGAGAAGCTTGCTGAAGGCTGTAGCAGTAGAGAAGAGTAGAGCAGCTTGCTGAAGGTTGCAACAGTAGAAAGGAGTAGAGAAGCTTGCTGAAGGCTGTAGCAGTAGAGAGTAGAGAAGCTTGCTGAAGGCTGCAGCAGTAGAGAGGAGTAAAGAAGCTTGCTAAAGGCTGCAACTCAGTTGCATTTGTGACAAAACACAAGATCTCAACATCTGACCTTTATAACCAGAAGATATTTGTTCAATCCCTGACGTATGGCCTCTGATACGCCAGGCTTAGGACTGCACCGTCAAAGATCTCACTTTCTCTTTGGTTTGGGTATTTGCTATTGGTTTCCAGCAGCATAGAACTGCTTGTAGTTGTACGTTACACCAGCGACGTCCCTGACAATATCATCGGGCGAGGAATGGGACGTTAAATCTTCCTTGTATCAACGGGTTTCTAGCAAATATCAAGAGTACCTGATGTATCGCTTCTGCTCATCGAGAGTGGAAGGCATCGTGAGCAGCTTCTTGTGGATCATCTCACGAAATGTTGAGATCCTGTTCTCTATCTCGTTAAACACTGTAAACAACAAACATGTAAACATCAACGAAGTAAACATAAATAATGTAAACATCAACAATGTAAGCGCATCAACAATATAGACATCAACAATGTAAACATATCAACAATCATATCAACGATGTAAACAATGTAAACATCAACGATATAAACATCAGCAATGTAAATACATAAACAATATAAACATCAATAATGTAAACATATCAACAAGGTAGACATAAACATTGTAAACATCAACAATGTAAACATAAACAACGTAAACAACAACGATGTAAACAACAACGATGTAAACATCAATAATGTAAACACATCAACAATGTAAACACATCAACAATGTAAACACATCAACAATTTAAAACAGTGTAAACATATCTAATAGTTAATTGTTATATAAAATTTTAGGCCTATGTTAGCTAGTAGCTAGATATTAAATATTCTAAGGCATTTGTATAGAACCAATGAGTAACATTTAATAAAATAAATTTAAACTTTAAAGTATTAAAATATTTAATAAAATAAATTAAATAAATAAACTAAATAAAATCAATAAAATCTAAGAATTGCTTGCAGGTTACCTTTTCTGAAAGCCTGTATTTCAGTCAACCAAAAGAGGGACTTGGCTCTTGTATAGTCAGTGATTACCAGATCAAAGTCTCCCTACAATTTACACAGTCAAATATTATACAGTACACCGAACGTAAAAAGCTGAAAAAGCTAAGGTTAATGTCAGTTTACTCACTCGAAAGCGATGTCAGTGACGGACGAGCCCAAGATTTGAACCCCGCATATACTGGTCCGCGGTCGAATAACTTACCGACATCGCGATTGGCTCCAGCCAAGAATGTAGTAGTATGCACTTCTGCGCACCGATGTGTGCAAGGAACAGTTGCAATCGTAAGTATGGGGAAAACCAGCACACTAATCCCAATACACAAATTATTTAATTTAAATCTACAAATTTAAATCATTTACAGGGATGCCAAACCCCCTTTTGGTGTTCTAGGTGCTTACAAATTTTTAATACATCTATTTTCTAATTGATTGATTGATTGAGTTTGATGGACCTTGCTGATGTTTTTCTCAATGGTGCTGGGTAGATAGAAGAGAAGCTTGAATCTGTTTAGAACAGTGAGAGCATTACGCGTAGCATCGGCTCTGTCCTTGCGAGCAAGTACCCCCTCAAAAACATTCACCGCTGCCCTGTTAGCTTCTACATCAATCAATAAATCAATCAATCAGTCATTGAAAACCTTTGTTTGCACTCTGAAAGCCGGTACTACATCAAAAGCAACCTTACTCCGCGAACTTACTTGCTTCATACTTGCTTCATAAATCATAAATACTAATTTAATAAATACTTGCTTAATAAATCATAAATACTTGCTTCATAAATCATACCATTGTTTAAATCAATAAAATAATGCGACTAACATTTGAGGGGATACGGCGTAAGGAATATAGTATTCGCTTCTTAAGTAAGTGGCCTGAGTTCAAAGCACAGGTGAGTCAATAAGTAAAGAAAGTCCTCTAGGACCCAGGAAGCTTAATATGTATCAGAGTATGCAGCCAATCAACAGCTAAGATACGATTAAGTATGGAAAGGATTTGTTAAAATGCGAATAGGTAAAGTAGTCTCAAAGATCGGTCATACAGAAACTGATACAGAGATGGCCATTTCAAAATGGTTTTCTACTTTTAAATTACAACTAAGCATCATAATCGGCTTTTAAAAATTCACGCAAAACTGAACAGAACACAAGTAATAACTTTCATCAATAATTTTCATCTATTAATTTTCACATGAAATTGCAGTAGTTTATGGACTTTATTCTTCCCCATTTCACCCTCTCCGTACCTGATTTTCTTTTTCTAATCTTCTTACACACCCACACAAAATCTATAACAACTAGCTTATGATGTTCTTCTTCCCATTCTCCTCTAATAACTTATATTAATACTAAAAATTAGTAACAATAATAATATTATAAATAGAGCAATGAAAACTTGTTGAGCAACAAATGCAGTTCAAATCAGACACTGTCAATCAGCAAGAAAAAATTAAAAATTAGTGCAAAATACAAAATACAAGAAATCTTGCAATATGTAAAAGTTACAATTCTATTGTTCTGTTTAGGAGAGACTAATCGACTTACTCAGTAACGTTTCTTCCAGATTTTTAGTTGCCGACAGACCATGTGCTTTAGTCCTATCACTCTGCATCTTAGCATTCATCTCTACAGAAACAACAACAACAGAAACACCGTTGAAGATATCAGCTACTCCGTGTTGTACTCGGGTATGGTTGGACCACTGCGGAATAGGGCAACCGCCAAACAAGCTGCCGCGTGTACGTAAGAGGCGACTACAGCAGGAGCTGAGGAATACAGAGGGGACCCACCTCATCATGAAATTTTCCCCCAGGATTATATGGTCGTTAATCCATTATAGAATTGATGAAGGCAAAGGGAACCCACCTCTGAAGCCATATTATTCCCTATTTTCGCACGTATACGCCGCTGTTTTGCTAATCAATTGATTAAGAAATAATATTCTAGTCCTGCTTAAGAAGTAACCTGATTGGTCGATCAGCCTGAAAGACAGCGCTGTGATTGGCTGAGCGACATAATATTGTTGACCTTGTAGTTAATAACCACAAAACATTTTTTAGTGATTATATACCAACATATCTGAACAATAGTTTAACCAACAACAGAGGCGTAAGTGATCAATTGATTAAAGACACGTTAGTAAATGCGGGTATTAGCTATACCAGTGAGTGTGTCGTAGCAGTCGAAGAAAGTGCAGAGATTGATTTTAGCAAACTCTATGGGTCCATCATTCCTGTGTGAGGATGTATTCCTCAAGTGAGCCAATCCCGCCTTTAGATCTTCAAAACTAACAAACATAAACATGTTTATTAGATCAAAACTAACAAACATAAACATGTTTATTAGATCAAAACTAACAAACATAAACATGTTTATTAGATCAAAACTAACAAACATAAACATGTTTATTAGATCAAAACTAACAAACATAAACATGCTTATTCAAAAACGTAGCATATGCTACAAAAATTGACAACGAGCACATAGAAATAGTCAAGCTGAATCGAAAGCAAAATAAGAAAAAAAATTTAAAAAGGAAAAAATTACATAAATCACACAAATTAAGCAGAGACAGAAACAGTAGGCCGTCAAAGAGAACGAGAATCGTTCTATCTAGTTGAATACATATTTATCCATAGTTATCAGACGAACAGAATCATAAAAAGAAAAATGTAAATTGACATAAAATTTCACCGTTTAATTAAATCTGTAGAGAATGACAATGACACATCGCTTGTTTATTTTGCGTTCATCCTATAATTTGCCATATGTCTTAATTCCAAATTACGTAGCTAATTCATCACATGAATGAAAATAAACTTTTGTTTGGATAAAAAATTAATTACTTTCCTCCAAATGTCTCGAAATCGCACAAACAAAATCTACTACATAAATGAGTAAAATAAAGTCAGAATTAATACAAAATTAGGCTTAATAAGTTACAGTTATTCTTTATCATTATGATCTTCAATTGCTGACTCTGCGCAAAATATTATTCTGATTTTATCGCCATAGTAAGGTAGTCTTGAAGATCACAATAATGTTATAAAACATGATGCTGCCAAAAATACAACGAAAAATTAAAATCTGACCTCGTTCCATGATGGTTCTCCAGTAGAAACCAGGCAGGTTCAAAATTGTCTAATCTTGTGTTGCCCGAGCCTAAAGGAGTATAGACAAAGAAGATATCATTAGAAAACAAATAATAGGGGATTGACTGATGATATTGTGTGGAACAGAGAGGATTGCAGAAAGTGTATTTGTATCCTCACCCTGATTACTGGTATTTAAGGGAAGATACTGCTGACTACGATGAGGATGATGATGATGATGAAGATTATGATGATATTAGAAATCAAATAATCTTTCATTGTATTTCATTATATTTTTTAGAATCTCACGTCCATCTTAAGTTTCTGATGTCAACAGAAACCCGACAATTAATCCTTATATAGTTATACACAAGCAGAATTTCCTATTACAATCAAAACCTGTAAAATTAAATTGTAGAAATACTTGATAGTAACACCGGCAATGGAACAAAAGTAAAAATTATCTCCTAAAAAGCTACCTAAATCTGTTTATCTTAAACGTTATATAAATGACTAAAAATGCATTTAAGTGGTAGTAAAGGAAATAGATTTACATAAATTAAATACCTTCTGAAAACAGCTCCTGAAGCTCTGATTCAGGTATCTTGGCCCTGCAGCAAAAAACAGAGCAATTAATAAGGTAATTATCTTGATTTAAATCCCATAGCATTTAATAGTATCATATGGAGAGTGTCTAGCAAAAGCTGAATAAATAATCAAATCATAATAATAAATAGAAATAATAATTTCTCTCAAACAAACACTACATATTTGGCAAATTAAAAAAGAACTTATCACATTTTTTTTGCAAAATGGCATATTTTCTAAACTACCAATATATTAAAATCAAATTCAGTAAATTTGCTGTCCTTATTGCGCTCAATTGTTAATTGTACTTTATGCTCACAATTATTCATTTAAAATATAAAATTTCATGAAAATGTCAAGCTTAAGACTCCAGTAGCCATCGACTACAATCTACAGTTTAATGATATTACAAGCTGATTAATGCATATAATAGATAGATGTAGCACAGAAACTTACAATCACTATTCACTGGATTGCCGTAGTAAAATTATGGCTCAATTTACACTTTGTACTCATTGGTAAGATCAACTGGCTATCAATTCCTCATTGACTCAATGAGGAATTACACTAGTGCAATGAAACAAGATCCAAACAAACGGCAGAAGGGGCATTCGGTTGGTGAGTTCCTAGGCTCCAGAAATTGCTAAAAAATTTAAACGAATGGAAAAACTTCAAAAGAAGGTCCATATCCTATTCGTATCCTGACCCTAGTTCAACTAAAATTTAAGGAAAGATGATATATTGTACATTTACATATATATATTTGGGTGACAATGAAATATATAGGAAAATTTTTTTTTGTATTTTTATCACTCACACCCTCCTAGTTTCTTCATTTTCGTACAAATGAATAATACAAAGATTGGGATGGATTTGGTTGATATTTAGAGGTTGCACAAGACCGCTGAAGTTTTCAACTATTATCAAACTAATGCGATGTTTTACTTAGTATTCAAAGTTTATTCATTATTTACTGAATAAATTAAAATTCAATTAATATATAGAGATTAAGTTTAACAAAAATGGCAACTATCTATTGAGTTAATTTCTGGTATTTTCGCTCATATTGTTTACTTAAGTAGTCTAAATCAAAGGTCAAATATACAGATTTTCAGTGTTTTTGCGATAGTTGCTGCGAGATAGCTAGTTGCAAAGTTAAAGCAAAGAGAAAATACAGAGGTATTTGTTTGGTGTGTAGTACAATGCTGAAGATTACAGGATCAAAGCTCCCTCCAAATGAACAGGTTTTACAACATTTCTTTCATCATCTTAATAAGGCTAAGAGAACAATTCAAGACAGTGCAACCAACGCCGCGGGAGAATTTGTGTCTTTTTAGGAGAGAGGGAGAAAGCAAAGATACAAACGATACAAGAATGTCATATAGTAAATAAGAGAAAACATATTCCATGTGGCAGGGATTCAAGAAAAGTGCTGCATGCAGAACCGAAGTGCAGCAAGGTAAGGAAGACAGGTTTGCTCAAACCTTTGATGATCTCTTTGATGTAACACACGCAGACGCTTTGACTTTGGTAAAGATTGAAGAAGACAGACAGTGTCTGCTTGCTCAATGGGATATGGGGAGAAGGGGCTGCTTGGGTTCAGTGGACACTAAAATGGCAAAACAAGAAGTCTGTCGTCTAGAAGAGATGCCTTTACTTCAAGCGAGACAGAGAAAAGAAGAAAATCGCTCTAGAATTGAGTCACAAGCTGTTCAACAGAGTAGTAGCAGCAGCATCTAGGAAATGAATCAAGGTGGCAGCTCTGATGAAGTTGTGTTGGGCTTATCGATTTTGTTGGGCTTAGAGATTTGCAGACTTTTGGACTTCCATTGATAGGCACGAGTTTAAAAATGGAGTAGCCGATCATCCAATGCTGCCGAGTTAGAATCAGACCAGGACGATCTTCTCACATTCATATCATGGCAGCCGTCTCAGTTGCAACCGCGTGATGACTACAGAGAGCTTCTTCAGCTGTCTCAACTCTTTCTTGAAAGTTTGGGATATGTCACAATTCATCAACCTGGAGCTGTACGTCAGGCAAGGTGGATGGTCAAGCTGACATACTCTCCGAAGATTCTCTCTTCTGATCTCAGATTAAGCTGACAGAGCGATAACTCATAGGACTCCATCGATTCAACTTTTTTGTGATCAACGTGTATTTTAAAGCGTAGTTTACCTGCCAATGTCCAACATAAGCTCCATGCAATGACCTATCTCTGCTCAGAGACATAGAGGCTTACAAGACCTTGGATGAATCTGTTGCATCGGCAGCAATGAAGAGTTTCTCCAACCATCTGTGGTATTTAAGTGAGACTGATTGGACTAGCTTTTTCGATGCAGATGTTACTGTTGATGAAAAAGTTGACATGATAAGAGCGCTTGAAAGCAAAGGTTCATGTGACTATCCACCACGCACAATTATTGTTGACGATAAAACTACTAAGAAAAAACTATCTGATTTCGTGACAAGGAATACTAGGAAGCTGTTCATAGCTCTAGATATGGATCAGGATTTTCTAGAAGAAGATCCAAGTACATGTGACACTAATGACGTGTACATTAAAGCTCGGAGAAAGACAGGTCAATTAAAGGTTGTGAATGACGCTGCTGAGCGTGGCGTTAGCCATTCGATATACGCATATCGAATGGCTAATGTTATTTAAACCAGTAGGAAGCACTAACTCGCTGGATTCGTCAGATATTCCGAGAGGATCGTCAGTGTCGTGGCTGACAACAGCTGGAGCAGCGACCTGATTCCTGCCCGTCATGAACGGTCGGGGCTCGTCAATCCAGATAGCGGACTCCTGCAGTGGTCCTGTCAATCAATCAATCAGTCAATCAATCAATCAATCAAACAATCAGTCGAGCAAAATAGTTGAATTCTACAGCAGCCCTGTCAATTAATCAATCATCAATCAACACATAAAAAATCATTCATCAATCAATCAAGGCTGCTGACTCCTGATGCATTACTATCAGTGAACAATTTGAAATGACCAGATATTAAAGTGGCATGATACTAGAATGGTATGATACTAGAATGGTATGATACTAGAATGGTATGATACTAGAATGGTATGATACTAGAATGGTATGATACTAGAATGGTATGATAATAGAATGGTATGATAATAGAATGGTATGATAATAGAATGGTATGATAATAGAATGGTATGATAATAGAATGGTATGATACTTCAGTGGTAAACTAGAGTGTTATGATTTAGAGTGGTATGATACTATAGTGGTATGATACAAGAGTGGTATGATCTCGAGAGGTATGATACTAAAGTGGTATGACGTAATGGGGTGATCAATAAGTAATGAGAAAAGAAGACAAAAAATATATGCAAAGTATCCCAATACTTTGCAAACCAAGTGAGTGAGGTAAGGGAGAGAGAGAGAGACTGAAAGAAAAAGAGAGCGAGAGACTGACAGAGTTCCAATGAGATCTAATCCCGCTTTTGCAATGCGTGTAAATTATATAAATTCCTATTAATATTTAGAAGTCTTATAAATCTACCAATCTGACTGATATATCCACGATACTGCACAGTGCACGTCCCCACCCCGCCAAACCTCGTCGTCATGATTATGTCGCCCCTGCCCTTAGCCTGACCCGTGCGGGCAATGATCTTATTGGGCGATTTCCATTCTATAGACATCAGGCAGTCGACGCCGCAAATACGCAGTCCTATCAAACAATATAATAATAATAACAACAATTAGAGTGCTACAATCATCAATGACAAAATTGAGCATTATTGGGACAAAATCAAGCCGACAACAAAAATAAGATCCAAAAACGGTGCAAACTTAAAAATCCAGAAAATCAGTCCAAATATAACAATAATAATAAAGGATTAACATCCGTTGCCACATCCAGGGATGATGTCAGGGACGTCCCCACAGGACACATCACTACAGATCAATTCACCCAGACGAATCTGCAAAAGAAATGTGCTGAGAAGTAAGCTCCTAAATGAAAGCCAGTCCGGTGATCAAAAATGGTCAGGGTATATTGTACAAAATACACTACCATACAAAACAAAACAATATGCTTCTGTACATTTTGCATAAGAATCACATATGTCAATATTAGGACATGTTAGATGACTGAGTCAATAGCAAGCGTGCCGGATAAGCAGGTGTTCAAATTCAAGTTCAAATCAAAGCTAAACCATCTCTGAAAGCATCTTTGAACCATGTTTGGTGTATGACCAAAATGTAATAAGAAACTATTTGCATGTCGTATAAAATTCAGCTTTAATGAGTTTTACTGAGTAGGTGATTAAATCATACCAATGATGTCTCTAGAATCATTGCCAAAGTTCTCTCCTCTGATGGTAACACGGGTTCCAGGAGGTCCCTCCTTCGGAGAAATACCCGTTACCAGCGGCGCCTTGGATCCCATTACTTGAGATTACAAACAATTACTCTGAAATACACATAGTAATATTTGTTACTTGAGTCCAAGTATAAGTGTCCTGCTGGAAGTGCACGATCGTAGAGTATACTATGTCACGTTAAAAAACCGGTATAAAAGTTATTCTCAATAGGCTTAAACGATTCATAGAAATGATTCAACCTCTCAACCACTAGTGGAGAAATTTTATTAATTCTTATGAAGACCTCCAAGATTGGTATGTTTTCCAACGACATCAAACTACAGGTTATAAATTGTCTTATAGCTTAAGTAACTAAAACGGTGAAACCCTAATGTCATTCTAAGTTAATGCCCTTCTTAACACCCATCCTAAAAATCTAGAAATATTAATTAACAATTCTAAAAACTGGAATAAGAGAAAATGTCACGTAAACGATTAAATATTAATACAAGTGGTATGTTCAGAAAAACGATTTAACATGAGGTATGTAAGTGCTTTATATAGCCCTGGATTCAACAATATATTGTCAATTAATAAATATTAGTAGTAAATATTTCACTATTTATCATCCCCCAACACCAATGTTTACACTAGACATTAGTTTACGACCTTCGTTCACAACTAGTAAAATCTTCAGAAACCTTAAGCACTTCCAATTTATAATCTTAATGTTAATGCTTTCCTTAGCTCATATTTTATTGTTTGTTGGCCTAAAATTCATGAGGTATTTTTATTTATGATTTGCTTAAGCGTAGTATATATCATAAAAATTACTATTACAGCAGACGGAATATAATGACTTATGTGTTTACAAACAGACGCATATTACTGTTCTTGCTACTGAATTTCCAAACAAGAACACTTTTAATTTTTGTTCCGATACTTTATTAAATAACCAATAAAATAATTAGAGTAGTAATTTCCTTAAAAAATAAAGAGAACATAGTTTGTTTACCTTATAAAGTAATACAAAAAGTTATATAGTATCGTATTTAACAAAATTAAATTAAACTTGTGACTTTTTGAGATTCTTGAGATTGGTAACCTCGTTGAGCGATAATATAATTTACTTGGTAGAGCGAAAATAAAGTCGGTTGTTTAAAACTTTATATTTTTGGATTGTAAAAATTATATAAATTATCATTTTTACAATTCATCTGATTTTACATTAAATAATTACCAGTTACTCTTATATGTTTAAACGTTGTACTATACGCCTATTTTAAAAACAATAAATTAGTATTTCTAAAGTTGTAATAAATGCTCTGGGTCCCTAATTTATTAATTCTAATTTTACTGAATTTTAAATATATCTAGGTCGTTAGGTTGAAAGTGGGCTGTATATAAATAGATCATTGGTTCTTCAAGCTGTGACTTACGATAGCTAGATGGTCACGTCGGGGTTGTATGACCTTACAGCTTAATCTCTTTAAAAATTACTGGGAGGCGCACTTGCTGAGAAATTTTAACCTGAGGCTTAAAACGGTTTTACTTGGGACGGAGTAAATATTCCAAATTCATTACATGGGTCACTAAAGTCCTTCAAAGCTAAATATGTTGCAATATGTTTAGCTTGCTAAAGAACTGAATTTATCTGACCTTTGATGATTACATAAGTTATTTCTTTATAGAAATAGTTGAATGGATCTTAATAAGCAATTGAAGCTCTATCTTTTTGTTATTTATTTTTCTATATTCTTTGTAGAAATATAAATCGAAGTTTGTACATAATCCTCCTTAGTGCCGCATTGCTTCTTTCACAAATTTATTCGATAATTAACTAGTTTAATAATGTATTTCTTACTAATTTACATAGATTATCAACAATGTCCATCACTCAATAGTGACTAACTGTAAGGAAGTTTATCTATGTGATTCATATTACATATTATCTTATTATTATATTATATTATTACTACTGCCGGGCCATCTTTCAGGCTTGCGTCTTAGAATATACATTACGTCGTAAACTACATCCCTAAAACGTAGAAATAGTTACTAAGTTAACGAGAATTAATGCTGAATTCGTACTTAATGTGAATTTCAATTAATAATTCAGGGATTTGATCGAAATCTATTATCATTAACTTAATGCTTAATGTGATCATTAATGTATTGAATTAACATATTAATATATTAATGTATCTGCAGCAGACAATTGTAGGCCTACTTGACGTCATCTTGATATTCACACCGATGTATATATTTTGAATGTTTAATTTTTTATTTATTATGTTAAATTTTGCATCGTTTTTGGATCTTCTTTTTTCTCGCCGGTTTGATTTTGACTCAATAGTGCTCGATGTTGTCATTGATGACTGTAGTATTCTAATTGTTGTTATTATTTTTGCTAAACTTTATCTTTTTCAGATTATTGAGACATCATGGCAGACTCTAGCAGTGATGAGCTAAGTGTATGTAAACAGTAATTAGTTTATTAAAAATATTCCATGTAAATAAAAATATTACCAAGAAATAGGACTAACCATCTTTAAAAAATATGTAGATGTGCTATTGATAATGTTATTGTGTAATTAAATCATTGGATGTTGATAAGAGAAATCATTTACTATTAAGTATAATTTTAATTGTTCAGTGGTATGTTCATGACAAGCCACTTTAGTCATATCAATTAGTGCCTAGGACTGTGCTATACTAGTTAGCGTTTTAGTTTTATAGTTTGTATATTACAGTTACATAGTTTATGTACATTATAGTTTTATAGTTTTTAGCTAACATTATAGTTATAGTTTACTATCAATCAATCACTCAATCGAATCAATCAAAGGATGAATGGGTGATAGAGCTGAATCATGAGTTTTTATAGTTGTTTGATTTTTAAAAAGGAAAACCAATGAATTATTGCGATTAATTTGTATTCTAGTACTATGAAATCTCTATTGTTATTAAATTGGTAAGTACCTGGCCTGGTTTGTACAGGTTTTGGGAGATGCTGGAGATTACAGTTCAGAATTTGAATATGATAGCGAGGCAGAAAGAAAAAGGTTTGTCTATAGAGATATATTTTATTTCAAGTGGTTTTTGTATATTTAGTTCATTTTATGTCAAAAATTTTATTTATTCCAATTAAATTGTTTGCTCAAATCACAAGTTTATTGATTCACAGGTTTTTGTTAGTTGGACTTTCAAATCAAGTTTATTCCTTAGACACATTCGCTTTTATTATTAAAACTGTTTTGTCTTGACAATAAATTTACAATACTGTAATAAACTTATGATTTAGCCTCTATTATAAGCTAACATATCGTAATCTCTGTATTACATTGTTAGCTGTATTCCATTGTATGAATTTAGAAGCAGATATTTAAATTATAATAATAAATTTTAGGCCTTCTGGAACCTTTTTGGTTGTATTTTTCTGCTCTGCTTTATTCGTTTTAAGAGTTTTATGTTATGAAGCAGATTTGTTCAATATGAGTTAAGTTGGCTGATTTGAATTGATCATTATTTTCTTTAATTTATTTAGGAACTCAAATTAGGGAAAGAAAAAAATTCTAGATACAGACTTAAAGTTATGTCTACCTATATTAAATTAATTAAATCAGTTGCTTAAGTTCTTCTCTGACTAGAATGAAAACCTGTAAATATGTATTAAAATTTAGTTTTAGCTGGAGTTCTATATTCCTCTAATTTAAATATTTACTGATTGACTGTTGGCCTTAATCGATTGATTGATGGTTGGATTGATTGATCGCTGTGCAGAGCAAGGCGGTCAGATTTGGCACAGCCAGAGCCAAAGAAGAAGACGAAAGTTGCCCATCGTCTGGAGGCTGCAGAAGAACTGACAAGGTTTGTCATGTTTTCGATACTATAATATCAGTGGGTTAGAATTTTTAATGCTCTATGTTAAGTCGATGATTTGTATATTTTTCTTGTTATCTTTAAGGAAGGTTGATGAATATTCATCTGTGATTCATTCCTATGGGAATCCAAGTAATGGATGGAATTTTTCTGTTTTTAAATTTTGGTTGAAAGCCTAGGTGATGCACGTTGGAGTTCTAATTAGCAAAGATTGAGGTTTCATTGTATTGAGAGTTTATATCTTAGGCCTCTTATCTCTCTCATTCAAGCACACACAAATGTCACATGCCACACACGAAAAAATGCAAGCACATATGCATACATACAGAAAGAGAAGAAAGAAAGGAAAAAAGAAAGCAAGAAAAGGATGATTGCATCTATAATGTCTAAATAATGGGCTGAGTCGGAGGTATGTTGGTAAGTTGTTTGACAGTGGATCAGTAGGTGCATGGTGTAAATCCAGTGCTCATCCCGTCACTGACTATCGAGCAGAAAACTGACTTTAAACTTGGCTATAGCTGTAGCTCTAATAAATACTATTAATATTTGTAAATGTGCAGCATGGTGTGTGATTAACTGCCTTGCTGGTGAAGTCTTATGCGTGGTGTATGATGTATGCAGAGGTCTCTATGAGAAGTATATAGTTGTTTTCATTTACTTTATTTGTAGAGATGAAGGAAGAAAGGATAGATATCACCTACTAAGCATGGATGCTGTATCCTTTTTCTAACAAGCCGGTTGATTACTCTATTAGATATTAATTTAAATATTATTAACACTTTAAAAGAATGATATCAGGCAATTTCATTGGATTGCTGATTTTTCATTGCATAAAATTATTGTGATGTGAAGTATTATGAAACTGCTGAAGGAATAAGATATATGAATATAAAGTATGTTAGGTATATAAAGTATTATTGAAGTATATAATATATAACCATAAAATTACTGACATTGATGATACTAACTGTACTTGCCAGTGGTGACATTCCATACAGTTGTAGTAGTATTACAGAGTTTTTATTTTATTTTGCGTTTGCATTAATCCAGGTAACTGCTTTACTTGTAAGTCAGCTTAGCGTAGACAGATCACCTGACAGGCATTTTACAAGACACTCCTCAACGATATTTCATGGTTTGAGATTGGCTTCATTCACAAAGTGATGAATCACGAATACCCCAATAAAACTCACTGTCTCTGTATCTAACATGAAGTATTTATATTAGAGATTAAAAAAGCATAATATAATTTTCAAAAGGTATTTTTACTAATTAGCCACGTTTAGAAATTGGTGCTGCTTTCTTGTTGAGTCAGAACTTAGCACAGGTTGTATTGATTCAGATCTCTTAGTTCAACTATGATATACAGAATGCATTTATTGTCGGAGATATTTTTAATTGAAATTATCATTCCTTTCAGGTATCTACTTGTGCAAAATGCTTACATTTTTAAATAATTCTAAGCTCAGTCTGTGATAGCCATATTCCACAGGTGTTGGCTTTTAAAATGTTATGAAACTCTTGACTACGCACAAACACACGACAGTTTGCCCGACACAAGAAGTTTATAAACGACTACTTGCTGTACTACGGGGGCTCCATGAAAGTCTTTCAGAGGGACAGGTTAGTTCTAGGGTTATTTATTAATCTTAATAATATTAATTAATATTAATAATATTATTCGATTATTAATGTTACTATTTTTCTATATCATTGCTATTTTATCACCAAGATTCAAACCAATGTCAGAAAGGGCACTCGGTTGGTGAGCGCCTAGGCTCCGGAGTTTGCTACAAAATGTTCTAATCCTGTCCCTAGTTAATCTGGAATTCAAGGAAAGATCATGATGATGATAATGATTCATTATTAATTTAATATAATATATTTTAATATAATATTTAGTAGTAATAGTAATATTGACAATACTTACAGCAGGCCATCATATTCTTCATTCCTCTATTCTCTTATTTTATTTTGTTTTATTTTATTTTGTTTCTGGTAAATTCTTGAGGTACAGATAAAACGATGTCTTATTCTGATTTAACAAATGATGGAATATTGATTGACTGATCAACTGATTTAGTAGCTGATTGATTGAGTGACTGATTGATTGATTGACTGATTATGTGGTTGCTTGATTAATTGACTGACAGATTGAGTAAATGATGGATTGATTGAGTAAATGAGTCACTAATTGATGCATTAACTGACTGATGGATGGATAGATGGATTGATTGGTTGACTAATTGACTGATTGATCGTAGATCACGTGATAGAACGGATCAGGATGTTATACGAGAACATCACCAATTCCTCTGGTCAGAAGATGATGATGATGGCTCGCTGCAGGATTCCTGGTCGGTCTCTCCTATTTCTTGTTCTACCAAGTTCTATGTGTTCAAACAAATTTAGTGTCCACTTCCTCACCTGTGGAAGTAAGTGGCTGATATCTTCAGTACACTGTACATTATATTTCATATTTTTCTGTGGATAATTTCTCTGTTGGCACCTAAAAAATTTATTTACACACGGAATCTTTTCAGATTTACTATCTCTTTTATACTATACTATCGAAATACTATGGGGAAGTGAAGAGGGAAGCGAAAGACAGAGAAGAGTGGAGGCGATATATACCATGAACCTGCCAGGAGGCAGTGCACTAAGAGAGAGAGAGAGAGAGAGAGAGAGAGATTACTTAACCTTTGCATGACGTAGAATACCTCCAGTGATGTAATCATTGCTCAACTACCTGTTCATGTTATGCCTGTGCTAACTAACCTAGCTGGCTCAAGGAGAAATTCTCTTTTTGCAGATCACTTACTGCCTCCACAAGCTCATAATTTTCTTAATGAACCAGTTTCAATTACAATTGTTTTAATTACTATACTGTTGCGCATAAGAGGAACACATTATGTAGTTTAGGGGTTTAACATGTTCTATATTTAATTGTGTCATTGTGACTTTTCTGATTTAGCAGCTGATCATTCTGTCTGACTGTTTGTATTTCGTTTAAAGGGAACGGCGGGTGGCAAAGAAGTATTACGACAAGTTGTTCAAGGAATACTGCATAGGGGACTTGAGTCGATATAAAGAGAATAAGGTATGCCAGATAGTCCTCTAGATTTATTAGATACTTATGTGTGTAGATATGCAGGGGCGGATCCAGGAATTTTTTAAGGGAGGGGCCAAAATTTTTTAAATGTACATATATTTTCTTTCGTCCTGCCTTCTTCGGGACATGTGACGCAACCAGACAAAATGCTGTTGGGGGGGGCGAAATTTTTTTCACTACTGCGATCGGCTCATAGAGTAAGTGTATTCCCGTATCTTGCCCCCCCCCCCCCCCTCCCACTCATAACCGTACTAAAGTGAGAGGAAAACCTAAAATTCCTAAAATCCTTCATTTGTTTTGGAAGAAAGTAGGTTAATTTTTTCACCTATGAAGAAACTCAGCAGATCTGGACGAATTGCAAAAGTGACCTAATTTTGGCGGTAGAGGGGTCTTAAGCCCCTCCCAGTCAAGGCTGTTTGCACCACTGCTCCGGGACAGAGTTAACATTTTTGCTTACACCCTTTATTCCTCTTATACAGTGGCTAAAGTTAAAATTGAGAGTTAGTGAAACATTCAACATTTTTTGGGCCCCCTTGCATTATACAGGGCTCCTAGTTTATCAAATATGGGGCCCATATTTGAAAAAATCGAGCTAATGGAACTGTGTTCCCTCTCGTACCCCCCCCCCCCCCATAAACACTGCCCTTACAAACATATTTGCACTTAGAAATTGCCATAGAAACAATGAAAATATAGTTTTAAATTGTTTTCGGCGGGCCTAAGGGGGGGGCGGGCCCCCAGGGCCCCCCTCTGGATTCGCCACTGTAGATATTGCTATGTTAAATGTCTAGTAATATATGTGTGTGTATATATATATATATATATATATATATATATATATATATATATATATATATATATATATATTTCGATTTGTAGGACTGTAGGAGAGGCAATTTTAATTGCGTTAGTCTAGTATTGAGCCCTGTAGACTGCTGCTTCCTCCCTCTGGATCTTCTTTTTCTCATCTCTACCCTAGATCTTCTCTCTTAGG
Organism: Enchytraeus crypticus; assembly: GCA_905160935.1. Classification (NCBI taxonomy): domain Eukaryota; kingdom Metazoa; phylum Annelida; class Clitellata; order Enchytraeida; family Enchytraeidae; genus Enchytraeus; species Enchytraeus crypticus. Next base: position 526,450 of record CAJHZI010000806.1, on the reverse strand, counting down.
TTTCTCTAGCAAACTAAAACTTGTTTACTACTGTAGAAACTTGTAACAGTCTCTAATACATAATAATAACCTGACCATTTTTTACTTTTAGTATAAATATTTTAATTTTTTTATTATTTTTACTTGTTAATATCTTTTTGTAAGTTATTTTAGGTGGATAATTTAGCTGTGAGGTGTGGACATCCCTGACATCATTTTTTAAGAGGTTTGTAGATATTCTTAGGATTGAGCTGTGTACAAGTAGCATAAATATAGAGTCTGCTACAGTACGATATGTTTATTTCCTTAGTTTATTTTGTTATTAAATTGACTTAATTTAATTTATTTTTTAAATTATTGTTGTTATTTAGTTTATTTAATTTACGCAGCTGGTTTTCTGTAGAGCTTGATATTGTTGTAGGTCGCGTTGCGATGGAGAATTGAATCAGAAGTTGTTAGTGGAAAAGGTCTGTGTCTTTTCTCTTCTCTAACTTCGAACAGGTTGGATGACAGAGTTCGTAGCTTATATTCCTGAGATCATCCTGATTTCCTCCAATATTGCATTAAGATCCTAACCAGTTATTTTTAAAAGCTTAAAGTCGATGTTAACATCAGATTCATCTCTCGAAAGTGATATTAGTGACAGGAATATCCTAGTATATTCCAAACCCTTTTTTACTGTACATATAGTATTCACTGTTTGTAATATTTAATAAAACTCAACACAAAATCAGCTAGCCTGATAAAGGTAAAGCCGGTAAAACTAACGTTGGCGTCAGTTTCCTCACTCGAAAGCGATGTCAGTGACGGGCGAGCCCGAGATTTGAACCCACACATACTGATCCGCGGTCCAGTATCTTACCGACATCGCCACTGGCTCCAGCCAGTGTAGATAGACTTAGATACTGTATATCTAAGTTGAGATAGGCTGTTGTTACAGGACAATTTATATGCGGAGAAAAGCGTTGTACTGAGCTTGAGGGACTGAGGAGTTGGGAGGTGAACTTTGCGTATGTGGAACATGGAGTGAAGAAAAACGCTCTCGTTAAAATCAGTGCGTTTTCTTTTGTTCTTTGCTTAGTTAATAATAGTTTAAATGTCGTATATTCATACATATTCTGAATTAATATGTATGAATACTTATGAATTAATATTCTAATTTGAATTGTTCTTAATATTTAAGGATAGTAAAGTAAAAATTGAAATTAGATAACGTCTAATTTTATAACGTCTCACGTGAGGCTGCTGCAGAATGGACTAAGCGCTGTCGTCTCTCGGTATATTTGAGAGAGAGAGAGAGAGCGAGAGAGAGAGGGAGAGCGAGAGAGAGAGAGAGGGAGAGAGAGAGATTGCGAGAGAGGGAGAGAGAGATAGAGAGAGAATGAGAGAGAGAGAGAGGGCCTGTATGTTTCTAGTGGCGTCCTATATCTCAATATCTTCAAGTTTCCAGTGAAGGACCGTGGTCACATAATGATGACTAGATTACCTGCGATTACTGGCACTTCTTAGAGCTATCAAAACACCTTTATAATTATCGTCTTCTTCCGTTAAATCCCAGTTTAACTGTTGGTATGAATTTAATAATTTATAATAATCGTCCGTCATGGTCAAAATACTTGGGCTTTTTTAAGAGTTCCAAAATCGTAACTTCTTAATTAATACACAAACTATTTTGTATGTATGTATGGTCTATGGTGATAAGGATTAATATGTACTCGTATTATATTCTTATGTATAATTCACACAGGGCTGTGTTCAGAATGTTCCAAAAAGCTAAATTATCATCACAGGTTTGTTGAAATGTGTTTTTGAATTGTTTTTTGTTTAAACTATTATATCTATTCTCTATTCTTGTATATTTCACGCACTTTAATAGAATATCCTAGACTACCACGCATTGCACGTGGTCCGGTGTTTCATTACTTTTTAATTTATTGCTTTTTATAGCTTTCTATAACATCATATGGTTTGACCGTATCTGCTGGAGCCCGTGGCGAAGTCGGTAAGATATTCGACCGCGGATCAGTATGTGGGGGGTTCCAATCCTGGGCTCTCATGTCACTGTTATCGCTTTCGAGTGAGGAAACTGACATTAACGTTAGATTTACCAGTTTTTACCAGCTTTATGTTGTGTTAAGTTATGTTAAACTAGTACACTTATAGATACACTTACCCATACACTGATAAACTTATAAATATGTATAACAAGTAACTTACATAAACTGTAACGTGTAATTTCAGGAAGCGAGAAATAAAGGCTTCCAAGAGAAAGGCATCTGAAGTGTCTGATGTGTCTTCTAAGTCTTCTAAGTCAGGTTTGCATTGGCGGAATTTTGTATTTACCTCTACATCTACCTGCTCCATTTTACGCATTTTTATTTGTTTACATATCTGTTTTAAACAAATAACTAATTAAATAAATTATTAATAATTACCAATTAATTAAATAATTAATAAAATTATTAATTCATTGATGTTGTTGTTCAAAGTTAAAAAATGTGTATTCCTCTCCTAACAAGATTTAGTATGGCCGTTCTCTTAATTGATCGATATTTATGTCTTATTACTTTTTTAATTGATCGAAATTTGGGTCTTATTAACTCGCAGCTGAGGAAGGCATAGGGGCCCACCTCGTCATAAGCAGAATCCCCCAAGAATAATGGTATATCAAAAGGAATGTTATGGATGATTTAAAGATCCAGTCATATGTGAACATGAAGAGGAAAACAAAAGATAGAGATGGAGTGGATAGGATAGAGTGGAGGCGTAGCATGGACCTGCCAGTAGGCAGTGCACGGAGAGATTGCCCATTAATTAACCGACATTTGAGTCTTGTTACCTATTTTTCGGTTACCATGAGACAGGAAAAAGGTTCTGAGGAAGTGTATGCTTGTAACGCTATGATATAACTATGATAACTATATAATTATAATGAAATAAATGAGTGCCTATAACGCTATGATATGATTGTAATGTTGATGAATGACATGAGTGAATTCCTGTAACGCATCTTTCAGCAGGGTTTCACGTAGTTTAACAAGTAGCGTGAAATACTATCCAGCGGTTACGAATGTGTTAGCTATTGAAGATATATACATGTAGATATAGATATGTTTAATGACTAGCACAAAGAGCTAGGTAGACGTATAGATATGTTAGATATTTCAAGTAATTAAAGGTATTTAGATATGTTGGATGACTAGCACTCCAGAGCTAGATAGATCAATGGCTATGTTAGATATTTATACATATATATATATATATATATATATATATATATATATATATATATATATATATATATATATATATATATAAAAGGAAAAAGAGGCAGGGGCAGGCCGAGATTATGTATGTTAGATGATTTAAAGACCCACTCGTATGTGGAAATGAAGAGGAAGGCGGAAGACCGAGAAGAGTGGAGGCGCTATAAGCCATGGACCTGCCAGTAGGCAGTGCACTAAGAACGGAGATATATATATATATATATGTTTATGAATATATATATATGCTTATGTTTTTCAGATTCAGAGCACCGCACAGCTAGCACGGGTAGAGGCTCCTCTGATAATGAGAGCTCTGCTAGTGATGTGAGGGAAGTGTTGTCCAGTGCTGTGGAGGTCAAGAGATCAGCTGATGTTGGGACAACCTCTGAGGACTCTGAGGAGAATGTCTGGTCCAAACCTCTTCCTCCTACTGAAGAAGTCTCCAGGTATAAAGTCCTCTCTCTCTCTCTTAGTGCACTGTCTACTGGCAGGTCCATGGTATATAACGCCTCCACTCTTCACTGTCTTCTGCTTTACTCTTCATTTCCACATATGCCTATAGAGTCCATTGAACTGTTATCCTTTCCATCTTTACATCTGCTTTAATATTCTGGTAGTGTAGAGCTACTGGTAATATAAGATGATGATGATCATCATCATCTTGATCATGATTATGATGATGATGATGATGATTTAGATAGGATCCAAAACAACGTCATAAGGGCATTCGGTTGGTGAGCGCCCAGTCTCCAGAAATTGGTAAAACAATGTAAACGAATGGAATGGTATGGGCGTATTGTGATTGGTGTGGGACAGAGAGGATTGAAGAAGGTCTATTCGTATCACGACCCTGGTTAAACTTGGGTTCTATGGAAGATGATGATGATGACGACGATGATGATGATGATGATGATCATCATCATCATCATCATCATCATCATCATCATCATCATCATCATCATCATGACAACGATGATGACAACGATGACGATGATGATGATGACAATGATGATGATGATGATGATGATGATGATGTAAAGTTGATGATTGTTCTATGTCACGCTAGCGACGTCCTTGAAAACATCTTTGGTTAGAAATGGGCGTTAAATCACATGACATTGCATTATAAAGGTTACTAGCTATGACAACATTGCATTTTGCATGGCTTGAATTTGAATCCTTATCCAACTAAATTGTTAAAATATGTAGAACTCAGCTGTGGCTATATTTCTTGATGTTTTTAATAATAGTTTCTGTATAGCTTCAAGATTGGTTGATAAAATTAGACAGCGTTGCTGCCTTCAATAAGTACTTATTATATTACTAAGAGACTGTTTAGAGATACCGGTTTAAAGTTAACATGTTAGTTAACGTGTTAACATGCTAGTTAACGTGTTAACATGTTAGTTAATGTGTTAACATGTTAGTTAACGTGTTAACATGGTTGTTATCTTGTAAACATGTTACTTGACGTGTTAAGTCAACAACTAGTGGAGCTGTAGTGTGTCGCAGACAATGTAATTGCAGTAGTTAAGTCGATTACAGTTGTAATATCGTTACAGGGGATCTAAAAAGGAAATGTAAAAATTGTATGGATTTTATATGCGGAAGACGTACCAACATATTGTGGTGTTTATTAATTGCAGGGAAGAAGAATTTGAAAGTTACTTTACCGACATGTTCCTTTAACCAGTGACTACGTCATGAGAGTATCATCGTCTTTCACGACAACCTCTAGCACCACTGGTGTAGGACCTTTCGTGCGATCTCTTAGTGCACTGCCTACTGGCAGGTCCATGGTATATAACGCCTCCACTCTTCTCTGTCTTCCGCCTTCCTCTTCATTTCCACACAAGAATGGGTCTTTAAATCATCTTACATACCTAATCTCGGCCTGACCCTGCCTCTTTTTTCGTCCATTCTACCTTCTCTGACCACTTTTAATAGACCTTCCCCCCTTAGAATATGTCCTATCCATCTCTTCTTCCTATTTCTTAATACATTCATCAACGGTCTATCTGTACCAACTCTCTCCAGAACTTTCCTGCGATATCATATCTTAGAAGAGAAAACAGACGTTAATCACAACGGGTGGAAATTACTCCTATTCATTTTACTCTGATTCATATGAATGTTATGAGATGGCGAGAAATGTTTTTAATGGTCTTACATCGTGACTTGAAGTATATGAAGTATTCCATCAGCAGCCTATATTAGCTGTTTGGAACGCTTTTGATAACGTTACCTTGTGATATCACGTCACGTGTCGTCTTAGTGACGATCGTTTCTTTACCAGTGTTATGGTCTTTGAGACTACTTTGCAAGTTGCTATTGTGCCCATTTCATTTACCATATAAAAATATATATCGAGCTCTTAATCTTTCTGGGCCTTTGATATCCACTTATTTGACAAACTGTTCTCGACTGAATTGGGCTTTGAACCCTAGTCACTTGATTCCTATTCCAACAATCTATCCCTTCGGCTATATTCCCTATCAAAGGTTTTTAGTGTATTGTCTTGTATTGTACTGATGTGCAGACAATAGTATTGTATATAGAGACTGTGGCGATAAAGCTTTAGTTGAAGTAGCTTTAATATCAATGAGTGCTGTTAATGTTATGTATGAATTAAATACAGTCCAAAATTATGCAATTCATTTAATATCATTTCAAGTCATCGCCATCTTCCCTTGAATTAAATACAGTCCCAATTAATGCTATTCATTTAATATCATTTCAAGTAACAAGACAATAACAAAACTCTCGAACTAAAAACAAAAACATTTGTACATATAGCGTCAAACCAAATGCATTTATTTTATCACGCCATCATTTGTAAGCATCATAATATCATAACAATATATAATAATATCAATAGCATGCGTAAAGTTCTCTCTTTCTAATTGGATGTAGTTTTCTAACTTAAATTTTTCAATAGAAGCAAATAAGGCAGTTGTTACTTTTGTCTATTCACTTATAGGCCTTTTTGTGTGTATGCCCCATATACAGTATGTACAAATTCTTGTACTACCACATTTGTACACATTCGTGTGTACATAATAGCAAGTAAAGTTACAACGAACAATGAGCAAAATATTTTAACTCATCTGCAAGAAAGATTAATCAATATCCTATCAAAGAATAGGTTCGCCACTGGCTGGAGCCAGTGGCGAAGTTGGCAAGATACTCGACCGCGGATCAATATGTGCGAGGTTCAAATCCTGGGCTCGCCCGTCACTGACATCGCTTTCGAGTGAGGAAACTGCCGTTAACCTTAGCTTTAGAAAATCTCAGAGAAATGATAAGAATTTAACGATCATTTTCTCACCCACATGCGATGTCAAACAAGGTATAAATTGAATTTACAATTAGTTCATAGGATCAAAACTAGTTATCCGAGATGACGTTTCAAAAAATCGATACTGACTGTATAGCAAAATTTATAACAGAATTAACAACAAAAATCTAAGGTAATAGAGGTGTTTTGGGTATGTCAAATTTTTATAATTTTTGATTACGACATTCAATTACTCATCGCTACTGATTTTAACACTGTATTTGTACCATTATAATCATTTCATCAGAGAAGAGTGGAGGCGTTATGTACCATGGACCTGCCAGTAGGCAGTGCACTAAGAGAGAGAAAATCATTTCCTATTAGCCCTGGTCACTGTCTTCTGTAATTCAGACGTTCAGTTTTTAGTATGTCGTTTTATAGCTGGAGCCAGTGGCGAAGTCGGTAAGACACTCGACCGCGGATCAGTAGGTGCGGGGTTCAAATCCTGGGCTCGCCCTTCACTGACATCTATTCGTTCACTCTATAGACTATAGCATTGACCAGCTCTTGTACTGGTGATTCATATATTTATTGATTCATTCAGCAACCTCGTTACAATTCGCATCTCTTTTCATTAATTCATTCATCAATATACATACTATTCACAGCTCTATTCATTAAATCATTCATCAGCCTACATACCTTTCACGCCAGCATTTATTAATTCATTCATCAGCCTACATATCATTCACACCTCTATTCATTAATTCATTCATCAGCCTACATATCATTCACACCTCTATTCATTAATTCATTCATCAGCCTACATATCATTCACACCTCTATTCATTAACTCATTCATCAGCCTACATACCTTTCACAGCTCTATTCATTAATTCATTCATCACATCTGCTGAATAAACTGATTGATACATTCTCTCTATAAGATCCAGCTCGAATGTTTGTCGACTATTGTCATTTACAAAGAGCACAATCAGCAACGGTCCTGAAGCACTGATAAATAATCAGCTAAGCTCTAATCCTATACCTTCACGCCTCCATCATGTCAAACAATCAGCAAAGTCGTAACTCTATTCGTACAACCATTCAGCGCTACTAACCATTCAGCGCATTTAGCATAGGGTGAGGCTTCATAAATATACTTATTGCTTTTTTCTTTTTTAATTTAACCCCCTAAGTAAGGGATTCTTTTCTATAAATCATGCTCTCCACTCCGAAATGCGGTATCACCAAAAGTACCACGGAAACAAACTGCATTGTATCGCTGCAGAGCCATTGACAAACTTTGCCACAAGATTTCTCACGTTGATCTCTTAATATTACTATTATTATTATTTCAATATTACTATTATTATTATTTCAATATTACTATTATTATTATTCACTCGTCTGCACCAATATAATGACCTATATGGTCCATCTTTCAGACTAATGCACTATTCAATTAACTACTCCCTACTATCATTCATCCCATATATCTCAGTATATGATATGCCACTTAGGAACGTTCAATTAACGTTCCTGGCAAAACACCTCTTTAATAAGACTGGCTCCCTAAATAACACAATACCTCTGTAATAACACTGGCTCCTTAAATAACACAATATCTCCCTACTATCATTCATCCCATATCTCTCAGTATATGCCACTTAGGCACGGTCTGTTTAGACTTGGACAACATTTCTTTCCAGTGTTTAGCCTCAGCCGGTCCACTCCTAGTGCCCAGTAAGACCTGACCCAACAGTTCATTAGGACTAAACCTATCGTAGTCCATAACTGTAACCTGCAGGCTGGCAGTTCGAATCTTCTCGTAGCTCACGTTAAATACGAGTGTCTCGTTGAAGAAAGGGTTGAGATTCTTCTCCTGAATCTTTGTCTTCCTCTTCTCCACCTTCTTACCATCGCACATCAGCCAGATCTTAACGTATGGATCTAAAATCAATCAATCAGTCAGTGTAAAAAGCGTGTCTAATCAAAAGGGCTTACAACAGTAAACAATAGTGGATTAACTATATTTAACTTCTAGCTTATGTAATAGTCTACAGACTCTAAGCCCTTACCACATAAATGATGTAAGTGATAGTCTATGAACTCTAAGTTACCACACAAGTGACGGTGTAAGCGATAGTCTGGAGTATTTGCTCTTATTCCTGTATTCAGCTCATTTATAAAATGAGCTGAATACAGTGGTTAAAGTAGGGGGCGCCGGGGAACTGGGTTCCCCTAGCTCTCTTTTTTCTGAGGTGTGTTCGCCTGCTCGCCTGCTAGGGGCCCATATTTTATACTAGTGGACCAGTAAATACATTACAGGTGGGACCAGAAAAATTCTGACCGTTCCCCTGTCTCTCAATCCCTACTTTAACCATTGGTTGAACAAGAGTCGTAACAATTAATTATGTAGTATCATTTGTATTGATGATTGAACGAATGCGTATTGTCTTGACAAATTATAATCATTTATTGGTAGTCTAAAACCTACAGTGTAGTGAAAAATTTACAGGAATTAAGTATATTCAACCAAGTATTTGGCAGAGCAAAATGGATATAAAGGGAGCGAGAGAGAGAGGGAGGAAAGAAAGACAATCTACCATACCTGAGTAGCCATTGATATCTTTAGCTTTCAGATCTCTGGCTCGTATTACCTCGACTGCTATTGAGTTAGAAGACTGTTTGTACCATAGTGACAGTAGTATCTCTCCCAATTTACCCTGAAAACATTAGCCTGTTAATCTCAATTACTACTATTAATTACTAAAGTATAATTAATTAGTAAAAATAGCATAATAGTAATTAAATAATGGAGCACTAGTCCAGGTGGTGAATATTGGTAGTTCCAATTTCGCTATGTTGTTCAAGGTTATTTAGCATTTTAGCAAATGTTATTGCGCTTCTATGCTGAATTAGGCTTTTATTGCGATTTAGTCAAAGTTCTTATGGTGTTAACTTTAATACGTTGTGGTGTTTTATTATTGATCAAAGTTAATAGTCTCTCATTGCATTGTTCATAGTAGGTTAGGCCTTCAGTTTAAGTTTAGATATAGTTAGGCATTCTTCTAGCGTTACCACAGATTGATAGAATATTTGAAAAGTTTTATTTTAAATAGTCACTCATTTAGTTAATTTAATTGCAGTTTTAACGTGAGAGACTTTATGATAGAAAGCTAATATGGTTATAGTTTTAGGCTTTGCAAATTTTTTTTTTAAATTTGCGCCTAGCTCTTATAGTTTAGTAATAATATGGCTTCTCAAAAAGTTATCATTGCGTTATTTTACTACGTTTAATATACTCCATTTACTTTATTTATTTATTTTCGCCAATTCAATGGTAGACAAGTACAAAAGACAAAATTACAAAGCTATCAAGTGAGTAAGTAACATGCAAAATGTCAATATTGTTAAATGGACAAAAAGTGAATAGCAAAATGTGCGACCAATATCGTATGTATACATACATACACATGCATAAACATACATACATATATACATACACACAACATACATACGTACACATATGTATACATACATGCACATATACACATATACATGTATACATGTATACACATATACACATTCACCACTAGCCATGTTATCATCATGCAACAATAGCTATCACAATTTAACAACAGTTACATAGAGGTGTCTATGTTGCGCGTTGCATAAATGCAAACGCAATTTAATTTAATTTTTAGGCTGACATTAGCTTTCGGACATTATTTAATTTTCTTAAATCCGTCTGTGGATATATTTAGATTTGTGTTTTATTGCTTATTAACTTATTATATATTTAATACAGTCATTAGTCGTAATATCATTAGCGGGATTTTTGGATCAGCTTCAGTTTAATAAATGAGGCTCAGATATAAATCCAACAAATTTTCAATATTTGGACGGTTTAATGTCTGATTCGCGTGCTTTGGACCTGCTGCACAAGTAACCCGTGATGTAACTGTTACAGCAACTTCGCTACTATTATATTTAATAAACAGTGTTATATTTAATTTATATTTCTTCAATTTAATATTTAATTAACATTTTCATCATCATCATCATCATTATCTTCCCTTAAATCCCAGTTTAACCAGAGTCGTGATACGAATAGATTATATTCCATTCGTTTAAGTTTTTGTATAAATTTCTGGAGTCTTGTAGGCGCTCTACAACCGAATGCCCTTTCTGACGTTGGTTTGGATCTTGTTTTATGTCGCCTTCTACGACACGTGCATATTTACACGGTTTATCTATTCTTCAAGCAATCCGGACAAAACACGAGAAAATAAATTAAATTAACATTTTACATTTAATTTATTTAGTGCATACTATTATACTATATACTATATACATGTAGCATGCCAGAGGACATTTAGCAACAATTTGGAATTACAACGTCACTACAGTGGAGTTTTCGTTATCGTTTAGTTATCGTTAGAGTTACAGCGTTACCACAACAAAGCAGAAGACTTTTCGCTATCGTTTAGTTATCGTTAGAGCTACTTACAGCGTTGTCACAACAAGGCCTGACAACTTTTCGTTATCGTTTAGTTGTCGTTAGTGTTATTTACAGCGTTGCCACAACAAGGCAGAAGACTTTTCGTTATCGTTTAGTTATAGTTTAGTTATCGTTAGGGTTACTTACAGCGTTGCCACAGCAAGGCAGTAGACTTTTCGTTATAGTTTCGCCACGTTGCAGGTCCACCTCCTCCAGCCTGATATAGGCTTCACCAATAGGATCGTCCCTACTAAACCTGTCGTAGTCGAGCACTTGTAGATAGAGCGTCTTAGACTTTAGCTTCTTGTATGGGTAGCCTGCAATCAATCAGTCAGTCAATCAGACAATCACAATCAATCAGACAATCCATCAATAGATCAATTCATCAAACAGGCAATCAATAAGTCCATTAATCCAGCGGTCAATCAATAACTCAATAATGAATCAGACAGTCAATCAATAAATCTATCCGTCAATTAGACAGTAAATCCATTAGACAGTCAATCAATTAGTCAATCTAAGATCAGACAATAAATCAATAATTATAAGCCAATCAATGAATAAGAGCGTCAATCAATTAGAGAGTCAATCAAGACGGCAATCGATCACCTAGTCAATCAATAAGTCGATCAATCATACAGTCAATGAACAAGTCAATCAATCACACTCACACAGCCAATGAATAAGTCAATGAATGAATAAGAGAGTCAATTATTAAGTGATTAATATGTACCTATTAATTGACTTATGCATGCAATCAGTCTATTAGTCAATCTATGATTCTCACAGTCAAACAACAAATCAATCAATGAAAAAGACCATATTACTTTACAACTACCATCATATCAGACAGTCAATCAGTCAATCAGTCAAGCAGTCAATCAACTGCCGTCACTATATCAAGTTTTATGACTAGTAGATCTGGAAGATTTGAATAAGAGAAAAATCTCTGAATCAAACCTTCCAAACCGAAAAATCTCTAAATCAAACCTTCAAAAGAGAAAAATCTCTGAATCAAACCTTCAAAAGTGAAAAATCTCTGAATCAAAAGAGAAAAATCTCTGAAGCAAACCTTCAAAAGAGAAAAATCTAAGAATCAAACCTTCAAAAGCGAACGTCTCATTCCACTGAGGATTCAAACTCTTTCTCTTGATGTTGCTCAACAGCTTATGCTTACGATCCGGTAGCAGCAGTATCTTCACATACGGATCACTAGTCCCGGAGAAGTCCTTAGCCGGAAGATTACTGGCGCTTATCAGCAGCAAGGTCAGGGTCGTCTTGTCTACGTTGTACTGGAGATGGACCAGGATTCGACCCAGAGGTCCCGGGGTGGGGGGCTCTGGGTGACAGAGAGGGGACAGAGGGAGGGTGGGGGTGGGGGAGCGCAGGTTCTCGAGGGAGGCCTCAGGTGTGGTGAGATCAGCGGGCAGGGAAGAGGCAGAGGCGCTGAAGGTGGGGGGAGCTACCTTCAGCCTTTTAGACTACAATGTACAATACGACACCGTGTATAATACGACGTCGTATATACAATGCGACACCATATATACAACACGAAACCATATACAAAACGACACCGTGTATAATACGACACCGTGTACAATACGACACCATGGTGCTACCCTCAGCTTTTTAGACTATTATATACACAATAATAATAAAAAGCTAAGGTTAACGTCAGTTTCCTCACTCGAAAGCGATATCAGTGACGGGTGAGCCCAGGATTTGAACCCCGCACATACTGATCCGCGGGCGAGTATCTTAACAACATCGCCACTGGCTCCAGCGATACCTTTCGCAATACGACACCATTCCAGCAATACGACATCGTATATACAATACGACATTATATACAATACGACACCATATACAATACGACACAATATATAATACGATACCATATACAATACGACACCATATGCAATAATACGACAATATATACAATGCGACACCATATACAATACGACACCATATTCAATACGAAAGCATATACAGTAAGACTTTATATACAATATGATACCATATATAATACGACACCATATAAAATAAGACATCATATGCAATACGACATCATATACAATACGGCACCATATACATTACGACATCATATGCAATATGAAATCATGATACAGAATACAATACAACAGAATAAAATACAGTTCTGCGCAATAGAACATAAAACATGTGTTAGCTTCGTAAACAACAAATCGGTTCTAACTTTCAAATGACGCTAGTTCGACTATAATTTTATTGTTAAACTACCTTTATTTTCAAAAAAGTTTAATTACAAAAGACATATCAGAAAATATTAGCGTTGTATTGCTCAGAGAAGACTATAAAAGGGGCCCGATTTAATGAAGGAGGATATTTATTCTGCAATTAACAGTATGAAGAAGGGAAAGACAGCCGGAATAAATGAAATCCCAGCAGAATTCTCGGAAATGTTGGAAGGAGAAACACTCAAAAAGTTAATGGAAGTATGTATGGAAGTGTACAGTACGGGTATTTCGCCAGACGACTTTACCAAGTCAGCGATGATTCCAATTCCCAAAAAAGTCAATGCTGTGGAGTGTTCGGATTACAGAACAATCAGCTTAATACCTCATGCATCGAAGATCTTATTAAAGATAGTAAATAATCGCATTCAGTCGAAAGCAGAGATGATACTGAGCAAGACACAATTTGGTTTTAGGAAAGGATGCGGCACAAGAGAAGCAATAGGAGTAATGCGGGTTCTTTCCGAAAGAAACTTAGAATATGGTAATGACGTTTTTGTATGCTTTGTAGACTTCGAGAAGGCCTTTGATAGGATTGATTGGATAACTATGATGAATATCTTAAAAAGAATAGGAATTGACTGGAGAGATACCAGACAAATTTTGAACTTGTACATGAATCAATGAGCAGTAATCAAAATCCAACAAGAATACTCAGAAGAAGGTGAAATAGGACGTAGAGTAAGACAAGGTTGTAGCATTTCGCCGCTGCTGTTTAACATTTACGCTGAGGCAATGATGGAGGAAGCCATGGAAGGCTTGGAAGAAGGTATAAAAGTAGGAGGGAATTTGTTACAAGATGTACGATTTGCAGATGACCAAGGAATGGTAGCGGGCAGCGAAATTGGATTGCAGAAGATAATGGATAGGCTGAATGATACGGCCCTAAGATATGGCATGAAGATTAATATAAAAGAGACCAAGGTTATGAGAGTGTCCAATAATAAAGGTGAAGTTAATATCACAATAAATGGTACGAAATCGGAACACGTAAGGAGTTTCAAATATTTTGGTCATACTATAACCGATGACGGGAAATGTGAGACAGATATATGCAGTAGGATTGCACAAGCAACAACGGCCTTTAGTAGTAGAATAGAACTATTAACAAAAAGTCTAAAGAAAGACACAAAGATAAAGATAGTGAAAACTTTGGTTTGGACTACGCTATTATATGGATGTGAAACATGGACCTAAAGAAAGGAAGATATTAGGAAACTGGAGGCATTGGAAATGTGGATTTGGAGAGAATGGAGAGGATTAGCTGGACTCGAAAGGTTACAAATGAGGAAGTCCTGGAGAGAGTTGGCACAGATAGACAGTTGATAAATGTATTAAGAAATAGGAAGAAGAGATGGATAGGACACATTCTAAGGGGGGAAGGTCTATTACAAGAGGTCATAGAAGGTAGAATGGAAGGAAAAAGAGGCAGGGGCAGGCCGAGATTAGGTATGTTAGATGATTTAAAGACCCACTCATATGTTGAAATGAAGAGGAAGGCGGAAGACAGAGAAGAGTGGAGGCGTTATGTACCATGGACCTGCCAGTAGGGAGTGCACTAAGAGAGAGAGAGAGTATTGCTAAAGCAGCGAAGAACAGAGAAATGAGATTTTTAATAATTTAATTTCCCTTTAAAAATTGATTTAATTTCTAATATCTATATTAATTTAATTTAATTTAAAATTTTGAATAGATTTATCATTTGCTGACCGCGAAATACGGCAGATAATGTGGAACATATGAGAATAAACACTCGGAAAATTTTACAGCTTAAAAGTATATTTTACTTTTGACTCCTTTCAGACACCTTTATTTTCTACTTAATTTCATGAATTTTTACTAATTCATAAATAAGTGTAGATATTTCAAAAGTGCACCAGTACTGACCAGGGCCGGTGACTCAGCCAGCCTGGATGAAGTGGGCAGTGACTCAGTACTGGTAAGTCCCAAAGATTTACTGAGTGACCACTGGGCAAATGTGTCCGGCTGAACTCCCTTGACCGTTAACTGACCACCGTCAGCTGCAAGCCTGGGTAAACTGACAGCCAGTCAAGTAAGTAAGTAAACACGCATATAGTGAATAATCAACTATATTGATATCTATCACTTTTTAATACCATATGTTTAAACCGTTAGGTAATTTAGACCATTATCCGTATAACCAGTCCAGTGAATGTCCGAGATTTTACTCTCAGATCAGTGCGACCGGGATTCGAACCCACGACGGTTCAATTCACCTCAGGATCTGTCATTTAAAACTTCATGATGTTACCCCTACGCTATTAAGACACTCATAGTAATTAAGTCCATCTATAGTAATACTACTACCCCCAACGTTACAAGATGGATCTTATCGACATCGCCACGGCTGGAGTAAGTCGCGATGTCGGTAAGTTATTCGACCGCGGATCAGTATGTGCGGGGTTCAAATCCTGGGCTCGCCCGTCACTGATATCGCTTTCGAGTGAGGAAACTGACGTTAACATTAGCTTTTTACCAGCTTTTACAGAAATTTAGCTACATAACGTAGTTTAGCGTCTGTTTCTCTATCTCAAGGATACTGTCTGGGACGGGCGGATCAGGATTTTATGGGAGCATTATCTTTCCTTGAATCTCAGTTCAGCTAGGGTCGAGATAAGGTTACGATTTTAATTTTATATTAAATGATTCCACTCAAATAAGAAATCGCTGCACTTCCCCTGCACAACTTCATAATCATGACTTTGTGGATGAATGAATACACTCAGAAAATACACAGCAATAAATAATCCTAAAATTTGCATTTATTGAATCAATAACTGAATGCCGCAGGCAATTTTTGGGGCGTAGTTTAATGTACATACATGTAGTTTAGCACACGTAGTAATAAACGAAGTTAAGCAACGTCGAGTCCGGCTTGTAGTTGGAGGGGCCATCACGGGCGATCACCGTGGAAGGTGGAGTGTTGACAGCTTTCAATGAATAAAAATCCGGGATGTAGGAAGGTTATTCTTAAATACGGCCGATTACAATCGATGCGCTATCAAAAGGAAAAGATTATATAATTACTAATAAAAGTGGGAGGAAAACAGGAGTAGCGAAAATACAAAAACAGAAATT
Source organism: Enchytraeus crypticus (assembly GCA_905160935.1). NCBI lineage: Eukaryota > Metazoa > Annelida > Clitellata > Enchytraeida > Enchytraeidae > Enchytraeus > Enchytraeus crypticus. The sequence continues at coordinate 510,049 of CAJHZI010000806.1, read as the reverse complement.
AATAAAGGAAATTATGTAATCAATCAATCACTACAAATTTATCATCCGATTCCTCGCCATAAGGCAATGTCAGGGACGTCTCTAACACGACCCTGACGTTGTAATACGTGCGATGTGTCATGCTGGTTACCAAACGAACAAAACACAAAATTTTCATAGGCTGCACACCTGACTATTTCCTTGTTCAGGCTGTTATTGTTGTTGCTGGCACAAAGTATCTGCTCTGTTTTCTGTTTGAGTAGTCTAATCCTATCCGCTGCAAATCCCCCCACATCTGTTTCATCCTCCCCCTCACTAGAGCCCCCCTCCGAGTCCGAATCCCTCTCCCCTCTCGTGTAGCAACATATACAGATAGCCAGTAGGACGGGCAGAGTGGCAAGCAGCGATACAGAGAGAAAGACTAGAGTGTTGTAGCCAAACCCCATGTGACCTGAGACTGAAAATGTAGTGAAAATTAATAGTGATGAAAACACTTTCTTCTTTCCTCTCTTTCCTCTCTTTCTCTCTTTCTCTCTCTCTCTCTCTCTCTCTCTCTCTCTCTCTCTGTCTATGTCTCTCTATGTATCTCTTCTCTCCCTCCTCTCTTCTTCTTTCCTCTTTCTCTCTCTCTCTCTCTCTCTCTCTCTCTCTCTCTCTCTATCTATCTTTTTTTGCTCTCTCTCTCTCTCAACGTCTAGTGTTTTGTTAAACAGCAAGTCCAATGTATTGTATCTAGTGGTACATAGGCTTACTATTTAATTTTAATTATTACTGAAGTATAAACTGTTGGCAAATATTTGGACTAACGATTGCGTTTAATGAGTCGTTTACATTTTAGTCTTGCAGAGATAAGCTGCTAAGATGTTTTGTGAATTTTCTGTCTAAGCTACATTGTCATTCATGTTACAACATTAGCTTGTATAAAATGGCGTATTAAAACTATTAATTATTGTAGAATTGAAATATTTTTGAAATATTTCGGAATTAAAAGCTGTCATGGCTACATGAACCTGCTGTTAAAGCATATCATACATAATTAATTTACTTAATAATTTAAATAATTAATTAAATAATTAATTAAAGCAGAATGGAGCAGGGATTTCCCGATTGAGTAGTAAAGTGCTCAATTCTACAGTTAATTAATCACCCATTAGTTAACTGCTTCTCAAGAAACTCGCTATGATGGAATCAGAGTTCAATACAATTAACACTTACCTGTTAAATCGACCCCAGGTTTGACAGCTGGCATTATCCTAAACCTGTGATCCTAATAAGGATTTATCAGGATATACATTCAAAATTAATCCAGTTCTCCAACTTGCTAATGCCCAACTGAATTCGCCACGGAGAGATAATTCATAGTGATAGGAGTTTGCAATAAACAACGTAATAAGATTTACTATACAGTGAATCTACTAAGCCTATATTAAACTGAATTTAAGAACACAGCGTTGCTTAAGCTATTAACCCATTATTGACTTCAGAAGATCATTAGATCAGATATAGCTTGACTCTTCATAAAACCTAAAAGAGTAATAAGTGATGTTAATTCAAAATAGCTGCAGAGTTTTCCTCACTCACTCACTAACTCATTCACCAACAGTGACACTCACTCACTCACAGTGACACTCACTCGCTCGCTCACTCACTCGCTCACTCACTCGCTCACTCACTCGCTCACTCACTCGCTCACTCACTAACGCTCTCTCTCCCTCTCTCTCTCTCTCTCTCTCTCTCATACTCCAATATTCTATTGCATATAATATACTGAAATACTGCTATTACATTAATTCCGTGACAGTTTGAGTCTTTGTGAGTTCGATCCGTGCGATTTTCCTTCCCTAGTTAAGAACGTGGGAACGCCAGGTAAAATAAGGCCTGCTATAAGGCACATTGACATAGAGCTCTTGTTTGAAGAATCACTGGTTACAACAAAGAATCACGGAAAATAAGTTTAATTTGATGTTATTCATATAAAGGCCTACTACACTGTAATGCCGCTTAATTAAAAATAGAACGCAATAGAGTTTTAAAGCTCTGTCATATAATTATGCAAGTTGAAAATCTTTGAGAAGTATGAAACATCATCGCAGGATAGAATATATAGAAAATTAGGAATCGGACGTTAAATCTTCCTTGCATTCGTCTTTATATTTTATTATCTGCTCACTTAGCGTCACGTTCAGCACATTTTTTAAATAAAATTTTGTATTTTTATTTTATTTTAATTTTTATATAATTTTTATATAATTTTATATAATATAAATATTGTATTGAATATTAAACGTAATTCTTACTCTATAATCTATATCAGTTCCTCCAACGGCGTAACATTTGAAGAACTAAACTAAATAAAAGCACTACCACTCGATTAGACATACAAGAGTTTTTGACTAATTCAAACGAGTACATTCATAGTTATTTTTTACTAGCAGGTGTTTTATGGACATCTACAAACTCAACAAGTTTTCATACCCACGCTAGTTTAGCATAGCTAAAGTTTATTTGCATTATTAGTAGGCCTACAGGCCTACCTGCGTCATAGCCAAGGCCTGAGAGAGTGCACCGCTAGTCAACTTAATGGGCTTCCTTTAAAAGCATTGTCACCATAATACGGCCAAATATCTTGAACTCTTCTATGACATTACATAGTAACGAGATTTAATTTGGTATCGCGTACTTGTGACACGCTGTAAAGAATCTCGAAGGAAGCCCCATGTCTGAGTGCAGGTACCTTCAGTATGTTCTCAACCTGTGATTTGTCTGAGTTTAAGAGCATTTGTTTACATTTAAGTCGGAAAAGTGTTAAACTGGAGTTATGCTAACTGGTGACTAAATTGTTAACATGCTTGCCTGATAAGCACTAGGCAACAGTTTCAATTCTTCTCTGACTCGTAAGATGTGGCAACAAACTTGACAGTCTTATTAGATTTATATTTGATATTGACTTCCAGCGTTGTACCCGGGACAAGGAAGCATAGAACAAGTTCTTACCAATCTTTAACTGCACGTGTCGAGGGGGCGACTGCGCAGGAACATGAAAATGGTAACGTGAAACCACCTCAGAAGTCATATATTTCTCATGGAATACGCAACATAAGGTATGGATAAGGCATAACCTTTGTGAAGGAATAAATTGATCTATGGAGTGCTCTTTATGGACCGTTAAGGCAGATTCTGAATACTGTGTACCATGGACCGACCTGCCACTTGGCAGAACATTAGAGAGATAGGTAGTCTAATATTATGAGGAGAGACTGAGGAAAGGTTTAGGGTTACGCTTATTAAGAAATATATCATTGTTATATCACAGTGTAGTAACATTCTATATTAAAGGCTTTAGTGCCCACTGGCTGTAGTGTTAATTGATACAAGAGATAGCCCTGAACTACCTGTGAGTTACAGTTGATTGTTAAAAGCGCCTAAGCTCTTTCATTATTTAAATTTACATTAAAATTTTATGAACTGAGTAAATTGATGACATTCTTTACTATCGACAAAATTGTCAGCAAGCTTCAAAACTAATAAATTCTCTTTTAAATTATTTATTACATTTGATTATTATTTTTAAGAAAACTTATATTTTCTCAAATTAGGCCCATACACCAAATAAATTTAACTCTAAAATATCCAGAACTTGTTAGATTTTCACAAACCGTTACATTAACAAATGGTCAAAGTTAGCTTACACACTGGCAATAAATTAAGTAGAAAATAAAGTTAGAAAAATACAGTTAGAAAAATATTCAAAATGGCGTTCAATCTCAAACTAATAAAGTTATAACTAGTTCAATGTTTTGATATATTTGTTCTAAAAAAAAAAAAAAAAATTGTACTAAAAATGTTGCTAATAAATATATAGTAAAAACTTTCATATTGGTATTTTCAAGCTGCTACTCCTGGTTACATTTATTCCGTATATAGTTACACACATGACAACCGCATGTGTTGACTAAGTTTCCTATCTTGGTTTCTGTTTTTGTAGTTTCGGTATTTCCTCCATTTTCCCCTCCATGGTTATTAGTAATCGTTGCTTTTTGTTGGAGCATCGATTGCAGCTTGCGAAGATTTAAGAATAACCTTCCAACACTCTCAGGATTTTTTCATTCAAAGCTGTCCACACTCGGCCTTTCAAAATGGTCGCCCACAAAGTATTAACTGCGCGCAACGTGGCTTTACTTCATTCAATTGACGCGCAGATTAACCCAATGCGCTAAATCCCCTCCCCAACATAAATAACCTTAACAGCAAACATTTTCCTAATCAGTTTAATCGATTCCACAGATTATCATCATCGTCATCATCATCATTATCACCATCATCATCATCATCATCATCTAGCCACCAGACGCATCGTGTGCTCTACAGTTCTTAGGCCTCGTATAAAGATCATGTCGTCCCTGACCTTCACCTCTCCCTCTGGCGGTAGAACGTTGAACTGTTGTATGATGGCAGAGAGACAGAGGAACAATTCCTGACGAGCTAGGATCTCTCCCAGACACGATCTCTTGCCTGAGAGATAAAAACAAAGATAAACAAACAGATTTATAAATAAATATAAATACCAAATTATGAATATGAATAATAATTAAATAATTATGAATATGAATAATAATTAAATAATTATGAATATGAATAATAATTAAATAATTATGAATATGAATAATAATTAAATAATTATGAATATGAATAATAATTAAATAATTATGAATATGAATAATAATTAAATAATTATGAATATGAATAATAATTAAATAATTATGAATATGAATAATAATTAAATAATTATGAATATAAACAATAAAATAAATAAATAAATAATTACGTATAGCTAAATAATTACTAATAGATAAATAATAAATCAAAACGAAATTAATATTTATAATTATTATCCGCGTTGAGCGGGAACACAGAAGAATAGATCAGCCGTAAACTGTGAGTATTGTATAGAATGAATAAGCAGCAACTTGAAGATGGAAGAAATATCTTAGTATCTCAGATATGAAATTTTCCTAGCTAAAGGCTACAGTCCCCCCCTCTCTCTCTCTCTCTTAGTGCACTGCCCACAGGCAGGTCCATGATATATACTACGCCTCCACTCTTCTCTGTGTTCTCTTCCGTTTTCTCCCTATGTCCACATACGAGTGGACCATTAAATCATCTAAAATGATATTCCATTATTCTTGGGGGATTCTGCTTATGACGAGGTGGGCCCCCTATGACTTCCTCAGCTTCTACTAACATTTACTGGGCAGGGGCGTCATTCCCTGATAAAACAATCCTGTTCACCCATAAGGCTACAGTAAGATATGGAAAAGGCTTTATGTGATGGATGTTTTCAAATTGTTGAATCACTGATGAACGTGCAAGCAGACTATAAGTGTAGGAAGAGGATTAGGAACTTCAGTTATAAAAACACCAGAGACAGAGAGAGAGAGAGAGAGAGAGAGAGAGAGGCAGAGCGAGAGAGAGAGAAAGAAGAGAGAGAGAGAGAGACAGTGAGAGAGAGAGAGATAGAGAGACAGTGAGAGAGAGATAGAGAGTGAGAAAGAGTGAGAGAGAGAAAGAAAAAGAGAGATCGGAGCGAGAGTAGAGATATTTAATCTTAACAAATAAATTAAAAAATACGAATATTTTCAAATGCCTTCATCAATAGAATGGATACTTTATATCCTGTAAAGATGTACGCATGTCATGTACAGTATTAACAATGTAAATGTCGTACCATGAGAAAACGTTATCATGAGGTCCTTGTTGATTAGATTCATGTCTTCATCCAGGAATCTTTCAGGATTGAACCTCTCTGGATCAGTCCAGACGTCCGGATCCATGTGCGCAGACCAGAGATTTATAATTACCTGCAGTCAACATGATCATAAATAATAACAATAATAATAATAATAATAATAATAAAAGCTTAACGTCCGTTTCCTCATCCAGGGATGATGTCAGGGACGTCCCAACAGCACACATCACTACAGATCAATTCACTCAGACCAATTTGCAAAAGAAATGTACTGAGGAGAAGTAAGGTACTAAACGAAAGCCGGTTCGGTGATAAAAATGGTCAGGGTATTTGGGCTGAAGTCTTAAGCTTGCTACAGAATGTTGAAAGAGAAATACAACAGACTAAAGAAATCGTAATTATAGGTGATTATATAGTAGTACAATCAATCAATCAATTAAAAGAATGCATTTATATATTAATTAGTAAATTATGTCCAATAGTAAATATAAATGAATAAATTAATTAATTAATCAGTTAAAATACTATAGGGCCTCTTCGAAAGATATTCTGTGAAGATTTACCAAATATGGAAAGAAATTTCTGTAATCATATAATGTGCTGAGAACAATGCTACTATAAAAGGTGATGCGTGCAAAATAGCACCTCGCTATTATATCAGCAGATAGAGAGCTATTTAAGGTATTAACTATAATAATAATTTTGATTGAGTCATCAAAATCATTTAACAATAATTAATTAACTGAAAAATAAATCAGCTTCACGAAACAAAATATTAGTATTATGCAGGTAATTCAAAGGTAATTATAGACGAAATAATATTCTATGTAACTATTTTATGTTATAAATTAAAGAAAAAATTAATTAGTTTGTACTACCTCTGTGCCGGCTGCTATATCATACCCAGCCACTGTGGTGTCCTCTGTTGTTTTATGTGGAAGACTAAGTGGAGCCGCAGTCCTATATCTCATGACCTCCAGGAGGAATGCTTCCAGGTATCTCAGCCTGGACTTGTCCTCCAGGGATGGGAGGCGATCACGTGGTACAGAGGAATCCACTTCCTGTTGGAGTTTAGACTGGACGTCCGGATGATTGGCCATCATGATAAGAGCCCAGTTGAGCTGACCAACTGTAGTCTGAGTCCCAGCCACGTAGAGGTCCCTGCGCGTAGAGCACGATGATGATGATGTGGTGGTAGTGGTTGTGGTGGTGGTGGTGGTGGTGGTAGTGGTGACGGTGATGATGGTGATGATGATGGTGATGATGATGATTATTATTATGATGATGATGATGATGATGATGGTGATGGTGGTGGTGATAGTGGTGTGATGATGATGATGATCATGATGATGATGATGATTATGACGATGGTGGTGGTGATGATGATGATGGTGTTGGTGGTGATGACGATGGTGATGATGATGATGATGATGATGATGGTGGTGGTGGTGGTGGTAGTTGTGGTGGTGCCGGTGATGGTGGTGGTGGAGATGATGATGGTGGTGGTGGTGATGATGGTGGTGGTGGTGATAGTGGTGGTGGTAGTGTTGGTGGTGGTGGTGGTGGTGGTGATGGTGGTGGTGATGGTGATGATGATGATGGTGTTGGTGGTTGTGGTGATGATGATGGTGGTAATGGTGGTAGTGGTGGTGGTGGTGGAAATGATGATTGTGGTGGTGGTGGTGGTGATGATGATGATGATGATGGTGGTGGTGGTGGTTGTGGTAGTGATGGTGGTGGTGGTGGTGGCGGTGATGGTGGTAGTGGTGGTAGTGATCGTGTGGTGATGGTGGTGGTGGTGACGATGGTGGTGGTGGTAGTGATCGTGGTGGTGATGATGGTGGTGGTGGTGATGATGATGATGATGGTGGTGGTGTTGGTGGTGGTGGTGGAGGGGTTGTGCAGTGACGTTAACGTTGGCTTAGCCAGCTGTTTATATATTTTCAATACTAATAAAATACTAAATAGAAGTAGCAAATAAACTATGTAAAATTCACTGAGAAGCACTAACCGCAGTATGATCGACATGTCCACTTTGTCGAAGTGATCCTCTCCGGCGAGTCTTCGATATTCCTGAACGAAATTATTTTCACCCACAGATCTGAAACTCAGTCCCTCTTCCACTTCTGCCTTGCAGAATCCCATAAACCTTTTATAGGACTTGAGAGTCTCAGCGATGAATCGTTTGTAGGCGGGAAGCATTGCAGCAGCTGGAAAGATGTCCAGGATCGTCCCAAGTGCTCCGGACACCTTGATGCCATCTTCCACTTGATCTTTACCCACGGGATTATCATAGTGGAATCTCTTGTCGAACATCAAGTTGTGTATGGTATTCATCGTAACTTGGTTGAGAATAGAGGTTGGACACCAGGCTTTGCCGCCAGTGGTGCGGATGTACTGGACCAGATGTATGACTTCCTCTTGAATCTTCTGCTCCATTACCGCTCGGCTGCCAAATCCCAGGGTCCGGAGCACCGTGAGGCAGAGAGTCCGAGTCCTGCGCTGTCGTTCACCCGCCTGGATCAGCGTTACACCTGTAATAAAATATTAATGTTGATTTAATGTTGTAGATCAGAGTTACACCTGAAATAAAAAAAACAAAAGGTAAAGCTAAGGTTAGCGTCAGTTTCCTCACTCGAAAGCGATGACAATGAAGGGCGAGCCCAGGATTAATGTTGACTTACTTATGTGGATTAGTTTACGTGAATTTAGACGTGGAATAAAAGATTAATGACAAATTAATGATATGGATTAGTTAATGTGGATTAGTGTTACACCTTATTGTGTTAGAATGTCTCAACAGCGCAATGGTTAAGGGTGTAGATAACGTCATGAAGTTTTAAATGACTGATCCTGAGATGAATCGAACTCTCGTGGGTTCGAATCCCAGCCGCGCTGATCCGAGAGTAAAATCTCGGACATTCGCTGGACTGGTTATACAGAAAATGGAATAAATTGCCTAACGGTTTAAACATGTGGTACTAAAAGTGATAGATATCAACATAGTTGATCATTTCACTATAATGCGTGTAATTATCTGGAATAAAAGATTGATATTGATGATGTGGATTAGTTAATGTAGATCAGAGTAAACAACTGGTGTAAACGATTAATGTTGAGGCAGATTAATTAATTAATGTGAATTAGAGCTATACTAGGAATGCAGTGATTAATGTTGATTTAGTGGTATCGATTGATTAATGCAGATTAGAGTTACATCTGGAATAAATTATTATTGTTGATTTCATTAACGTTTATAATTTCTGTACATATCTTCAGATATTTTCACATATTTAACACATATTTTCACACTTGACAATCCGCCACTGGTTACATGTGTAAAGTGTGAAAATATGTGTTACACAAACTTTAAATAGAATTACAATACAGATGCATTGATACAACACCTAGCTTGAGATATTGTACGGTGAATTTCCTATCTACATGTATCAATACCTTATCTTATCATATTTACCGGACACAAATCCATAGAATTCCGATCAGGGGCGGACTGGCCTGGTGAGGGACTGAGGGATCCCTCAGTGGGCCCCCCTCACCCTGTGGACCCCATGGGCCCCCTGCAGCCGTTACTGTTAATGAACATTGAGCGCACTTTCTTTATTACAAATTCTGAATATGATCTCATCATTGATGAAATCGTCAGTCAATCAGCAGAACTGAAACGTTTATTGATAATCTGAAAACTTATATCATAGCGATAATGGAGTTAGAGTAATTGGATTAGATTAAGTAAGTGATTTTCTTGACTGTCAATTGATTGTAACAGAATAAAGAACCATGATTTCAGTTACTATTTTCAGAGTTTTAATTAAGTATTAATACAATTAATATTGACTTATAAGCTTTATAATGTTTAAAAGAAATAAGCTTAGGTAATCCTTTATTTCTATTAATTTCTATAACAAATTATTATAAATGCTGCAAATGTAAGTTTAAACAAATAGAGGATGGGTATTAAGGTTGTATTTGCAGAGAGGAAGGAATGTATACAGTGTGCTGATCATAACTAATGATAATAACCACAAATGGTAGAAAGTGCGCACTGGGGGAGGGTTATTTTATAGCTTTTCTGCTGGTTATGTTTTGGTGGGCCCCAACTGAAAATTTCCTCAGTGGGCCTTTGGGAGCCAGTCCGCCACTGATTCCGATCCATTTAGGATTTACATGAAAACTTGGATTGATTACCCTTGTCGAAATCATGAAAGACGTGATTGTTGATATAAACTTCGCCTCTCCCAGCAAATGCAGCAGAATTCTTGACGAGAGCCTCTCGTATTGTCTCATGTCCATTCAGCACCACTACATATCTTCAGCAAACGAGAGACAAGCATTAACATTAACAGCCAGATTTCGTTAACAAAAAATGTATAATGTGGGTTTAACGTCATTGTCAGAAGCTTAAAGGGCTTCTCTTCTGCGCAGCACGTTCAGGATACTGGTATATCCTGAAAGGTGAATGCATGAGATTTTACTCTCTGATCAACTCTACCGGGAATTGATCCCAGGACCTCAGGAACAGCCATTTAAAACTTCATGCCGTTACCTAACGAGCTTGAGAAACTGAGACATTCAGAAAAAGTATTTTATGGTATTATAGTTTAACAGCTAGAACCTAGGCTATATTAAGGTGTGGGTAAGGCATACCCTTTTGTGAATGAGATTAACTCCTTGATCGATGGAGTGCTCCTTATGAAGCGTTAAAAGCAGCATACTAGTAGGAATATGTACCTTGGACCAACCACTTAGTAAGACACTATAGAGAAATAGAGCGAGAATTAGAACATACTGTTAAGGAAACTAAAAGCCTGTTTTTTATTTCGCATTTTAAAAAGAATAAGTAAATCCACAAATGAAATAAATCATCATCATCATCTTCCCTTAAATCCCAGTTTAACCAGAGTCAGGATACGAATAGACATTCTCCAGTCCTCCCTGTCCCACACCATATCATCAGTCAATCCTCTATTATTCATGTCCTTTTTACCCACGTCAATTGTGGTCTACCTCTATCTAAATAAATGTACAATGAATAAATAATATACAGTATATAAAAAGAGATTTTCATACTTTGAGCCGGCCATCATTGAGTAGACTTTTCCATATTTTCTGCTCTTCTCTGTGAAGTAAATCTGTAGATTCGAGAGGTTGTTTAGGAATGGCAGAGATCCGACTATTGGAAGCCAGGGTAAAGATGGTGGAAGTTTTCCAGAACTCTTCCGTTTTAATCCATCGATGAGCACCCAACAAAGGAAAGCTATGATTAGAACCACACTGGTACTGAAGGACGCGTCCTTCTCTAGAACTGTAAGCTGTGTCGTCATATTTACATGGAAGTAATCACGTGGCGCTGATATAAGCTGCAACGGGATAACAGTCAAAATTAAATTCTTTTTAATTTTCGAAATAGTGCATTCGTTGCCAGCGATTAATGTGGAGGAACGCAGGGAAACTGTGTTCCTCTAGCTCTCTTTTTTTTTTTTTTTTTTTCACCCGATTGGGGCACTTATTATATACTAGAAGATCTGTAGATATATTACAAGGGGGTCAACAATTTGTGACCGTTCACTTAGCTCTCAATTCCAACGTCAGTAACTGACCGTTGCTAATAAATACATAAATAAAGTGACACTTATTGGTCAATAGATAGAGAAGTAAGTTGAAAAGGCATCTGTTTAGTCTGAGATACTTGCAAACTAATACTTTAACTACAGAAATAATTTTATCTGTTGTTATTAACAGTAGTCTTGATGGACGGTAAGTATGCTCAACGATTGATGCGTTAATTGGCTCTCTCTTTGTGCACTGCCTACTGGCAGGTCCATGGTATATAACGCCTCCACTCATCTTTATCTTCCGTTTTCCTCTTCATGTCCACATTCGAGTGGATCTTTGAATCATCTATCTATAACATTCCTTAATATTTCCTTTTGATACACCATTATTCTTGAGGAATTCTGCTTATGACATTATAATTTTCGCACTATTCTAAAATCCAGCTCTTTGCATGTATATAATAGTTCGTAAAATATTTTTAGCTGCCACCAAACTTATCGTTAATATATACTTATTGTAAGTTATAGAAATATAAAAAGCTGGTAAAGCTAATGTTAACTGACGTTAACATTAGCTCGAAAGCGATGTCGACACTCGAAAGCGATGTCAGTGACGGACGAGCCCAGGATTTGAACCCCGCACGTACTGATCCGCAGTCGAGTATCTTACCGACATCGCCACTGGCTCCAGCCAGTGAAACTATTAATGCAATACAGCGTTTCATGGATAGTTTCATAGACCTACCTTGAATATAGAAGAAGTTAAGTGTAATATTAAACTTTTATCGTAAACAACTATATTAGCCTATTATTAATAGTAATTATTTATTCAGTAATAATTCATTTTCAAAGTTATAACTCAACTTCTGCACATATACAGATAAACACCACTTTTTATAGCGGCACTTTTATATATATATATACCCTAGTGACTCGTTGATTGATAGCTGAACCGGATGAAGCCCTGAACCTTGTCCGGTGACTTAGATGACCCGGACTTAACCTAAGTCATTGTGTCGGTAGCTCGACGGGTCTTCGGGTTTGTTCATTATGCAAGGGGTAATTTTAACAACCGGAACTGCGTCAGTCTAATTCTAATGAAGTATGCGTATGTAGATTATATCTTTACAATTACTAATAGGAATAGAAATCGAAACGTGAATGTCATGTAATGTAAATTATAGGTTATAGCAAACCTGGTACAGTAACTACAATATATGGGCCACCAATTAGTGGCTCATTTCTGCTTTAAATCTGAACAATCCTTTAAAATTCCGATCACTTATTTTTTGTGAATTTCGTCATTTAGTTTTAATTTTTCGAATTTTTGTGAATAGCCGTCACTGATGTGCTTTCGATACATGAAACTGATACTAAATTAGGCTTTAGCGTTAAAATTAAGGCTAAAACAATAGGTCTAAGCCATTCTTATTTAGAAGAAAGACTAGAACAGTTATTTCGTTTCACAATTTTTTATGTACTGGTTCCATGTATTTTTAATCTTAAAAGGGGACGGGATTTATCGCACTCAGTTAAGGTGCGCGTCAATAGAATGATGTAAAGCCACGTTGCGCGCGATTAGTACATAGTTGGGTGACCACCTAGGAATTGCGAGTGTTGACAGCTTTGAATGAAAATGTTCCAGGGTGTTGAAGGTTATTCTTAAATTCGCGCCGGCTGCTATTGAAGCACCAACAAAAGGCAAAGATTAATAATAATCATAGAGGGAAAAAAAGAGAAAATAATGATAACTAAAAAAACAGCAACCAAGAAAGGAAACTACTGCGCATGCGTATGACATGTGTGTAAATAAATGTAATTTTAAAAAATTAATAAAAGGGTTCATGCATATTGTATTGTATTGTAATTATTTATGACTGTTTGAATATTTTTGTTCTTAATTAGTTAATAATAATTACAACAATTAGATTACTACATGTACAGTTATCATTGACAACATCGAGCACTATTGAGACAAAATCAAGCTGGCGAGCAAAAAGAAGGTCCAAAAACGGTGCAATTTCCAAAATTCATAAAATCAGTCCAAAGAAAATCACACAAATTATTTGCATCTAGTTCTTTTTTATCTTCATCTATCTTCCTCTGTTACTTTTCTTCTTTCTGAGGTATTTTACAGAGCATAAGCTCTTTGTGTTCATGAATATTTGCTTCTTACTCCCTATATGTTCTTTTCTAGGTGTATATCGTTTGAAACATGAAGAATAATAAGTACATAATGAATAGGTACTTGTTAGAATGCACGTCAATATTATCAGTAACTAATGATACTGGATAGAGTCATAAGCCTGACTCTATCATGTCACTGAGCAAATTTCAGTTGAATTTCGCTTAAAATAAACTTAGAAAAAACCTATGAATAATGTTACTACACAATATCATGTTAGTTTAGGAAATTTCTGAAGATTTGAATATTGAAAATAAATCACTGACGATCAAATAACATCCTGAGTTGACCGTATTTTAAAAGTTCACCAGCCTTAAATATGGTCCTAGCACCAACCCATAATATCGTCCTATCCATAATCCTATCTCAAAACTAAGCCTAAACCTCAAAACAGCTCAAGATTTCTAACAAATATTAAATTATTTCTTTGGCTAATTTAAACCTGACCTCTCGTTTTCTTCAATTCAATCAGAATTGTGGTCGCTAATAAATTAATAATTGACGTTTTTCCCGCACGTACATGTACATGTACCGCTTTATTCAAATCTCTATGGAAGGCCTGCGTTACCAATAAGCCTCTCTCTCTCTCTCTTTCTTTCTCTCCTTCTTTCTCTCTTTCTTTTTTGTATCTTTCTTGTCTCTCTCTCTCTCTCTCTCTCTCTCTCTCTCTCTCTCTCTCGAAAATATTTATAAATACTATCCACCTTGAAACTTATTTCAATGCGTCCTATTGGAAAATTATTGAAATTTCAGGTTCGGATTTCAGGCTAGAAACTAAGGTTACACGATAATTGAGTCACTTCGCATGAACAGTCAGGAAGCAGTTAGTTTTGAACCTGGTACCGTTGGAGTCAAAGCCTGGCACGTTAATCACTCGACAAATTTACTAAAACAGCGCTAATTATAATAAATAAGCTGTCAGCAGACTAGTGCGTAGCTGCAATACTAATTTATTACGAATCATTAATCACAACAAAATCACAGTCATAGTGCTATTATCATCCGTGACAACATTAAGTTCTATGACGCGAAGTCCGACAATGTGAAGAAAATAATTGAGTTAAACTAAAATTAAAATGAAAGCATACTGATTTATCGTGATTCTAAAATAGCTACACTGATATTCACAGTATCACATCTTAACATAAATTATTAAAGCCAGCTTCAGAAATTCCCGTTCAATTAACTTATAAATAATATATACTGTTTCAGTGAGTCTTAAATAAGGGAAATTTAAATTACAATTAACTTTATTTCTATAGAAGTATAATAATTAAATTACTTTATATTTCAGTAATTAATGTATTAATAACTGTAACATAGGCCTATAGGAAGTTATAAGTCAGTCTTTATTACAATCATCTTCATAGCCGTCCAGTCGTTTCAAAACGTTCAGTTTATGAACTCTGACGTTAAACTTTGGTGTGGAAAATTTAGTCGCATGATTTGTGCTATCTAAACAATGAATTTTCTCTCCAGATTGCTTGATTGATTGATTGATTGATGCCAGACTTGTATCCACGTCAGTTTCTGACTTGTTACTCGCGCTTTTTTCACTCAGGGATTGAGAAATCTGCAGATATCTGTCCAACAACTCGTTTCCTAACTTAATTTCTCCACAACTTTTGATTGATTCATCATTTTCAGCAACCAAGCGCAAATCCTCGCAACTGTATATTGAATCTTTCGAAGACAATTCGCAATTTTCTTGCGGTAATTTTGAATCAAAAGCTTCGTCCCTACGATCCATTTCCACGCCGTTATACTGATCGCTGAGTTCACAGGTGGGAGAAATTGTTAACAAATCAAACAGAGCGCTGATGAACAGTTTTGGTTTCTGTAGACATTTTCTCAGTGAACTACCGTCAGGATGACGCGGAAAGGCTATTTCACCTAAAACCTGCTCTGTTGTTACTGATGTCCGGCTAATGCTGCTTGAAACATTTTCAGTTCTAGTCGAGTCGTCGTCGTTGGAGTTTTGAGACGGTGCCACGTCTACTAGACCTAACTGATCAAGTTTATCCCTTGACTGGCTGTTGTCGGCTAGAGAGGTAACACTTTGAAAGTTTTCGTCGTCTTCTAGAACTCTGAGGCTGCCACTGACGGCATCGTACTCGTAAATAGAATCGTCAGAGAAAAACCCTGCGTAGGTTAACGCTGTATTTGGAAATCTTTCTGCGGCATTTCCAGTTTTAATAATTTCTGAGTCAATCGATTCCTTTTCCTTACTGATTCTTTGGGTTCTTTCCCTACTGATTCTTGGGGAAATTCCACAACTTTGAAGTCGAGATTCGCTGTTTGATAAGCCCCGCCCTATCCTCCATCTTTTATTCAATGACTCATCTGATTTGATGAGCCGTATCACGTGATAACTAGAAGCCACCTGATTGGTTGGTATATCAGAGGTCGACGCAGAAAAAGTTCGATCAGCTAGAGCGAGAAATGATGGCAAATCGGTTAAAAGCACCAGATCTGAGTATGACCCTTGTGACTCAGCAAACCTCTTACTATCCAAGGTTTGCCCAGTGTTTTGATCATATGAAGCTCTTGAGCCTGTTGAAACTTGCTCTCCCAGTCCTTTAGATACATACAATTGACTTAACGTTAAGTCACTCTGTTCTATTACATGAGACACACTGGAAGACGCAGAAGATGAACAACTGGATACGCTATTAGAATCAGATGGGTATTTGTCATCTATCGCTGATTTGAAATCGAGTGTGCTTTCTTCCATGCACGGTGAATAAGAGTGGTTAACAGCCTGTGAGTCAGTAGACGAAACTATTTCCTTGGTTTCCTCCTGAATTGGGCTGAGCGTTCCATCTCTGGTGATGTCTTCAGTTGAGATGATCATCCCTTCGATTTGCTCAAAACAATTTTCCTCCATACATTCTTCATAACGTTGACTTGTGACTGCAGAATGTTCTGAAGGTACGGAAGGTTCTGAAGGTACTGGAGGCACTGGAGGATCTGAAGCTTCTGAAGGTACTAGAGGTGATGCAATGAAGGCCTGAGTTAGAACCGAAGTTACATCTTCGCTTGAACCCTGTGATAGTGCTGAACTCTTCTCAGCATGTGGAGCCTGAGAAAGATCTTGATCATTCAGCGCAAGGCATGAACTGTACAAATCTTCTTCTTCATCTTCTTCTTTTTCTTTATCTTCTCCTTCATCTTCTTCTTCTGTCTCGCTGTCTTCATCAAACTCTGAAAGCTCAAATATGTGCACAGTTCTTCTCAAATCAAGTCTTTTCGCTAATACCTCGCAGCGAATTCCATCTGTTTCTTGATCTTCATTTCGCTTGGTGACTTCTTGAATATTATCAGTTTGTCTGCCTTCAAAACTAACCTCCAGAAAACGATCTATATTCTCGATTGATCCATTCATCTCGATATGATTTAAATCAACACTCTTCTCTGTTACAACAGACCTAATTCCATCATATTCTATACCGTTATCTCGCGATTTTGAACTAACTGCATCCGGTTGAGCGAAAACTACTTCCGGTGTTACAACGGCAACTTCCGGTATGGCTTGAATCATTGCCTCGTCCAAGTCACTTCCTTCCCAGTCAACTCTGGCATCACTTCCCAGCTCGGACTCACAGGTGAACCTTACCATTGGATACTCCACCTTATTGGCGCTTGATCTCACCCTGTGCTCAACAGTCTGTGAACGAGGATGGTCTGACATATGTGCCATTTCAGAAGAAGATGTCTTTCCGTTCATTGGAGGAACACCTGATGAATTATTACCAAAGTCATTTTCATTCGCCAGAGTGCGACTTGAGTCTTTTCCATCTGATGCAATAAGACCAGGATCTTTTCCATCTGATGCAATAAGACAAGGATGTTTTCCATTTGAAACAGTTTTGAAATCTTCTCTGAGTAACGATGTAGAATAAATCGATGAGATGTTTAACGCTGATGTTTGCTCATTCGCTCCGTCTATTGTTGAGAAATTATCATTAAGTAGCATTTTAGATTCTACACTACAAATATTTTGCGATAAACTTTGTTCCGTAAGCGTTCCAACACATTCGCACGTTACTATACCAACCCCGCATCCCACGTCTGACGTCACAATGACGTCAGTAGAGGTCGTGTTGTCAGCACACTCTGTTACTTCAGTTGACGTTGTTGCGTCATTGCAGGTTATATCGGTAGATGTCGTGACGTCATTGAGAGCTGTTTCGTCAGTAGATGTTGTGACGTCATTGAGAACTATTACGTCAGTAGATGTTGTGACGTCATTTAAAGCTATGACGTCAGTGGATGTTGTGACGTCATTGAGAACTGTTTCGTCAGTAGATGTTGTGACGTCAGTACAATCTCTAACGTCTGTGGATGTTGTGACGGCATCTAAAGCTATGACATCAGTGGACGTTGTTACGTCATTAAAAAGAATGGAAGCGGTGCTGGTTGTTGCATCGTTTATCGAAATTTCTGTGTTAGTTGTGACGTCGATCAACGTCACAGAATTAAATTCACCGATTCCTACACTGTGAGATTCGAGGGCTTCCGTTAACATGCCGGCATCGACTGAATTCTTGTCAATTCGTATTTCATTGTCGTCGACGTTTCTGCTACAGTCATCATTGTTAATGGCTTCAGCGTTGTTGCATTTATTCTTCATTTCGCTTTTATTAGAAGAGGCATGATTAGTGTTACTACGCAGGACGGTGTTGTTGTTGTTGCTACAGTCTGGGTCTGCAGTGCAGCCCCTAGAGTTCCCACTCTTCGGACCCCCAGTGAAGTGCGTGGACATACTGTCTGGTTTTATATCAGGATTAGATAATTCTGAAGAATCCTTGCAGAGTTCTGTTAATATTTGCTCAGTTTTCCTGTTAACTTTCATCGTATCTTCGTCCGAAATAGAACTCCGTGAAGCTCTGTTTTTCAATGATGACTCATCTATGCTACGATCTTCGCTTGTGGAATAACTAGCGATAGCCGACACTTTCGCAGAAACTTCTGCCATTTCACACTGTTTTAGAGTGCTTTCTAGTCGAGTAAAAGTGGTGTTTATTAAAGCATCACTAGAAGATAGCAGCGTTATTATATTCAGTTCGCCTGGCAGCGAGCTACTATGCCGTGATTGCAAGGGATTATACTTTAGTAATTCGCTTATTCGCTTGAATTCTTTGCTATTTACTATCCTATTTATTTCACTTAATCCTAAATTATTTCCGCAGAAATCGGATTTAGGCTGCGAAGTGCTTTTACTTTCATGTTTACCGTTGTATTGGTTTATCGTTTGAGACGACATGTCGGCTTTAGAAGAAGTTGTATTTTCTATTTTGCCTTCGCTTAGACGTAGAATTACATTTTCCACTTCGGGAGATTGAATATCAAAGTATTGTAACGGTTTTAGATCATCGTCGGCGCATAATATCACGCTTGTAACTAGATTTGAGACAACTTCTGTATCAGATTTTTCCAGAGTATTGTTTACCTTTGATCCATCTACAATTTCATTCTGTTCTAATAAAAGAGTGGAGTCTTTGAGATCGCTCTTAATGTTACAGTTGGATAAATTAGTTAGCTTATCGGACGTGGAATCGATTTTGCTTAAACAGCTGTGACATAACTGAATTGATTTATTTGAATTATTGTCCGACTTAGTACCATCTGCCATCTTGATTTCCGCCATCTTGATATCCGCCATCTTTGTTTTGAAGTTATTGTCTTTAGCAGAGGTATCGGCTCTACGAGATTCAACTTTCTCGCAATTGAATCCCTCAGGTCTAACGTCGTCCAGGATGACATAGAACGTTTCCAACGGCACATCAACTTGTACGTCTGCCACTATAACATAAAGACCACCTCCTCCATTATTTCCTTCAAGTGAAGAACTTTTCGATTCAGGAATGAATGATGAGTCAACTACAAAATGATCGTTAGGATAAAATGGAAGCGTGCTCTCCGTTATTTCAAGCTCTTCGTCGATTTCGTCGATTTCAAGAACAAAATCTGTGTCCAGAATGATATCTATCGGATACGACGAAAGGTTAGCAAATCTTGCATCCGCAGCACAGCGATTTTTCTTCGCTTCTTTATCGTTAGCAGAATTTACTTTATCGGCCTCGTTAATTGATGAATCCGACAGGAAATCTTCTTCGCAAACGGGCGAAACTTGCAAATTATTATTCTCACTTTGCGAACGAATCTTTCGCCTAATTCCTCTGACATCACGTGATCTGAATTCTGACTCATCATCCATCGTCTGATTCTCTTTTAAAATCTTTACATTAGGATTTGAGTCCTGGAATCTATGCCTCGGATCCGTTAAGTTATTCCTCCTCCTCTGGTAATAGGTTTTAGTCAGTACAACATTATCAATAGCACAGTTTAGATAGTCCAGCTTAGACAGCCTTTCTGATTCCAATGTAAGATTTGTCTCTAAAGCTACAGAGTTGTTGTTATCAAATTCCCCATCTACTCGACTCCGAGCTCGGCAACTCTGAGAATTTTTAATTCCATTAGATGATTGCAGTGATCCAGTCACTACCTGATCTGACTTATCTCCCGCTGATGCTCCCGGTGGTAGGTCAAGGTCGTTCCTAACATCAGTAGAATATTTAAGTTCCGTTTCGGTGCTTGCATCAGACATTTCTGTTGCAGAAACGCTACCAAACAAAACTAATCCGGTTCCATTTGTGAAGCAGAGATGCCTTGGTCGAGAGTCCGAAAGACTTAACGAGAGCGGATGTATTTCTTTTTCCAGAAGTTTTCCACATTTTTCTTCCATTTCGCTTTTCATTAAAAGTAGTTCCACGCTATTGTTTTCAAGAATGACCTCGGCAAGATGGCAGATGTTATCCAAGGTTTTAAGGTCTTCCAGAATGGAAGCACGTTCATCCAAGATAACATCGAAGTCTTCTCCGTATTCACTTTCCACCTCAGCCACCATCATTTCTTCTTTCTCTCTTATTTGAGCGACAGCTCTGTTAGCAGATCTGCACAGAGAATATAATACTTTAAAGTGTTCAATGCTGCTAGTATCATACTTATCTACGAATTTCTATTGATGTAGCGTTCAGAACGATGACTGTCTAGTTAAATAGAGTGTTACGAGTATTGGATAACTAGCATTAATTATCCAATCTATCCTTATTACATCCAGCACGACACCTATTTATATTGTGCAGACACCGTATCAAATCAAGCACGACGTATCTAGATAACAACACGTTATTACATCAAGACACCTTAACAAAACAAGAAGCAACATTAACAAAACACGTTATTAACAAGACACCAATATTACAAAACCAGTTTAAAAATAAAAAGCAAAACGTAAAATTAAGTAACTATAAGAACTCAACTTATAACCTTTCCTGAAAAAGTAAAGATTTACAAAGTCTGACAAAAAGAAATAAAGTCGTACAACCCTTAGCATCGTCAGGTGACTAACTAGATAACGTGATCATTGTGCTTATTGTACTGGAGAAGCATCTAGATAAAGAGAAGTATATAGTTAGATTAGGCGCTAATACAGTTAATTTAGTTAACTTAAAAAGATCCCGCTTGACTTGTTTTGATCTCTGACATGCACTGTTCTGATCTCGCTTTCTCTTGTGGTCTCTATGTACTAAGTCGTCATCGTGTGGTATTTTAGCGCTTGTTTGTGTAGAGTCTGAAAGAGACGTCCCTGACATTGCCTTATGGCTAGGAACCGGACGTTAAATTCATACTGAATGATTGATTGATTAAACTTAGTCAAGACTAAACTCTGCAGACCTATGTATAGCGGCCAGCGTCTCTCGTCGCTCTGACTCCGCCCTCTCGACGTCCTCTAGGTGCTGCCTCAGCTGATCTCGCCTCTGTCGACACCTGTCGACGAGCTGGACGAGGAAGCAACGATGAAGCGACATGCCGTCCTGCAGCGAGGTCACCTCGTGCTGGTGATGCTCGTCCAGCGTGCAGAGCAGGCAGATGCACGCAGAGCAAGGCTGGCAGTAGTAGCGCAGAGGTTCTCCTACGTGACGACGACATTCCACATCACCGCTACATTCTATATCCACCAGACTGTGGAGGCTGGTCACCGACAGGCGTCGATGATGCCTTTTACAGTCCTCGCAGAGAAGTTTGTTGCAGTCAATGCATTTAGCTACGGCAACAGCTGACTCTGAGTTGGTGACGTCGTCAGAGATTTCGCTGACTCCACTGCTGCTGCTGCAGCGGCTGTCATCAGCAGCTGCACCCCTAGCAGCTGTTTTACTATCTTTGTCTAATCTCTCGTCAAGAGTCGTAGAGCTAGCTCGATGATTTTCGAAAGTTCCTTGTGATTTCCGCTTACGTTTCCTGGTTGGCTCGCGTCTTGTCGTAATATTTGTCCACGAGTTTCTGAAGCTGAGCGAACATTCGTCGACAGTTTTGTTTTCCAATTTACTCCTCCAGTCGCTCTCATCAGAGCTTTCAGAGTCAGTTTCGTCATCAGATTTCTTCTCACAACGCGAAGTAGTTCTTAGGTTACCGTATTTCTTACTATACTCGGCATCCTCCTTATCCTGCGTCACTCTACTCAACGACGATGTCTTCCCCCGAACACTTCTGCACACGTCGCACAGCGGACTGGATGCTTTGGCTGCGACACCATCAGCGGCAGTGTCTTCCACTTCACTAGTTTCCTTCAAGCGATGAACCACCTCTCCGAGCTGACCGAGAAGAGAGTTATCAGGAAGTCTACATACACCACCGGGGGGAAGCTCTGTTGTTCTAGAACATACCGGGCATACGATGGTGGCCGAGTGAATAGGCCGTTTAGACTGACCGTAACGTCGATACGAGGTTGAGGCTATCCCGAAAGGCCTCGAGGCAAGCCCAAGCGACCCTGAGGCATGCCCAAACGAACTAGAGACAGGCCCGGGCGGACCTGCGGCGTGCCGGGGCAAACTTGAGGCATGCCCGGGCGATGGCGCTGTAGCGTCTTGGTGGCGCTCTAGGCAGGGCGCGCAGAAGGCGTGCAGACAGCGCAGTGATTTAGGCGGGCGGCGGTAGGGCTGAAAGCAGAGGCGACAGGTCAGAAACTGGGACGTCACCTCGTCTAGAAATGTGTTTGTGCCGTTCACGTCTGAATGCGTTAGGAGTTGTAATGTTTTGCTCGATGTCATTGTAGATGTGATTCATGAATACTGTTCTGTAGGAGATATAATGCTGTAATCAACAATGTATTAGTGCAACTGGAGGTCTAGACTGATTGATTGCTTTTTGATTAATTTCTCGACCACTTGTCTCAGTTCATAATCGATCGATTCCTTTGTGTTTATGACTAACGTCAGCGTGATTAGCAAAAGTATTTGATAAATTGGTGATTCAGAGATCATTTGATTGATTCTTTGCTTTATATTTGATCGAGCAGGTTTTGAATTGTGAATCCATACATGCGTCTGTTAAAGACAATAAAATAAACACAAGTTACAATTTACTATATACATGTATATTCGCTATGCATAAGTTTGACATGCCTAAAAGAACTAAACAAATGACATGTTTTGCAATTATAAGAAATGACTTAAACTGTTTATAATGAATTCGATTTACAGGATTACAAATATAAGTTTTTATTAAACTTCGAGTCTAAAATCAGAAAATCAAACAGTCAGAGATAACGTAAACCAATGAAGAATGATTCATGAGTAACTCGGATTTTATCTAACAGTTTCCAGGCGAGCTAAACCAGTGGATAAAATAAACCGCGTGAAACTGTCTGCACGAGTGGAAAAGAAGTTGCGTGAAAAGATGCCACGCTGACGTAAGGATGATAGCTGCGTGGTGCATGTTCTTCAGTAAGAGCGGGCAGATAGGGGTGGGGTCTAATTATTTTACAAGGTTCAAGAATTTTATGGTTTTTAACTAATTAGATTAGTTTAACGTTTTACAATTAGTCAGATCCTTTAGCTCTTTCATCTATTTTGCTGAATTTGCCATGAAACTTTCGTGAAAATTGCTTTGTTTCCTACTTCCTAGAAGGAAGTCCAGAGCTTCTTACAAATAATTCAGACATAAGCCTATATCTACTTAGAAATGAATTTAGATCTTCCTAAAAATAACTTTTATATCATGATTATCGGTTTAGAAATAAATTTAGATCTTCCTAGAAATAAGTTTAGATATTCCTGGAAATAAGTTTAGATATTCCTGGAAATAAGTTTAGATATTCCTGGAAATAAGTTTAGATATTCCTGGAAATAAGTTTAGATATTCCTATAAATAAGTTGAGATATTCCTGGAAATAAGTTTAAATCTTCCTAGAAATAAGTTTAGATATTCCTGGATATAAGTTTAAATCTTTCTAGAAATAAGTTTAGATATTCCTGGAAGTAAATTTGGACCTTTGTAGAAATCAATTTGGACCTTTCTAGAAATAAGACTAAATCGATCGTAATAGGTTCTTTGATTGGTGAAGAACAACAATTTAGTGACCACGCAACATTTTCAGTGAATACCAAAAATTCTGAACAATAGTTTTTCCAACAACAGAGTCTTAAGTGCTCAATTGATTAAAGAATAGTTAATAAATGCTGGTAAAAGTTTATCAGATATTTAAATTTTATTTCTCAATCAGCACTGTCATAGTGCAATGCTAACCCGTTTGTCTGAAATACATCTCGTGAACATTAAGCTCCCATTAAATAACGAAATAGTTCAGACTGGCACGAAACATCGAAAGTAAATCCACCTCCCACAACGTGTGTAGTAATACTGGCCTTCCAATAGAGCCTATTCATTTCACTGAAATTTAAAATCAATTCATTAAATAATATAATTAAAAATATCGAACAATCTAAAATATCAAATAAAAGTTCATCATCATACAAATTACTTTGCCATTTCTTAAAATTGTTAAATACCTTCAACTGAAGAGTAGACCATATTCTTTAGAATATTCTTTTAACTCTGGTAGAACGAGATTGATGAAGAAATGAAGAAATGAATACAGGGATAAAGACAGATGGAGAAAGAGAACGAGATTGATGTAGAAATGAAGAAATGAATACAGGGATAAAGACAGATGGAGAAAGAGAACAAGATTGATGTAGAAATGAAGAGATAAATGCAGGGACAGATTGAGAAAGAGAACGAGATGGATGTAGAAATGAAGAAATAAATGCAGGGATAAAGACTGATTTAGAAAGAGAACAAGATTGATGTAGAAATGAAGAAATGAATACAGGTATAAAGAGAGATTGAGAAAGTAGTGCTGAGTTATCCTACATATATTAGATATAGCGAGAGAGAAGATCGGGTGTTTACACATATGGTTCTGATAACGATGATGGTTTTCTCTGGGTCAAATCCTAATAACCGTGAAATATGTAACCTCCCGTGTCTACTGCTGTTCACCTGCAGTTAGAGAGCCTGCATGTATATACTAAGAGTCTTCAATATATACAATATAATCTTTATATATATATATATATATATATATATATATATATGCATGTATGTATGTTTATATATACATGTATATACTGTATATATATATATATATATACAAGTATATATATACATACATACATGTATATATATATATATATATATATATATATATATATATACTGACGGCTTATATACTGAGCGAATATCTTGAACCTACTACAATATACATATAAATAACACTCATCATGCATTTAATCAACTCAAAAATCCTAAGTATATCTTCTTCTTATATATATATACATATAAAATAGTGCACTGCCTACTGGCAGGTCCATGGTATATAACGCCCCCACTCTTCTCTGTCTTCCGCTTCCTCCTTCATTTCCATATAAGAGTGGGTCGTTAAATCAGCTATTTTAAATTATCGGCATCTATTTTAAATTGTAAATCATCTTTAAATCATCGCTGATTTAAAGACCTGCGTATATAGATTATTTACTAAAGAGTATAATTTAATACAGAGTATATACTTTAGATAGATAGATATAGATTTCGACTTATAGTAACAATTACATGTACAATAGTTGTCTCGCCACATAAATGATTAAATTAAAGTATATAGATTAAGTCTCGTTACGCCAGGCTGGCTATTCGTGCTTCGCTACTCCGTACGAGGCTTAAAACGCCGCCTCACAGTTTATATGAACTATCCAAGATAAATAAGTCTCTATTCCTACAGCCTCGAGACGAGTGCTACTAAAAGTGTTCTCTCAGAATAAAGTTCCTCAAACTTCTTTCATTTGTAAAATTTACTATTCCGTATAGTTACGCACATGTAATACGCATGTGCGTTAGAGCCAAAGCTATAGAATAAGAAGATACGGCATCTTTGCAATCACAGTGTGAAGATCATTAGCGATAGCGAAGACTTGTTCCAGTTTTTGTTTTTTATTTTTGTGAGGAAGCAAGGTGTCTTTGATACTAAATAGTAAAGCACATTTCTTTCGCAGATTGGTCTGGGTGAATTGATCTGTAGTGATACGTGCTGTTGGGGACGTCCCTGACATCATCCCTGGATGAAGAAACGGACGCTAAACCTTTATTATTATTATTATTATTATTATTATACTATCATATACCTTAATTTGTTCTGATAACCTCGCATTTTGCAACTTTTTAAAATCAAATAAAAAGTTTTGACTTATAATTAGTCTAAGAGATTCCAGAATCTGGCACAAGCCTGTGACAGATTCTAGGAGAAGACGAACAAATAAATGTTAATTTTAGTCAAGAATGAATAATAATAATAGTAATAATAATAATAATAATAATAATAATAATATTAATAATAATAATAATAAGTAGAGGTCGCGGCTAATAGGAAAACTCTGAAGTATGCCGAAATCTCTGGCAACTATATCTTCATGCCTATTGCCTTTGAGACCCTGGGGCCCATCAACTCTCTCGCATCAGACTTTATTGACGAAATAGGCAGGAGGACCAGCGCCATTACTGGTGATCAGCGCGAAAAATCTTTTCTGTGGCAGCGACTGTCTATTGCTCTCTAGCGATTCAATGCAGTCTGCTTCAGTGGCACTTTGGCTAAAGCGGCTTCCCATAGTGCAGAGAAATTATTTTAATCGCTTTTTTAAAAACTTTTAATTAAATAAAGTCTCTTTTATCTTATTTTTAGCCCAGGGCCCTTTACAGCCCAGGGCATTAAAATTTTTTTATAATAATAATAATTTATGTAAATAGCGCAAAATGTAATGTACATGTATGCATAAAAACAATTACGTTGAAAAGTATTGAGAAAAAAACAAATTAGATTTTCGACAATTAAGATGATAACTGTGCTCCAATTGGTTTAACCTGATTGAGTGAAATCTAGATGAAACTTTAATTTTATCTTGGATTTTATTTTAACTATATTTTTAATTTGGCGGCGCTAAATTCCATTTCATTTAGTGCAAGTCGTAATGGGTAACGTTAAATTTTAATCTAAACACATTTTGACATAATTAGCAAGCGTCATGGTTTATGAATGCGAAGTACACTGATATCTTGATGATATAATTATCATCGTAACAGTATCATAGCGTTAATTTCTAATCACAGAAATTAGTCTAGGGTCAGAGAAGATGAACTCGGTTACCAACACAGGCTCTCTGACTTATTGTCAGCCAGGGACGCTTTTTTAACCTCTTTAAAACTCAGTCTAACGTTTCGATTTTTGTGTTAACTTCTGGATTATACACGAAAACATCTTTTCTAATCTAATTATGATTTCAATCAGTGAAAACTTTAGATAACATTAATTTTACGATATTATAACAAATTTTAAAATTTTCTCTAAATGGTCCTACAAGGCTCATAAATTCAGAAGAAGCAAACACCCTATATTTATTCATGGCATTTCATGCTGCTGTCGTTGTTATTCGGAAATTTTTCCTTATAAAACGGTATTTTAAGGATATTAGTTAAATTTAGTTTACTTAAATCTGATAACTGCATAAATCAGTATGCCTACTTTATCAAAAATTACCATTAATTCCCGTATTATGCTCAGGAGTGGTTGGACCACTGCAGAATAGGGCAACCGCAAACGATCTGCCGCGTGTACGTAAGAGGCGACTAAAGCCGGAGCTGAGGATGGCAAGAGGGGACCCACCTCACCATGAAATTTTTTCCCCAGGATTAAATGATAATTAATCCATCTAACTGAGGAAGGCAACTTAAAACCACCTCAGAAGCCATAATTTTCCCAAGCTATAGGCTACATTAGGTATGGATAAGGCATAGACTTTGTGAAGGGATTAATTTGTTGACCTAAGGAGTGTTCTTATAGAGCGAGAAAGCAGCCTTTTACTATGAATAGCATTAATTCAGCCAAAATATAATTTAGCTGTAGGACCATACTTCGGAAGTTTCAGTAATTCAACAATTCTAATACTAATTTACGATTATACTATTTCCAATTACTGGCATAATCTCACTTATTTAATTCTAATTATTATCATAAATTGTTAAATTTCCTTCCTTGAAAAAGTCTAGTTTTCAAGCGTAACTATAATTATGAAAAATGAGTGAAACAATTCGACGGAATTTTCTGATCGGAGGGAAGGTACTGGAGGGATATTAAACGGACGGTGGGGGAGGCATAAAGCGGCGGTAGAGCTCTTTAGTTCTGTAATATATACTTCGCCGCAGTTCATAAAAAATCCGCTACAAAAAATCTTCTATCTGATATGAAAGGTTCGGTAGCTTTATGTTAAATTTGCTTAAGGTCTCCAGACATGCAAAAAATTACAAGCTTAAAACAGCGCTATTTCACATTTGTTACTATGATTATAAATACATACAGGCTTACAGAATTAGGCATACAGACTGTGTATCCCTTAAATATTAATTTCTACCTTCCAAATCCATAAAATGATTGGATTGAAAAAAGTGAACGCCGTAATCTTCCTAAGATTTGAAGCCAGACCTCTTACTCGGAAATCATTCACTTAACCGCGTGGCTACCACATCATAAATACTTTACTTTTGTTTACATTTTCGTACAGTAATAAGTTAGTTAGAATGAAATTTCAGACCATTTATTCCTACCAACAACCACAACACAATTAGAATGCTGCTTTTATCCATGACAACATTGAACACTAGGATTAAAAGACTCTTTATTATTTAAAATCAAGCTCTTTCACCAATCTTACAATTGTATAATGAGCAAGCATTCTAGGTCGATACCAATATACACTACGTCCTTTGTTGCTTTGTAGCTTTTACGCTCAGTTGAAAACTATCCAATCATTAATCATAACGTACAAGCATTCGCTGTCTGCTACACACACGCAACAATACATCAAACAGCTCTATGCATGTCTCACGCCTCTATGTTATAACGTTATATGAACAGAGCTGGCACTCTTCAACGAGAGTTAACACTCTAAAATGTTTTCAATAATTTTAAGAGGCGATCACCCCAGGGGCTTTAGTTAGATAAATTATAATTGTATACGCAGCGATGAGCGTTGATTTGATATATTTAAATACTAGTTAGAAGTTGACGGTTATCTTCGAATTTGAGAATAGCGGCTTGGGCTTGAATTGACAATTTTTATTTGTTGTCACTTTTAATAAATCAGTTGGTTAGACAGCACATTTCTACAGCACAATGTCGTATGTAGCAGTACTAACACTAAAAACTAATGCGTTGTAAAACTAATGCGATGTTATCAGAATTTAATGGCAATGTTAAGGCTAATCTGTTACTCTGACATGTGACATACACTTTATTGTCTTAAGAGATCTGAGTTACATTTCAAGAATTTTCAATTGTGTAGAATGTAGCAATATGCTGGATTGAATGTCTTGATTTACTGCAAGCTTATAACTACTTATATGGTTTATTTTGACTATGTTTATTTAGGGCACATGTCTGTGCTTTCGTGGCCTTTGTGCCCTTTTTCACTTGTCTCGTTTGTTTCTTGCGTGTGGTGTGGCCTAAAGTGAAATGAATATGATTCGATTCAGTTCAATTCAATTGGCTGGAGCCAGTGCATGGCGAAGTCGTTAAGATACTCGACGGCAGATCAGTATGTCTAGGGTTCAAATCCTGGCTCGCCCGTTACTGACATCGCTTTCGAGTGAGGAAACTGACGTTAGCCTTAGCTTTAGCTTTCTTTTACATTTACTCTGAAGCGAAATCTGGTAGAACTTGCGACTTTTTGGAGGGAGGTTGTAGATAAGGCTTAACAGTTCTGGATTTCGCCTGTGATGCAAGTTGCCTGGATTCAAGGCCCAGGTCAGTCAGCATATCCTGAATATTCCCTTGTGCCCGCGGAAGGTTAAACATGCAATCGTATGTGTATCGGGGTTTCCAAGTGGAGCTATCTATATGCAAAGATATGATTAGCCATGGAAGACATTTGTAATAACATGCCAGAACCTGAAAGCTGTCAAAATGATCAACATCATCAACGTCATCGTCATTATCATAATAATAATAATAATAATTATTATTATTACTATTGCTATTATGATTATCACTATAATACAGAAACTAAGAAGAGAAACTACCCATGTAGGGCCTACCATGTGCTGTATGTCATGTGTGTAGCCATACTGTGAATAAGAAAATATCGGTCATTGAAATCGACGATGATATATTCTTCGGAGAATCGAAATCGAACCCGGGTCTCGTAGTAGTTAGAAAACGTAACAAAAAAGCTGGTTAAGCTAATGTTAACGTCAGTTTCCTCACTCGAAAGCGATGTCAGTGACGGGAGAGCCCAGGATTTGAACCCCGCACATACGGATCCGCGGGCGAGTATCTTACCGACATCGCCACTGACTCCAGCAATCACAACAAGTAACAAGAGCTTCAATTTAGCCACAACTTTTATTTATTCCAACAGAAAAAATAACCCAGACAAAATGAACACTCCAGAAACAAGGAGAAAACTGCAGGATTCAGCCATTCATAGACTGGTCAATTGTTAAAGCTAGAACGTTTTATTTTACACACAATCTGCTGTGTTTTATTTAACGCGAAGCCCATAACACCTAGGACACACCCCGGGTCTACATTCAATGGAATAGCCAATACCGCCGGCTCATTAGTTACGAAATATTACCAAATTCGTGCACTTTTGTTTATTACGGACCACTAAGAGAAGATAAATAACCCTGACCAGTTTAAAAAAGTAAACACACACTATAGTGAAATGATTAACCATGTTGATATCTATCACTTTTAATACCACATGTTTAAACGTTAGACAATTTTGACCATTTTCCGTGTAACCAGTCCAGTGAATGTCCGAGATTTTACTCTCAGCTCAGCGCGGCTGGTATTCGAACCCATGAGGGTTCAATTCACGGTTGGATCTGTCATTTAAAACTTCATGACGTTACCCCTACGCTATTGAGATATTCACATTTAGATAGCACAAAATAAAACAGAAATATCAGCGAAAATAGCGAGTGAATGAATTTTGGTTATCATAAAACGAAAGAGATTTCGAAATTATTTGTAGCATTATAAAGCATGGCAGTAGCGATTAATTGAGAGTTTTAGAGTTGTAAAGTAACCCTCCTGCTCCTTATTGGCTGTAATTTTACGTCATGCCTGAATTAAAACTATACATAATTATTTTATTTACATATTATTTCATGTCGTGAAAGAGAGGTATTTTTTAACTATAAATTTAATTTTTAAATGCGATATTAATGCTATAATAATACTTAAAGGGTCCATTTTATCTGAGAACAGGAGCAAAATGAAGAAACTAGTAGCAAACTACGAACACATTCAGCTACGTTTCGATGCTTCTATGTTTCCGTGTTTCCGGTAGTCAACTAGATAGAGCTCAATTTTGTGCTCTTTCTGACGTCCGTTTTATTTGTGTTTTGTCTCATTGTGTACGCATCGAGTAAAAGTTTATTCAGTTACAAATAAATGTTCATGATTCTCTCTCTATATAATATATATTGCATTTAAGCATTATAAACATATTTAACCATTCTACAGGATTTCTGAAACAAGTTCAAACAATCTATGTAGAGAACAATTAATTTTTGTATCTGCAGTGTTTAAAACGAGATGAACATTTTAGAGTATTTTAAAACAACTCATTTCATCTTTCATAAAACTTTTATTTTCTAATTAGAATTGTACACGAAAGTAGGGGTGTAGTCCCCAAAATAATTGAGAAATTTAATATTGTGTATTGTAGTAGCTACATTATCCCAATGGCAGTATTCCATTTATCCCAGTATTCCATTATTTCACTATCCCATTTTTCCAGTATCCCATTATTCTAGAATCCCATTACTCCAGTACTGAATTATCACAGTATCCCATCATTCCAGTATCCAATTATTTCAGAATCCTATTATTTCAGAATCACATTAGTCCAAAATCCCATTATTTAACTATCCCATTATCCCAGTA
The DNA here is from genome assembly GCA_905160935.1 of Enchytraeus crypticus. NCBI lineage: Eukaryota > Metazoa > Annelida > Clitellata > Enchytraeida > Enchytraeidae > Enchytraeus > Enchytraeus crypticus. Next base: position 478,226 of record CAJHZI010000806.1, on the reverse strand, counting down.
TCCCATTATTCTAGAATCCCATTATTTCACTATACCACCATTCCAATATCCCAAGCAGTATAGCATCATCACATCCTATAACCATCCGCCGGTTAACTTGTGGAAAAGTTCTTCATTTAGCGTCTGACTCTTGTCCCCAGACCTCATGGACAGGAAGATGTAGCCTCCTATGAACTCGTGGACTGTCTTGCAGTCTGTGGTGAGGCACTGGAAGGCTAGCTCCTCCCCCTCGAACGAGACCAGCACCTGTTTGATGTCCCAGTTGACGCTCCAGCTCTTCATGTGTTGTAGTGGCCAGGATCTGATGCAGTCACCCGTGGACAGATCGCATCTGACTATGCGGTTGTGCGTGACGCCTAGCAATTCCTGCAGTAATTAATTCAAAACTAACTAGTAAATTTATCATGATCTCATCATCATCATCTTCCCTTGAATAACAGTTTAACTAGGGAATCAATTTAGGAAAAAAATCAATTTAGAAACAAAATCAATTTAGAAAAAAAAATATTATTAATTAATTAATCAGTTTGTCTGTTCGTCTAATAAATGAATTATTTGGATAAATCGGTGTTCAACTAGATAGAACGCTTCTCGTTCTCTTTGAAGGCCTATGCTTCTGACTCTGCTTAAATTGTTTGATTGATGCTATTTCTTATTTTGCTTTCTATTTAATTTGACTATTTTCGTGTGTTTGTTTTCATTTTGTATGGTATATGCTGTGATTCGATCTAATAAACATATCTCTCTCTCTCTCTCTCTCTCTCTCTCTCTCTCTCTCTGTACATAAATAAATCCGTCAGCAACTAATTAATAGAATTTTAGACGGACTGATTCATTGCCTGTTTGATCGATTGATTGATTGACGGGCTGATTGATTTATGGATTGACTGGGTGACCGAATAATTTAAAACCAGCGAGAGTTCTGAAAGTTAATACCTCTTTTTTCGATCCTTTAAACTTGACAATGAAGTAAGTGAAGCCATTGTCAGGAAGCGCTTGCCAAGCTCTTAAGTAGGTCAGCTTGGCCTCGATTAATCCAAGCTCATGAACGTTACCATGACATTCTAGAATTCTCTGAACCAGCTGCACATCGTCAAGATAGTATACTATTAGCGAATCAATCAATGCGTGATTCGAGGAAAGAAATATCAAACATAAAATCTATAATCTCTAATAAGTCTCTATCGATATTCCGATTTTCTGGATTTTGGAATTTGCACCGCTTTTTGAACCTTCCTTTTGTTCACCGGATTGATTTGGCTCAATAGTGCTCTATGTTGTCATTGATGACTGTAGCACTCTAACGTTGTTATGTTGTTATGTTATGTTACTGAACAACGTTACTTCTCAATTAACAAGCAATAAAAAATGATTTTAAGTCGGTTTTATCGTAGAGTTTTGCAGAACGGAAGGCTCTGATCAATGATTTCCTAAATACAATGAGAATTTAGTATCCTCTCTCTCTCTTTCGAAGGAAGTAGTGTTATTGGCATTTCAATTCAAATATAAGCAAGCAAAATTCCTGAAAACATAAACACCTTTTTTAAGCCCATCTATCAGCTCATATAGAAACTACAGACCTGAGTACGGAATCTTGAATATGTGATATCACGCAATCATATGGTATATAGTACGAACGAATCTTCAAATCTCTTAAAATGGGATAACTGAAAATCGCTGTTATGTCGCTCTACAAACCTGTTTAGAACGGATCTTTTTAGTAAATCGTATAGGTAGGAATTCTTGAGGCTGAATATTTAGAGTTGACCCGGCTTGAAGACCCTGTGGTGGGGTAGCAGGGGTTGACCGATGCTGCATGCTTAGTAGGGACTGGATGGAATTCACTTCTGCGTCATACGTCCCGTCCGCCATCGTTCGCCCTTTCGAAGCCAGCCGGAATGCTGCCATCCACTTGGAATACTGTTCCTCAGATTCAGCCCTAAGCCAGATCTCAGTAGCTCCGTCGTGCGATGGTATGTGCAGCTTGATTATATACCGAGATGATGAAACTGCCACATCAGGCACTATCTCTGCACCTGATAGAAATATTAGCATTATCACTGCAAAAAAGGTTTTTTTTAATTTTAAAAGAACAGTACTTTTTAAATTACTTTTAAGATATATAGAAATATTGTTTTCATTATGTAAATGAAATATATTTTGACAATTTTAATATCCACTGACACTTTATATTAGATGTTTATAATAAATTCACAAAATTAAATCATCTCATAAAATACCTTTATAAATCACATTTAGGCTTAACTTAAATACTGCAAGTCTTCAGTGAATTGAATTTCTTTAAGCAATGTCAATTACAGTTAATTAAATAACTTTGTGCGTTTTAATGTTCTGTGTTGTTTACTTGTGTATCTCACACACCCTAGCTTCTTGCGACATGCTAAGAGAAAGAACTCCAACAATAAGGTCTGTTCAGTGATTTGAGGTCTGCACAGCTCCTTAATTTGCAAATATAACCGTAAACGGATATGAAAGAATATTTACAAACTCCAGAGGAGATTCCTACATAACTTGTTCTATAATTGAAATCTTAGAAGCTTGTACTATATTCGCTTTTAAGGACCTTCGCGCATTTATGAAGAAATAAAATCGTTTAATAAGAGGCCATGCTTTATACAGCGTTAGGTATACAAGTTATAGTACAAGGTAGTCCCTAAGCCGCCGGAATTAAACAGCTAACATAGCGAGAATAGGCCTACCTGTAAGCCAGCAGCGAGCCGCAAAAAATGTGACTTAGTAAGCAATGAACAAATTGGCAGACCACCTGGAAAATTTGTGGCTAGTCATAAGGACTCAGGCAAAACAGTAAGAGACTGGGTTAATAGCGTAGAGGTAATGACAAGAAGCTTTAAATGAGGTGAATTGAACCCTCGTGGGTTTGAATCCAAGCTGCGCTGATCTAAGAGTAAAATCTCGGACATTCACTGGACTGGTTATAGGGAAAATGGTCTAAATAACCTAACGGTTTAAACGTGCGGTATTAAAAGTGTTAGATATCAACATAGTTGATCACTTCACTGTAATGCGTGTTGACTTTATAAATAGTGCTCTGAAAACTCTCAGCGATACAGCAATGTACAAAACTATAGTTGATTAGTAGTGCCTAGTGGTTAGTGGTTAATGGTTAACTGTTAACATTGCTAACATCAACAATTTTCTCATTGCAATTAACATGGCATGCTTTACAGCGTACATATAGCTCGAACAGTTTTAAAGCTTTTTTGTTGACTTAACATATTATAACGGCACACTGGGTTAGGAAGCACAGATGCTTGTTTAAGGCCCATTGCCTCCTTCCTTTCTGTGGTTATTAGTAATCGTTGCCTTTTGATGGCGCATCAATCACAGCCGGTTCCTTTTAGTATTTTGAGTTTTGATCGAAAAAACTCTGGATTTTTAATTAGGTCTTGGGATCGCTGCAGATTTAACCAGGATATATATAGCTTGAACTGCTTTAAAGTCTTTTGTTGTCTTTAAAGTACAGTGAGTTTGAATCCAAGAAATTTTTGGATACAATTTTTTGATTACAATTTTTGGTACAATTTTGGGCTGCACGTTATAGAGTATTATATTTATTACTGTATTTAGAGTATGGTCTTTAGAATACCGTTTTTAGGTACTCCACTGAATACTGCATTTAGAATAATATATCTAATAATTAGTAGTGCATTGCATACTGTATTTATAATAAAATATTTTATATTTATAACTACACCTCATACTGTATTTAGTACTGCATTGAATATTTTTGGTACTGCATTAAGTACTAATTAGTATGCTTCATATATTACTGCATTGAGTACTCTATTTAGAGTACAGAGAACTGAACTTTAAATTTTATTTATATTTTTTTTCGTATTTATATGCCGCTGTATATTCAAACCTTTGAGATTAGCCGACCACTGGGCTGCCTTTGACTTGTCATTAGAGCTTCGATACATCGACAAGCAAGTCTCTCGAAACACGAAGTATTGCCGCTTAAACGTTCTCAGCCAAAACTTCTTTGGTCTGAAAATTGTCAAACAAGAAAGTGAAACGTAGACATTTACAAATAAGTCAGAATAATATATATATTTATATATATACATAATTATATAATATATAATGAAAAGGAGATATATATATATATATATATATATATATATATATATATATATATATATATATATATATATAGTTATATAGTTATATACACATATACATGCATATATATACATATATATATATATATATATATATATATGTATGTATATACATGTACAAGAAGATTATACACGTACAGTTATTGTTGTTCTGGTTACTTTTACTCCATCAGAGCATCATGGACGTTGTTTATATACACTATAGGAGAGGTACACAGACATTAGTTACTGTAGTTATTAGTTACTGTTTAACTTAATCTAACATCACCCAACTAAAGCCTTATCTTATCTCTCCATTGCTCTTCTTCACACTCCAACAACATCATTCTCCAGACCCTAGTGTCCATTAACACTGGCCAGCCCCAACACTGTCACCGAGCAAAGTCCATCCACTTCCGCCCCGCACTCACCGCACAGACCATCAGAGCATCATGGACGTTGTTTATATACACTATAGGAGAGGTACACAGACACTCACAGAGACATACACAGAGATACTCTGTAAGTAAGCCTATACCAAATACTGCGACTAAAGCTCATTTGTTGAGAAGACTTTGGATATATCAGACGTCTCTCTAGACTTTGGATCACTTAGGCAATCACCTTGGATATACACTAGGATTACACGATAATATGAATTAACATTATATAATTATGCGGGTTAATACAGTACACCATTATACAACTATAACAGGTAAGTTTTATATATTTTATCAATCAAAAGCCTATACTACATTATATATATATATATATATATATATATATATATATATATATATATATATATATATATTTATATATGTATATATATCTTAGTGCACTGCCTACTGGCAGGTATTTGGTATATAACGCCTCCACTACACTCAGTCTTCCGCTTTCATCTTCATGTCCATATAGGAGTGGACGTTTAAATCATCTAATGTTATTCTTGGGGATTCTGCTTATGAAGAGTCATTCTCTTCTATCACGCCATATTTCAACCTACTCAGAAAGTTCTTGGTGAATTTTACTTTTAATCTCCGATTCATTTAAAAATTTAAAATTAATCTTCTATCTCTCCAATCAACTCCAATCATTCTAAAGCTATTTAAACATCATTACTCAGTTTATTCTATCAAAAGCTTTTTCTAAATCTATGAAACACATGAAGATATTATCTCCTGTTTTATTATCTCCGTGTTCTAAGCTACATTTGAAAATAACTCGCATTACACCTATATAATCTTTTATTCACCAAATCTTGGCAGAAAACACGTACATATACAATTACATCGCAAAACGTGACACAACAAAATACATATAAAAAAAGTGCACATAAAAGTTTAACAATTTCAAATTTTTCACAAACTGCAGGATAGTTAAAACAGAGCATTTTTAAAATAACGCCATAATTTATAACGAATACTCGACAAAAAGTCATTGCTATCTATGGCAAATTTACTTTTAATATTTAAATAATCATTGTAATCGGGAGAGTCCCAATGATTATTTAAATCCTATTGCTCTCTAGTACCAAAACTTTAATTCTATATTTTCTCATTAAATTGCTATATAACGATATAATATTATAGCGATACAGTATAAGAAAATGGCATAATATAAGAATATGAAATAATAATATGAAAATATGAAACAATATAGAAATAAGAAAGTGACTATGATAATACATACGAATATGATATACATGTATATGATAATACATTAAATATACGAAAATTACAGCCTGATTACTTAATAGATTAATGACAAATTAATGATGTGGATTAGTTAATGTGGATTAGTGTTACACCTTATTGTGTTAGAATGTCTCAACAGCGCAATGGTTAAGGGTGACATCATGATGTTTTAAATGACAGATCCTGAGGTGAATTGAACCCTCGTGGGTTCGAATCCCGGCCGCGCTGATCTGAGAGTAAAATCTCGGACATTCACTGGACTGGCTATACGGATAATGGTCTAAATTGTCTAACGTTTAAACATGTGGTGTTAAAAATTGATAGATATCGACATAGTTGATCATTTCACTATAATGCGCGTTTACTTTTTAACAAGTATTACAGAAATAAACATAGTACAATAAACACATAGCTCCAGCCAATCAGCTCACCTGTAATATCTCAGATACTCGCCGAGTTCTGGGGTCTTCGTGACGTCACTTCGAGCTGGTGACGTCACTGATGACCTTGGCGATGACGTGGAGATACCCTCCAAGGTCAGCTGAAGCTCAGTGAGAGCAGCGTCGATCTGGTCCTCCTCCTCCTTGTGGCTACCGTTCATCAAATCATTCGACTGCGGCAGCTGACTCTGAATCTGTACCTGAAGCTGTGGAATAGATCATCTGTTAGTTAGATCATATAGTCAATTCATTACTAGTGTTAATTAGTTATTATTATTATTATTATTATTATTACTATTTTTTTAAATTTTTACCCCGGTTTAAAGAACCTGGGGTTTGATAAAAACGATTCAAGCAACACGTGCTGAATCGCCGCCCGGCTACTCGAGGTCATCAATCAGCTTACAAGAATTGTTGAAGCAGACTGCATGAAATCTTTGCAAAGCCATGCAAAGCCAAAGATAAGATGTCTCTCGCTTATCGCCGGTTTGCTCTGCAATAAGTCTGCCTATGCCATTAATAAAGTCAACTCCTTCGGGATTCAACGGGCCCATGGTTTCAATGGCCACCGGAACAACTTCATATCCTAAGGACAGATCACGGTATTATTATTATTACTATTATTATTAGTTACTGGCATTAGTTACTCTGACTCTGTACCTGAAACTGTCCAGCAGATTATTTATTATTTGTAAATAGCTGGTAAAGCTAATGGTTAACGTAAGTTTCCTCACTCGAAAGTGATGTCAGTGACGAGCGAGCCCAGAATTTGAACCCCGCACATACTGATCAGCGGTTGAGTATTCCACCGACATCGCCACTGACTCCAGTAGTAAGTTGCATTACTTATAATAAAGATAATAATATATTAAGATAGGAATATTCATAGATTTGTCGAAAGCATTTGACACCTTGGATCACAGTGTATTATTAAACTGTACAATGTAGTATTTGACCATACCGTTAAATCACTACTACTATAAATTAGTTACTGTTATTTCTTAATTAATAATCAGTCGGTAGTAAATAAACCATGAGGTGATGAAATGTTATATGATTATGAATGATATCGAAGGTTAGGTGATGGAATGGTCACATGGAATGCGAGACAGCTGCAATGTATGGCGATATCGCAGATTCTAATAGGAAAAGCAACTCAGAGAAGCAATATATAGGCCTAGGCCTAACGAAAACCACGAGAACAGGAAACAAGCAAGTAAATTCAGTAAACACGTGCGTCATGTCGTGTACAGCTAGAGGAAGGAGCTGACCTGCAGAGCCGCGAACATGAGAACCTCCTCCTGAGTGCAGTCCACGTCTTCTGAGAGAATCGACCACTTGGCCTGCTCATACAGCTGATTGATCCGTGTGTGGTCGTACTGAAAACAGCATAGTACAGTAAAGTATAGTACAATACAGTACAGTACAGTACAGTATAGTACAGTACGGTACAGTACAGTACAGTACAGTACAGAGCAGTACAGTACAGTACAGTACATTACAGAACCGTACAGTACAGTTCAGTATATTACAGTACAAAATAAAACAGTTAAATACACTAAAGTGCAGTAAAAAAGAGATACACTCTAAAAAGACAAGTTTCTTTTTGAAATAACCATTTCCACAGCTGTGTCAGGTGAACGGTCTTCAATACTACTTTAAAGTTTCCTAGAACGTCTTCTAATAATGCGGCTTACACAAATAGTGCGTTTGCGTTTAAGTTGTCGTGGATGTTCATTTCGTTACGATAAGCGTTTAAAATTCAGAAGCTACCTTTGGATTTAGATCATAGAAGTTGTGGAACTTGTACCGCAGCAGCACTGTATGTTGATCTGTAATGCCCTGCTCCTGAAGTGAACGAGACGAGTCCAGCCATCTGGTGAATATAATATTATTACAGTATTGAAATAACGTAATGAGGCCCGTCTGTTCTTATTGTATTAAATATGAAAAACAGTCATCAACATCATCAATCATCATCTTCCCTTGAATCCCAGTTTACCTAGAGTAGGGATACAAATAGACAAAACCAAAACAGTCATAGTCAAAGAGAAAAAATGTGATCTAAATCGAAAATTAGATACGCTAACAGTAAAGCAATCTACTCACTTCACCATACTAATTGCAGTAATTTTACTTTTTCTTTTAACTACCTGATTGGTTTATTGAATGTCTAATTGACAGATTGACAAAGCAGCGCTAAATTGATGACATCACAACCGGAGAACAGAAACAAGAGTAGTAGCTAAACATACATTACATATATATATATATATATATATATATATATATATATATATATATATATATATATATATATATATATCTATATATATATATAATGTTGGAGATTAACATACTGAAATCTCCACATACCGGTTTGCCTTTTCCCAGGTTCTGAACTTCGTTTACCGAAAAGCGAAAGAATTTGCACTTACCACGTAAGTTCTGGTGATTTCAGTCAACATCAAACCAAGGGACAATTATTTGACCTCTTTAAGTTAAATAATTAAACATATTAACTTAAATACCTTAATATAAAGGTAAAAGTTTTATCTCTAACTAATGAAACGGAACATGATGGATCGTCATAATTTAGTACAAAGAAGCTTTTGACTTCTTTGTACTAAATTATGACGATCCATATGTTCCCGTTTCATTAGTTAGAAATAAAACTTTTACCTTTATATTAAGGTATATTTAAGTTAGATCAATGACAGAAATCGTAATGTTTATTTACTAAATGTCATCTAATCTAACCCTAATTCCATACAAATTAAACCGTATCCCTAACCCTAGCCCCATCCCTAACCATAAATCTAATCCTTAACTAAATTTAATAACTTCAAACACAAAATTAAATAAACAAAATGATTTTTGTCATTGATCTAATGTCTATCGTCAAAAGCTTACCCAGCATTTATGCGAGATTTCTCGGAATAGTTTTTCGGTCGATAGAGCATCAGCAATGCCTCGCTGATGGGTATCACTGGGCTATTTGCCAGGGCAGAATCGAGGGGCGAGGCACCGAAAAAGAGACTGTTGACTGAACCGGGGGTAAGAGAGCTGTTGGCGTTGAAAACATTGGGGGAGTAGGGGGAGCGGTACCCCCCTAAACCCGTCCCACTGCTGTAGGGGCTAAGTGGCGTGCTGCTAGCTCTCATCAGAGATCCGTGACCCTGAAATATTGAAAAATAAACTGTGGTGTATTAAATAATTTAATTATTAATTTTGTTTTTGATGAAATAGCCATTTTCAACACACGTAACTTTGTCATACATTTAATGATATTATTAAATGTAGCAGATTAAAGTGAAGAATAATTAAAAATAGTCTACAAAAATAGTGAAGAAGATAGTTAGAACTAAAATAACTAATGATATATAACACCGTATTTATTGCACAGCCTAAATAATTAATACTGTAAAACAATACTATTTTAATTAGTTATTACTGCATTTACTGACAACCGGTAGTTTCCATACCAGTGACTTGCCAGTAACTTAGGCCCTACTGTTACCTTATTTTTGTGACGGTAGCTCGAGTGAGTCGTGTCTTCTTGTAGAGAAGCATTGTGCTTCTGAACCTTGACGTTAAACACACTACTACCTACCTATACAATAATAAAGCTATCGCCATGCTGCAAAGAATTTTGTTTGTGAAAAATATACATTAATAATATTTGACTGTAAAGTTAAAAATTCCATACTAATACACATTATATAAAGCTAAATGAATCAACTGCCAACAAAAGGCAACTAACAACCTTGGAAAGGAATGGACGAAATAACGAAAACTACAAAAACAGAAACTTAAGAAAGGAACCATTGTAAACACATGCGGTATGTCATGTGTGTAACTATACGGAATAAAAAAAATTGTCTAGGTAATTAAGTAATTAATTACGATCTAGCCATTAATTAAAGTTCTAATTAATTAACATCTTACCCGGGGCGTGCTGCTGCTGCGCTGTGTGTACCTATGAGGACTCGTGGCAGTGAGGTACCCGCTTCCGCCGTCAACCAGTAGACTGGCATTGGACAGGTGATGCCCTTGACCTCCGCTAGAGCTGCTCGAGGTCCTGAGACCGGTGGGTCTCTGACGCCTCGTGGCGGACACACCCTGGTTCCTCCTCAACTCCTCCTTGTCCAGCCTTCTAGCCAGAGACAACTCCTCGGGGTGTCTGATACCTGCAGCGAATATATCAATCCGTTAATTAATCAGTAATATATTGATTAATATATAATATATATATAATATATATAGATATATACATGTGTGTGTGTGTGTATATATATATATATATATATATATATATATATATATATATATATATTAATAAATCATCATCATCATCCTACCTTGAATACCAGCTTAACCAGGGTCGGGATACAAATACACTGTCTCAAATCCTCTCTGTCCTACACCACACCACCAGTGAGTGAGAGAGAGAGAGAGAGGAGATATAGAGAGAAAATAGAGCGAGAACGAGAGAGAAAATAGAGAGAGAAATAGAGAGAGAGAGAGAGTGAGAGTATTAACTGCTCCACATTTCCTCTATTTACCCACCGCGCGTGCGCATTGCGGTCACGTTTGTATACATACACCCAGGAGTTTCACAATATAGCCGTCGCATTCCCTGGGGGCGCCACTATCACAATTCCATGATCCAGAAGTGATCAGCCAAGTATCCGTATCTCATTTATGATCCGCATCATATCACCCTTCCCCTTCCCTTCATATCCGAGCCTCCGGGTCCTGAGTGGATTCTGTTCTCACGGAGCAAGCGAGTCCGTAATACTTAGTGGATCTAACAGATCCGTAGAGAAGAGATATAGAAATGGAGAAGATAAAAAGATAAAAAGAACAGTGAGGAGAACGATGAATGCACAAGAAAGCTCTACAGGGAGAGTAAAAAAACGATTATACCTTCAAAAAGGTTGAATATCTCAGGCTAATGTTAATATTTTCCAATAAAACTTTTACCAATTATTAAAGGACTAATTTCTGATGGGGTGGCCAATTTTCATCCATTTTGGTGTATAGATTGGCCAGTTATGCAAGTTTCAGCAGAGCAACCCCCATTTTTTATGTACTGTAAATATAAACGATATTTAATTTTATTGTTATTTTGACCCTGGAAAGGGCCGTTGTAGTGGCTCAGAAAGAATCAGTTGAATCTACTAGCATTGCTGACTATTCGATATACTTTCCTCCCGCTGCTACGCAGGACTGCAGTCGCTTTCGGAATGCTAGGACAGCCTTTTTGATTCCAGCTTGGGGAACTCTCTCCCAGATCGATTGTAGCACTTCCTGCAGTTCTGTCTTGTTTATAGGCTTCGGCTAGAGTTTCTGATAGAGATGCAGCATGGTAATGGCACGGCATGGCTCCCCAGACATAGTAATCCAGAGGATTTAGAGCGGGAGAGTTTGGAGGTCATTCACTCTTCTTAGTGAAATCGGCGTTTTTCTCGCTGATCCATTCCTGTGCATGACGAGATGCATGAGCCGGAGCACCATTCTGCTGAAAGATGAAACCATTTGGTAGAAGAACATAGCCATTATCAAACAGCTCCGGAAGCAAAGTATTGACGTAACACTGAGAGTTCACCTTTACCTTCTCGTCAATGAAGTGCAATCTGCCCTTACCGTTGTAGCAAACGCCATTTTCAGGTAAAAATAGGTGGTTGCGCTGCTGAAACTTGCATAACTGGGCAATCTATGTACCAAAATGGATGACAATTGGCCACCCCCATCAGCAACAGATCAGTTCGGTAATTGAAAACATATTTTGCTGCATGTTAACTCTGGTTTGCTTATGTTGACATCTGATACATATAGTTACATGTAAATGTCATGGGTCTACATTATAACTTCGTCATAATACATGCATATCGCTACAAAGGGTGTCAGAGTTAAACTATAAGTGTTAAGTTATTCTTTAATTAATATCCGTAGAGTAGGATTAATATCCGTAGTAGTAAAGTAAATAACATTTGTAAAGAAAGCTTGTATTAGAAACTGTATGAGGAACTAGAACACATCAATGGTATTCTATGCAGTGTTTATGTTTTCTTGTCCACTATTTACATTTGGTGTCCCCGATATTCTATTTATAGCTATTACCGAAACCGAAAAGATATATTAGTCCATTAGTACATGGTAAAAGTTTTATTGGAAAATATTAACAGTAGCCTGAGATATTAAATTTTTTTGCAGGTGTAATCATTTTTTTACTCACCCTGTATTACAGAAGAGAGAAAGAATGAGATACTCCAAAATGAACATTAGTGCGAGAGAAAGTGAGAGAGATAGCGGTAGGGATAGAGAGAAAGAGATAGAGATAGGGAGATAGATAGATAGACAGATAGAGAGAAAAAGAGAGAGAGAGAGACAGAGAGAGAGAGAGAGAGAGAGAGAGAGAGAGAGAGCGATAAAGATATAGAGAGGGAGACAGAGAGAAAGAGAGAGAGAGAAAGTGAAATGTGGAGCTATAGATGTGGATGGATCTGTTTAATAATTTTTATAACAAACCCCATTTTCTTCATAATTGTTTTTATATACATTACTGACGATCCTAATTTGTCTTATCTTTAGTAGTCATCACATTGACAACACTGCAGATAGTAACAATTCAATGCAGCCTATAACATAAACGAAATATTTAAAATGTAACTGATATGGGCAGAAATGTAACAGATAAAATTAAAAATTGAAATGAATAGTCCTAATATACCTAATGTAATTAATGTAATAGTTAGACCTAAGCTTAGGTGGTATGGGCATATTGTGAGAAATGCAGATGAGGATGTAGTAAAAAGAGTTTGGAGGGAAGAACTGGATGTTAAGCTAGAGAGAGGTAGACAACAATTGACTTGGAATGCAGTGGTTAAGAAGGATAGGAAAAATATGGGATTGACTGATGATATGGTGTGGGACAGGGAGGACTGGAGAAAGTCTATTCGTATCCTGACCCTGGTTAAACGTGGATTTAAGGGAAGATGATGATGAAGATAATGATGATGATGGTCAGGCCCGTATTTAAGGTGGTGGGGGGCTTAAATACGGGCCTGATCATCATCATCATCATCTTCATACAGGTAGAGAGATAGGGAGAGAGTCCGGGGAGAGACAGGAAGAGAGACAGGTAGAGATACTGGTAGAGAAACAGGGAGAGACAGGTAGAGACACAGGGAGAGAGAGAGGGATAGAAACAGGGAGAGATACAGGCAGAGAGACAGGAAGCGATACAGGAAGAGACACAGGTAGAGAGACAGGGAGAGAGATACAAGAAGAGGAACAGATAGAGATACAGGAGAGAGACAGGTAGAGAGACAGGCAGAGAGACAGGGTAAGAGAGAGAGAGAGAGACAGGGAGAGGGACAAGGAGAGAGAGGGAGAGAGACAGGGAGAGATACAGGTAGAGAGACAGGTAGAGAGACAGAGAGAGAGAGAGACAAGTAGAGAGCTCCATGGTCTGGTTATATGTCTGTCATGGTCGATTGTTTGACAAATTACTCTCATCACGCGGGACTGAAAACATCAGCTCAATTAGATTTTTATGTTCCGCCACTCGACCGCCTCTCTATGTGTAATTGATTGTGTCCGTAGATCTTTGGGCATCATATATATATATATATATATATATATATATATATATATATATATGTAGATAATATCTAAATAATATATATATATATATATATAATTATATATCATGTATATATGCATATATGCATATATACGTATATACAGTATATATATATATATATATATATATATATATATATATATATATATATATATATGACTGGAGCCAGTGGCGATGTCAGTAAGATATTCGACTGCGGATCAGTAAATGCGGGGTCAAAACCCTGGGCTCGCCCGTCACTGACATCGCTTTCGAGTGAGAAAACTGACGTTAACACTAACTTTTTCCAACAATTACCAGGATCTCACCCAGGTCCTTGCAGAGTCTGATGACGACGGCGAAGACGTTGGAAGCAAAGCTGATCCTGTGATCCAGGTACTGGAGGTCCGGTAGCTGGATGCGTAGAGTCCTGTGCATGGGAATGAACTGGAGCTGAGCGTCCGACTGGACGCCGTACTGATCCAGAGTGGAGCGGCTCCGGAGCAGCCATAGGCTCTTCTGTGGCCACCAGAGTCCAAAGTCTGACCAATCGATAGAGAGCTCTGCGTCACGTGATTAATCAATTAATCAATCAATCAGTCAATCAATCAATCAATTAATCAATAAATAAATCAATAAGTTAATCAATCAATAAGTTAATAAATCCGTTAATCAATCAATTAGTTAATCAATATATTCATATATTAATAAATAGTATTATTATTATAGTTCAATATTACAAATATTAATATTATTGTATTAATTTGTATTCAGCACGCATGTGTTCATTGAATTCATCGAATATTCAGCGCATGTATTCAGTGAGTATTCAGCACATGTATTAGTATTTAGCACATGTATATAGCTAGTATTTACCACATGTATTCAGCTAGTATTTAGCACATGTATTAAACTAGCATGTAGCGCATGTTTTCAGCTAGTATTTATCATATGTATTCAGCTAGTATATACCACATGTATTCAGATAGTATTCAACATATGTATTCAGCTAGTATTCAGAACATGTATTCATCTAGTATTTAGCACATGTACATGTATTCAGTACGTATAATATTTAACAATCGACGGCAGTATAATTGAGGTGGTTTAGAGTTTCAAGCCATGAGATTAAATGAGCCAAGTGGAGCATTTGCTTAAAAACGTTAAAAATGCTTCTTACGCTTAAAACATTCGAGCTTGTCATGGACGACAGTAGCATTCTAATTGTTTTTATATTATTATAATAAACAATGGAAAACGCTCGTCTGATCGTTTTAGTATGATATTAATCATACTAATAATTCTATTATATTTGGAATTGTATATCTAACTTTAACTTTCACGTCTCAAAATGACGCATTCCAGTGAAACGTTAAGCAAAAGTCCAGTGAAACTGTTATTGGCAATGTAATATAATCTTTTGTATTTCAGACTCAAGTAGACCTTGCTATAGCTACTAATTATTGTATTACCGAACAGAGCTATGGCCCTTTTATGGTAACCTCATTTCTATTGTTACTTGTTTATTTAGCTACATGCACGTTCCTATTGTTTGTATAATCTGTGCTGTGATGAACAATTAAACGATACTAAACTAAATATCAAAAATGGCGGACCGCACGCATTCCAGTTATAAAACAACATCGAACGTAACAGTAACTGAGCAACGGAATGCTAATAACGACTTCAAACCACAAATGCATATATCGATGTCGTATAATTTAGGCTAATTTCTACATGTAGACTGCGACGGCTTCTGAAGCGATACAAACGTTTCAGCGAGCGTTGCTGCATTCGAAACGTTTAAGGCTTTGACAAGGCAAAAACACGATAATGTTTCGATTTTTAGAGCTGTTTTGAAGATGATCTGAAGCAATAATAACTGAAAATGTCAGACAGCATAGGAGAGCGTATTGCAATTTTGCTCGAACATATCAATTATTTTGGAATTTAGTGGGTATGGCGATGACGGAATCAAAGATAAATTCAGGACGTTTCTGAGAAAGATAGAGAACGGAAGAGAGGAGGGAGAGAGAGAGAGAGAGAGAGAGAGAGAGAGAGAGAGACAGAGACAGAGAGAGAGAGAGACAGAGAGAAAGAGAGCGAGAGCATGAGAAAGAGAATAAAAGAAAGAATAAGAAATTTAAAGCTTTAACAATTAATAAATCAATTACTATAACAATCAATAAATCAATCAATTACTCTTTCGATCCAACTAATCATTACTAAACAATTCCTTTAATCAATTAATAAGTAATCCAAGCTTAATTAATCAATCAATTAATATATCAATAGAAAATCCATCAATCTATCAGAAATATTTATGCAGTCACACATATGTGGAAAGTTTGTTATTTGAAAGTTACAATGACATTTAATAGTGATTAACTATACAATGCGTATCGAACACCTTCACCGTTAAACAATTTAGGAATATAGTAGTTCAGGAAAAATAAACTAAAACAAATTCAATTACTACCTAATATTAAATAAAGAATAAAAATATTAAATAATTGGATTGAATATAATTTTAATTAAATTAATTGAATTAAATTAGAAGGTAAAGAAATAGCAGCTTATGAAAAGTTTAGAAAATCAATTTAGCCCAAGCAAAAAACACAAAATGGCACTATCCTTCAAAATCTAAAATTTGAATAAACTATTTTCACACATTAACTCTCGTGGGTTCGAATCCCAGCCGCGCTGATCTGAGAGTAAAATCTCGGACATTCACTGGACCGGTTATACGGAAAATGGACTAAATTACCAAACGATTTAAACATGTAGTATTAAAAGTGATAAATATCAACATAGTTTATCATTTCACTATAAAGTATGTTTACTTTTTACTTTTACACTACTAAATATGACCAGTCCCTTACGAAATTACTGCGTCGACCACTTACAAACACGTACAGTTTTAGATCATAGTTTCTAAACTTGAAGTTCCTCGACATAACTAGAGATACAGGGAAAATGATCTCATCTGAGTAAACGAAATAAAATAAGATACACTCAGCAATACACAAAAGACTATTGAGACATTTAGACTGGCGTATAGACGTGGTCAGTCCAGATTTCGATCATTAATCTTCATTATAGTTAGATTTGTCTGAGTAGTGGACAAAATACTGACCTCTCGAATAACCCGGTCACCATTTTCTCGCATTAGCTTCTTTTATAGAATCTGTTTCCATCCTGCCTCTCACACTAAATCGATCGTCTTCAAAATCACTAAGACACCACTATTTCGTTCGCGCTATAATATTATTAACGAGGTTAGTCCCTTAATTCTACAATTACGTTAGTATATATTTATACAACTTCGTTGTTTTTTACTCAACGTTTCTTGACATACATGTAGTTCTGCTTGCGAACTGTAAGGTTAGAACTATTTCAAAGTTTACTTAAAAAATTAACAGCCACGATTTTGCAATATATCTCTGTTGGATCTACATATATAGCTAGGCATGTTAAGAATAGCCTATAGTTTTATAAAGTCTATATTGCAACGAGCCCACACTAAAGTATACCTGCCTTATCATCTTTATCTTTCAGCATAATGACAGGTCCAAGGTGCATATTTCTGCTTCTATTCTGCTTAGGCGTTCACTAAAGTGCTCCATCATCCGTCGATTCGATTTCAACACAAATCCATGATATTAATTATTGAATTAAAACACCTCTTTTTATAAACAGGTTTTGTCAATTTATGTCTAATAAACTAAACTTTTACTCGCTTACCTGCTGAACCTACTTAGGAATTCAAATTATATCCTCGATTTGCTATCAATATTTTACAAATTATACGTTAGTTAAAGTAAAGTTAAGTTCTGGAGAGTTAGTATAGAGAGACAGTTGACAAATGCATTAAGAAGTAGGAAGAAGAGATGGATAGGACACATTCTAAGGGGGGAAGGTCTATTAAAAGAGGTCATAGAAGGTAGAATGGAAGGAAATAGAGGCAGGGGCAGGCCGAGATTAGGTATGTTACATGATTTAAAGACCCACTCATATGTCGAAATGAAGAGGAAGGCGGAAGACATGGAAGCGTGGAGACGTTAAATACCATGGATCTGCCAGTGGTCAGTGCACTAAGAGAGAGAGAGAGAGAGAGAGAGAGAGATTGAGAGAGTGAGGGAGTCACAATTAGAGGTGAATAGCGTATCAAATATTTTGTGAAAAAAGTCTATTCAGAAAATTCTACTAATTTTCAGTTTTACTAAGAACACTATAGCAAACTGTCGTATTTCACTTGTTATTAAGTTGTTCAAGTGCACTCAGCAGTCAGATATCATAGGAGGTGTGAAAACATGGAGATCTCGGGTTACTAGCTCGATGTTATATCCTCTGGTATGCAAACCCCAGAGTCACGTGAAGTCAGTGGATGGAAAGCTGGTGAAAAACCAAGCGCCCCTGCATTCAGAAACTGTACGAAATCATGATGATTTAATCAATCGTGCTGGTTTTATAAATCTTAGCATTATTTTACAATTAATGCTGATTGTATAAATAATGCTGATTGTATAAATAATGCTGATTGTATAAATAATGCTGATTGTATAAATAATGCTGATTGTATAAATAATGCTGATTGTATAAATAATGCTGATTGTATAAATAATGCTGATTTCGTAAATTATACTGATTTTCTGATTTATTCAGAATTTATTTGAATTTAACTAATTTCGTATCAAATAACTCTCAGTCATCCTCAAAACAACAAAGTTAAGTTAAATTGTAAAAACAACACAGGCCTATATAATGACTTTTATAAAGGCGTACAGTTAGGCAATGAAATCTTTATAAAAAGTTTCCAACTTTTATAAAAATAAAAATAAAATAAAATAAAATTTATAAAATTTACTATCTATAAAATAAAAAGTTTATAAAAAGTTTCCAAGCCTCTCCCCTCTCAAATTCTTAGTGTAGTCACTGTGACGGTCTTTCAGACTTGTGTTATTTCACACGATGAAAGATGAAAGAAGAAAAAAGAAAATCCGCAGATGTTAACCATACACAAAACATCATCGACCGATGACTTCTGTTTAGCAATACTTCACAATTTTGCGAATGATCTCAACGCAACGTCAAGGTCAGAAGCACAGTAGTATTTGTTAAGTGGATTGACTCGTTTAAATTGAAATTTGCTGTTCAGCGCATTAATTTCAAGTTAAATAAACTAAAAGTCTGTCTATATCCTATAGGTTTCATTTATAGAAATACTTTTTAGCCCAGTGATGATACTGGACTGAACTTCTCCTCAGCACAGTTCTTTTAACTTCTTTTGCAGATTGGTCTGGGTGAATTGATCTGTAGTGATGTGTGCTGTTGGGGAGGTCCCTGACATCATCCATGGATGAGGAAACAGACGCTAAACATTTATTATTATTATTACTATTATTATTAAAAAGCTTGCAATGGCGATCTTCAGTTTCACAAACACTCGTGCGATTGATCGTATGACACGGCGTGAAATACGAGTAATTAGAGCCTACGAATACGTCAGTCGGTAGTTACTCCTAATTATATTGTCTATGAGTAATTATACAAACATGTTAAGTTATATTTTGTAATTATGAATGTAAACGGTAGTTCACTGATATTTCCTCTCAATTTTACTTTGCGGTTCATCCACAGTCCGAACTTCAGTCAAACATTTAGGATTAAATATCAAATCCGTAAAATATTATTTTATTCACTTTTTATTGTTTAGATGTAATTTGTACTCGATAGAATTTAATAACGAATGCTGTAATTTTACGAGAGAAATTTCAACCAAAATGTTATTACAATTATATGCGCTACTGTATCTTAAAGGAAGCCCGATAAGGAAGTGAGATCAATTTTGCCTCTTTACATCTTATTACGTAATGGTTTTAAATTCTTCACTGCAGAATTTGTGCAGTACAATACGATTTAACATCCACGTCTTCATCTGATGAAATCTATTCTGGAGACATCCTAAACATGAAATGGTCCTTCTCTTGCATTGTGCAATTAATTATGTTTTAAGGCATATTTTTGGATATCCCTATAAAGCTGTTACTTCATCAGTCCAGACGTTGACATCAATACAATGGTTGTGGACTTATTTTCTGGATTATGAATTTGCACCGTTTTTGGACCCTCTTTTAGCTTGGGCTCGACACTTTCGGACTTAGTGACACTTGAGTCTAAGCGAAATGCATTTATCTGTTAATCCGCTAAACAAAAATATGTTTTTTACGAAGAAAATAAAACACCACTTTTCTGCTGCGCTTCAGCATGTTTACATTCTAACAAAAAAACTTTTTTAACGTTTATTATTCCCTATTAACTGCAACATCTCGTTCAACTGATATCCATTGTCAATCACTTTATTCCTCAGATGGACGTCAATAGGTATTTTATACACCCATATTGACATAGCTTAGTTTGAATTAAATAAAGCCAAGTTTGACGCCTATGTTAATACACAGGTCCAGCGAGTATAGAACCTGTGACTCTCGGCTTGTCAAGCATTCTTGCTATCTACTAGGCCACCAGTCTGCACAATGATACAAGATCAGTAAATGGACTTGCACCATGTTTGGTCACACCGAGAAGAAATGCTTAAGCAGGAAATTTATCTTGATCTGCTATGGCCTTTCCCCGTGATGTGTTCGGGTGTGGTTGGACCACTGCAGAATAGGGCAATCGCAAACAATCTGCCGCGTGTACGTAAGAGGCGACAAAAGGCAGTAGCTGAGGGAACCCACCTCACCATGAAATATTTTCTCCCAGGATTAAATGGTAATTAATCCACCTAACTGAGGAAGGCAACGGGAAACAACCTCAGAAGCCATATGTTTCCCAAGCTATAGGTTACATAATGTGTGGATAAGGCATAGACTTTGTGAAGGGATTAACTTGTTGATCTAAGGAGTACTCTTGTGGAGCGAGAAAACAGACTTTGAGTATTAATATGTACCTTGAACCTGCCACTTGGCAGTGCACTGAAGAGAGAAGAGAGCAATGGCAGGGTCTTCTATGCTCGAATACTGACTGAGACCCCTCTGGTGTCGTCGTAAGATGTCAACACAGCCGTTAAACGTATTAATCATCATCATCCTCTTATTCTTCCTTCTTCCCGTGAGAATGAAAACTGGGAGTTCAACTAGATAGGACGCCTTTGCGTCCTATTTTCTGGCCTAGCTTTTATCCAACTTCCGATGCACATCTTTGCACTGAACTTATTGTACTTATTATTTAGATATTGATAATGTTTATTTCACTTTTATTTTCATTTTATCACGTGTTCATTGATGTTATTACTGCGACATTTAGAGAAAATAAAACGGATTTGTCTCAATTTCTCTTCCTGAGTCCCAGTTCAATCAGGATGAGGGTTAGAAAATTAATTCTGAAGCCTCCACGCTCATCAACCAAATGCCCTTTCTGGCGTTGGTTTGGATCTTAGTGCTTTGTCGCCTTTTACGACATATGCAGTCCACTTGTTGTAAGTTTCCAATTTAGTCTAGTCTTCAGCAATCCGGACACAACACGAGTGAACCTTAAATTTATTACATTTCATTCTTATTTGTGTCACTGCGCACTTTGAAGTCTTTTAATAGCGTAAAGGTAACGTCATGAAGTTTAAAATGACTGACCTTGAGGTGAATTGAACCTTCGTGGGTTCGAATACCAGCTGCGCTGATCTGAGAGTAAAATCTCGGACATTCACTGGACTGGTTATACGGAAAATGGTCTAAATTGCCTAACGGTTTAAACATGTGGTACTAAAAGTGATAGATATCAATATAATTAATATTTCATTATAATGCATGTTTACTAGAGAAGGGAATCGAACCGAACCAGAACCGAACCGAAACCTAAAATCTACAATTTTGACCGAATCGAACCGAACTCGAACCCAGACTCTGACCGAACCCGAACCGAACCCGAACCCAGACTCTGGCCGAACCGAACCGAACCCGAACCCAGACTCTGGCCGAACCGAACCGAACCCGTACCCAGACTCTGGCCGAACCCGAACCGAACCCGAGCCCAGACTTCGTCCAAACCGAACTGAACCAAACTCTTGGAGTTCCTCTCTTCTTCATCATCCTGACATTAATTAAAGATCGTAAGAACAATACAGATATATATAAGTTTTTGCATTTTTATCTCTTACAGTATCTAACAGCATATATTCAGGTAAGGCTGGTTCCGACACAAATTTTAAAATGGTAGCGGTACCAAGGAATGGTAGCGGGAAGTGAGACGGGCCTACAGAAGATAATGGATAGTCTGAATGATACGGCATTGAAATATGGAATGAAGATTAACATCAAAGAGACAAAAGTGATGAGAGTATTCCATAAAAATCCGAAAATGCTTGACTCAATCTAGGTGGATTTGTTCATGTTAAATTCAAATTATGAATTTTTTCTAATTTTAGTGTGCTACCTTAATATTTTTGCAGCCAAATTTACAAATAATTACATATGACATTCTATGTGTGTTAAGGCTCTCTGGAGTAAATAATTTTGCACCATAGCAATGCAATAATTTCATAACTATTTTCGTAACTTCATAATTGATCTGAGAGTTTAAAATTTGAAACTCTAAGGTAAATTATGAAGCTTATTACTGGTCAGTTGATAGCAAGCGGTGTATATTATGATCATTTTTCTAAGGAAGGACACGTGTTTACCAAATCATCTTTATTTGACAATTTTATTTTAAAAATTGCACTTTGTCTCTGAAATATTGGATAAAATTTTAGCCAAGACATTTGCACTTAATTATAAACGTATCTAATATATAGGCCTATAGTGACAATAAAAAATTAAAAAATTGATGAAGCATTCTATTTGCTCGTTATAATCAAGGAAATATTTCAGATACAATAATAAAGCTAATTATCTATATTATGAACATTTGTTGGTCAACTAACAATATTTTAAGAAATGTACAGCAATAAATACCACTTCTCTCCTTTTTTCATTGTCATATTTTTACCCAGGTGAAAAAATGTGGCAGCTATTATGACTTAATTAGTTTTTAAGCATAATTGCCATAAACCATTTTAAACATGTTTGTCATAACCATAATTATTATAAGTAAAGTTAAACAAAAATTTTGCAACATTATCCAAAGCAAACCATTTCGAACTCGAATCGAACTCTTGCGAGTTGGAAAGCAAGCCAAGCCGAACCGAACCCGAAACCTTGTTAGAACCGAACCCGAACCGAACCGAACTTTCATTTTCAACGAACCGAACCGAACCGAACTCTCAAATTGTCAACTGCTAACCGAACCCGAACCGAACTTTCATTTTCAACCAACCGAACCCGAACTCTGAAAATTCATAAAATTCTCATCTCTAATGTTTTCTCTTTTACTTTAATGATAAACTGAGTTTAGATAGTGGCCGAGATATTTGATTTAACAACGTCAACGATTTTAGAGAGAAATGGTAAACTAATTTAACAAATCTCTAACAAATGTTTTCGTACTGCGTGGCTTAATGAAATCTGTCAGTGCATTAATTCAGTAAGAGCAGACTACATGTCACTGCGAATAAGGGAATCTCTTTTTTCTTCTTTCTAATGCCAAACGTCCAGTAATCAACCCAAGCGAATAAAAGGGAATGGATTAAATTTTATTTAGGTATAAATTAACGTTCTAAACCTTTATTATTTTATGATTGGGTCATGATAGAAGAATAATCATAAACTGTACGTGCCGAAAGAAATAACTACTTGTCAGACGAATTTCAAGCTAAAGTTAAAAAGCTAAGTTAAACGGTCGTATTAGAAATATACATTTAGAGACGATCTGGCGAAGATTCGAACCCGCAATCTCTTACTTATCAGGCAAATATGCTAACAACTAGGTTCGTGAGATCACGGACCGGCACGAGAGCCGAAGAAGGCTTAATACCCTGTATGTTGTGATGAATTGATTAAATTAAAAGGCAATGAGAAACTACTTCAGGTATCACCTCCCTCAATCTGAAGACTGCATTAAATTTTATAAAGGAACAGACTTTTAAATGGATTCAATCAGTAGAAAAATGAAGTGCTGCTTAATGAGCGAGATAATAATAATAATAATAATAATAATAAATTATATAATTATATATATAATTATATAATTATATAATTATATAAATTATATAATTATTTTATATAATAATAATAATAACAATTAAGTGTTACAGTCATCAATGACAATATCGAGCACTATATTGGAGATAATACCTTATGCATACATTATATAACATAACATTGCAGCAATTAAAGTACTCATTCATGACAATATCCAACACTATTGAGTCAAATCCAAAACGGCGAGCAAAACGAATGTCCAACACAGTGCAAGGTCGAAAATCATAAAACCGGTCTTAAGATAAAAAGAATGGATAGCGGACTTATTATTAACAGCAGATTGTGGGGGAATTTCCCCATTCACTGGAGATAGAGGGAATTCCCCAGGAAGTCTGGACTCAATGGAGCCGTGAGATGGAATGAATGCGCGGAAAGAAATCGACAAGGCGTGCAGTGAAATAAAAGAGAAATCCACGAGAAGTAGGAAGCTATGGAAACTAGAGCGATGCTGTATCAATATACGCCAATATCAATCAGCCAATATCAATCACCGTTCAGCCTGATCGATAAATCAGTCAGTCGATCGATTACTAAGACTAAAAGGTAACTAACTTATCGATGAATTAACTATCATCTATAATTTATAATCAATTAACAGATCAGATAATTAGCCTCTAGATGGTTAGATAACATTAAATTAATTCTGAACAAGTAATTGATGTAGTTTCATACTCCTAAATAAAGACAACGTTAAATCAATCAATAGTTAGATTATTAAAATTGTCGTGAGATCCACTGAAAAAGTAGCAATTTCTTAGAGTATCGATTTCTTAGAGTATCGATCGTTTTCATAATATTCGCATTAATTCTCCAATGAAACAATGGATTCTCTTTAGAGGCAGACATCTTGGAATTTGTCTCTTGAAAACGAAACAATAAAATATTAATTAATTAAAGTAATTTTTATCCAACAATCTGTAATTCTTTAGTTTATCAGTCAGACCTCGAATAATCTCGAATCAATCAATCTAAGTTTCATCAAAGATCGATCAATAGTTGTTTAAATAGAGACACCTTATGTGAATTAATTAATGAATTTTCAATTAATTAATTAATATACAATAAGTAGAAGAGGTGAACTCATTCCACTCTTCCCAGAATCGTTTCTGCCAGTTCACCGCATCGCGGAAACATAGACATGAACTCAATAACTTAATACCTTTTTATAATTTCATTAATTTCAACAAGTAATTAAAACTAGACCAGCACTCTGCTACTTTACGTACACGGTCCACCCAGGGATTGTTTGAGGATGTGGCATTATATGTAGAAAATCTATGCTACAGTAACTGTAAACTCCCCCCCTCCTCCGGATTGTTTGAGGATGTAGCATTATATACAGAGACTATATGCCACTGTACACCCCCCCTCCCAAAGGATTGTTTGAGGATGTGGCATTATCTGTAGAGACTCTCGAGTTACTAGGATGCGACAACACAATTGATGCGCAAATATTCCAAGTGATAGAGAGAAAATGAAAGCTCGACATATCGCGCAAATAAGTGTTTCAGAGATAAATCGGTATCTTTTGATATTCAATTAAATATAAAGACACAATCATTTTGTTTTAATTCTATACTAGTTTATCGGAAACGGACGTTAAACCTCTATTATTATTATTATTACTATTATTATTATTATTATTATTATTACTATTATTATGCGAAGCATTCAAAATGGGTCTTAAACAAACATAAGAATGCTTTCTTTACAGATTTATTTACCATTTCTTTGTTGTTGCTGTAATTATTATTATTATTATAATTATTATTATTATTAGTATTATTACAAGCTAATCGGTAACGTTATCTTCATATTTTATATGACTAGTAGTCGTATTCCAATATAATATTTTTCCCCTATCTTAGAAAAACCCACAAAGCCTCACAGACGTAAGGCACAGATATACGATTAAGCTTACTAACTCTGGTTACACTCCCCTACGTACTAAGAAATAGTTTACAGAATTAACCCACACAGATTCGGACTGAGCATTGCGCATTAGAATTGCGTTGCGTTAATCATAAGGCTATCTGGCTGACTATTTAAATAAATCTATATTAGCACGGAGTCCAGCTTTGCTAATATTAATAATAACAATTAGAGTGCTATAGTCATCAATGACAACATCGAGCACTATTGAGACAAAATCAAGCCGGCGAGCAAAAGGAAGGTCCAAAAACGGTGCAAATTCCAAAATCTGGAAAATCAGTCCAGTAAAGGGAATCGTCCAAATTTTAATTTAATTTAATTTAATTTGTTGTATGGATTAGACGATGTTTGGAAATTATCACTGATTTTTGCCGCTGATTTTAGAATCATAGTCAACCGTTGTCGTCAAACATTATAGCTTAACTGATATAGTTTATACATACAATGACATGCACATGTAAATAACGTATTATTTACACCGTCGTAGATACCATTATTTCTAGCATCTACGTGCATTTATATTAAGGTATCGATCGTTAGAAATCTACTGAACTTCCTTGAGGTTTAATAGTCATTTACTTGTACAGAACTATTTGCATCATCCCGGGCTCTTGTTTTGAATCACTTATTACTCTTTGTTTACTACATTTTATTAGTTAATTAGGAATATGTTTAGCGTTACAGTAAAGGGTAGGGGTTAGGGTTAGGGATAGTTTAAAAACTTACATTAAAATTACAAATTCCCGCGATGACGCAATGAAACTCCCCCGCGGTGATGCAAATAGTTCTGTCCAATTTAGTGACCGTCTAACCGCAAGTGTCAGCTGCTATGGTTACAAATAAAACTAAAACTGGAACTAAAACTAAAACTACAATCACTACTACTATAACACTAGCAAGCTGGAATCAACAACAAAGACTGGAATCACTGAAGTTTCTCTGGACTAATTTCTATATTTCGGAGCAGTCC
Source organism: Enchytraeus crypticus (assembly GCA_905160935.1). Lineage (NCBI taxonomy): Eukaryota > Metazoa > Annelida > Clitellata > Enchytraeida > Enchytraeidae > Enchytraeus > Enchytraeus crypticus. The sequence continues at coordinate 451,279 of CAJHZI010000806.1, read as the reverse complement.
AATCAATATCTCCCTCTAATCCATATCTTTCCCACTTACAATGATTAGATCGATTCTTCTACAGTCCCTGTCATCATGCCAACTCTATACATCCATCCATGTTTATCAGATATATATATATATATATATATATATATATATATATATATATATATATATATATAAGAGAATAATATCTAATCAATAACACAATGCAATTAAGTTACAAATTTAGTCAATGCTGCAGAAATAAATTTATATATTAAAATCAATTACAAATTCGATCAGTGAAAATCAAACAGAGCAACATGAAAATGTTTATATATCTCAAATTTAGTCCATCACAAAGGCAATCAATAAATCAGTGGGAATCAATCAGTGGGAATCAATCGGTGAGAATCAATCAATGGTAATCAATCAGCGGGAATCAATCAGCGGGATTCAATTAGTGGGAATCAATCGGTGGTAATCAATCAGCGGGCATCAATCAGTGGGAATCAATCAGTGGGAATCAATCAGTGGGAATCAATCAGCGGGTATCAATCAGTGGGAATCAATCAGTGGGAATCAATCAGTTGGAATCAATCTATGTTAATCTATCAATCAGTGAAAATTAATATGTGAGAATTAATCAGTGGGAATCAATCAATCAGTGTTAACCAATCAATTTGAATCAATCAGTGAAAATCAATCAATAGGAATCAATCAGTCCGTTATTGTATACATAATGATTTGATTAGTTAAACGGCTACACTTCCCTTCAAAGCCTCTAAACAATGCTATAATCAATAGAATATCAAAGTATATGGAGCAAATCAGTTCAATATTTATAACTCTCCTCTGAAGTACCGGTTTGGTTTGATTGCTTCATTGGAGTGATAGACAAATAATGGTGCATCTCCACTCAAGAGCTACACTTGGGTCTCCCATTCAACTCTACACAATAGTACGACGAATATTTCCAGAGAAGCAGTGGAGACTGTAACGCTCACAGATGATTAAATGAAGATATAAATGGCTTTTGAGTTTCATAAAGAAAGGTAGCTTCGATTTGTTAATATTTGTATATATCTACGCCTACGTACAGTCACATAGCTTCTGAGATGGTTTACCCTTGCTTTCTCAGTTTATGCTCTGTCGCCTCTTACGAAACGTGCGGTTAACAGTTGGTCTATATAACTAGTTATGAAAAAAGCCGCTCTAAGTGCACCGCTACAACACACAAAGTCAGCTATAATAAAAACTAATTAGAGCGCTACCGTCGTCACTGTCATATTAAGTTAAAAACTAAAGAAAGATACACGAGTTAACACCTCTTTCATCATATCATACGATGATATTAAGAAATAAATGGAATGTTCCTCAGAAGGCGAAGAATAACAGGACGAATAGTAGAATGTGAAACATTCAACATTGCCAGACGGAACAGTGTCAAAGACCACGACTGGTGTTGACGTCTAGACCTCTACAGATCTAAACAGTACAGTCACTGCCACATATTTACAAGTCCCTTCAATCTGCGCTAGTCGCCTCTTACGAAAAAGTGTAATTGCTCATTGCTCAATTCTTAATTTACTCAATTCACTTGAAACAGCAATGCACCATTTCGTATCATTATGTGTAATGGTTGCGTTTACAGCAGCCTAATTGCATGCTAATAATGCTAATAGTTCTAAAAGTGCCGTAGACAGAGTCAGGCAGCGCTAGAGTGTTGAATCATTACCGTGTTACTTGTGCCCTTGAGAATGACATTAACATGGACTACCCGTCCGGTAGTGAATTCTCTCTGAAGTTTTTTATTTCTCTCGTTAATCATTTCTGTTATTTCTATATATATATATATATATATATATATATATATATATATATATATATATACACATGTATATATACATGTATATATACATGTATATAATATATATATATATATATATATGTATATGTATATATACATGTATATATACATGTATATAATATATATATATATATATATATATATATATATATAAATAACAGAAATGATTAATGAGAGAAATAAAAAAACGCCAGAGAGAATTATAATATATATATATATATATATATATATATATATATATACATGTATATATACATGTATATATATATATATATATATACATACATGTATATATACATGCATATATACATGTAATATATACATGTATATATACATGTATATCTTTCTCTCTCTCTCTCTCTCTCTCTCTCTCTCTCTCTTTAAACTCCTGTATATCAATCTCTTTCTCACTACCTTTCCATCATTTCTCTTATTTTCTCTCTCTCTTGATACCTACATGTATCGCTGTCCATTAGTCTGTGTATCTCTCAGTGAGCCTACATGTATCGCTGTTCATTAGTCTATATCTCTCTCAGTGAGCCTGCATGTATCGCTGTCTCTCAGATAATTTGTCGCAGATGATTTATGATGCAAATCTATTGCACGTAATTTCGATATCCACCGCTAGCACGTCATGTAGCCACTCGCATAATTCCACCACCCGACACAAACAGTCCCCAACAACAGAACTATGCAAGCCTTTCCACTCCAATCGACACACGAGCTTCGAAATCTCTCTCTCTCACTCTCTCTCTCTCTCTGTCTCTCTGTGTCACTCTCTTTTAGAGCACTGCCTACTGGCAGGTCCATGGCATATAACGCCTCTACTCATCTCTATCTTCCGTCAAACTCTTCGTTCCACATACGAGTGGATCTTTAAAGCATCTATTACATTCCTGTTGATATAACCATTATTCTTGGAGGATTCTGCTTATGATTAGGTGGGCACGTTATATCTTACTCAGATTCGTCTAGCATTTTCTGGGCAGGGGCGTCATTCCCTGAGAAAACAATCCTATTTACCTATAGATTCGAAATATATTATTATGTTACTATACGGGAGGGAGTCAGCCCCACAACCGTATAGTTTAGCCCTCTAAAAAGAGGACATTACTTTACATGTGATGGGAAAATATCAATGAAAAAGTGACTAATTAAATTATAATAAAAAAGTGACTTAGGGAACCTATAAGGCCGTGACTTCATTTTTAAGGGAAGAATGCAAAACGTATGATTGAAGTAACAAAACCTTTTCGAGTCCTCTCGCAGTAAAAATTTCCTGGATCCGCCCCTGTGTTCAACAAAGTGCAGTAAAATATTAATTATAAATAAAATAAGTCAATAAGAAATTATACAATAATTAGAGCCTAATCAGCATATTTTAAATTCAGTTAGTTCTAAAATATGCATTTTAAACAAAGCCGATTACATAATAATTACTAAAGTATTTCACTAATATCACTCGATACTAGAGCTTAAGTTAAGTTAAACATTTTGTAAATGAATCCTACAAATGGAGCAAAGCTGAGTCTTTGCCAAGTCAGCCCCAAGCTGTGGCCTCATTCATGCTATAGAGCTTCATGCTTCATTAATTACCTGCCTTCCAAAAATATAAATAATAATAATAATAATAATAATAATATTATAATAATAATACTTATTATTATTATTATTATTATTATTATTATTCGAAATAATAGGCTTAGTAATAATTTAGTAGATTGTAAAAACATTTTGCTATTCGACTTTTATAGACAGGACCTGAAATTAGACCTGTCATATAATTTCTTAATTGCTAAAAGGCGACTAAAGCAGATGTAGGAAAGAGACGTCTATTCCGTCAACTAAAAATCTAGAATAAAATTTTATTTCGTTTGGTAATTATTGCCAGAATTGTAATAGAAGTACTATTAATAGAAGTACTATTAATAGAAGTACCCGATATGGAAGCTTTGTGATACTGTGAACTTGATTAGCAAGTACATGTAGGCTATAACATAGTATAGCATTTAATTAATATTTTCTTGGTAACTAATAAAATAATGATTTAAAAGGTAAATTAAAATAAGCTTACACAAAATTGTATAAGTTTAACGTTTCCAAACTAAAAGTCCATCATTTATAAAATTTGTAGAATTCTCATACAGATTTTTAAATTAATTCTCTTTGAATTGATCGATGATGCTCTCATTAGCTAGCGAGTTAGTAGACAGAAGACTATAGAATATTGTGACCATCCCATAGCCTTACTGGTAAGATCTGTTCAACTTTAAATTTGTTATCTATATTCTACAATACTGAGCTATAACTTTTTTAAACACCACTATTACCAGCGTTAAAGGGATTTAATACCATCGAAATAAATATATTTTCTAATGTCTTTTCACAGTTTGCTTTGTTACAACAGGAACAACAAAAGCTCAGGATAACGAAGGATTTCATTTCATCGAGTATCCTTTCGATTCCGAATCCGTTTCTCGGAGATGGAAGGCGGACGTAGGAAATGGAGATAACCGTATTGAATCCAAGAGTGAGGAGTGTTCTCCACCCCCCCCCCCACAGAAGCTTTTCTCTAGATCTTGTCCCTAGATTCTTAACAAACTTGTTCACTTTATGTATCAATTCACAATATTTTTACTAAGCGAATAAAAATTTTAACAGAATTAATTATATATCATTTAGATTATGGATTGTACTGCAGCAGAAATTATTTGTAAAGAGATTTAAAACTTGATTTATAATTTTTTAAATTTAAATAAATTAGCTAAAGGTTGCAGAGAAACAGACTGTTCAGTAGTCAAGTCAGAGGTCTACAAACATTAGGCTGAGAGCTCACGGCCTAATGTTCACACAGGCCTAATTCTCAAATAGGCCTCACATTCACAGGCCTAATGCTCACATACGCCTAATGTCCAAATAGGCCTAAAGCTCTAATAGGCCTCATGTTCACACAGGCCTAATGTTCACGTAGGCCTAATGTTCACATAGGCCTAATGTTCACAAAGGCCTAATGTCTAAATAGGCCTAATGCTCAAATAGGCCTCATATTCACACAGGCCTCATGTTCACAGGCCTAATGTTCACACAGGCCTAATTCTCAAATAGGCCTTATGCTCAAATATCTAATGCATCATAGGCTTAGTGTGAATTCGAAGTGTTCACAGGTCTAATATAAATGGTTGATCACTTATATCTATCGATGATATCAATGATACTGCGGTATTTATAATATTGCCCAAACGTCACGTTTAAAAATAAAGGGTACAACTTTTTACTACGTGGCTTAATTCACTTCTTACGAAATCTACTTTATCCAACTCACCAATAAACCCGCTTTAAATAATAATCGTCATGTATTTTTCCAAAGAGATACGCTACTTCCACCATTTTCAATTCCAACCTCGGTTCTTCCATCAGAAACTAGAAGAAAGAGGAAAGGGGGTTTTGCAAGGGATGGACGTTATTTGACCCGGTTTCCAAGGATCTAGGACAATCACATCAATGTAATCTTATTGCGCGATCAATTGCACTCGCCTGCGATCAAACGGTTGAGAGGAAAGACGGTAAGGCGCAATGCAAGCAATGGCTTAACGTTGTTAGCTTCATCGTGGAACATTGTACGCAAATATGCATTTGAATTAATTTCATCATTACTTCAAAATGTTCAATAGCATTCTAACAGCTTTAGAGTTTTTCTACAATTATGATACCGTTAAATATTCAAGAAAATAAAATTCTACTGTTTAAGTTTTTACTGTTTAAGCTGGCATTTTATAAAGTATAATTGCAAAATGATTCTGAATTGCAAATCATTGATAACACCACAAATATCAAATGATATTGCACATATTAGCCTTGTCTCAGAAATAATCGATATTTACTTCATCGTCTTTGATAAATCCCTCTGTCAGTGTTTCAAAGGTTCGCTCTGTCGTGACTTACCAGTAACTTACCGTTACATTAATCTTTGTGACGGTAGCTCGAGTGTGTCGAGTCGTCTTGAAGAGAAGTTTTGTGCTTCTGAACCTTGACGTTAAACACATTACAACCTACCTACCTACCCCATCGTTAACTGTTATCGTATTCTTGAACACGAACGACAGTTTTATTACAACTCTTTACAACTGTCAAAGAATCATTGATTAATATTAAAGAAGTGAAAGCCTAAATACCCTACGCCGCATCAGTGTTATCTCCTTGAAAATATCAGAGCCGATCTGACCGGGTATTTGAACCTAGCATCTCCAGTGGCTGCTTCACAGTCGGAAGCCTTACAAGTTACGCCGTTGATATGACTATATGGATTGATAGTGATATAACGGGATATGATTTAGCACAGTCGGTTTAGCTGCGCGTCGGCTGAACGCAGTTAAGCTACGTTGAACCAGATTTGTGCATAGATGGGTGACCACTTTGGACGACACAGTGTTGACACATTTGCATGAAAAATCCCCTGGGTCACCAGAGCATAGTTCAACCCACAAAACTCAGGATGCGCTCAGTACATATATGACTTTAATACTGACGGCAGAATAGAACCTAACAGTCGGCCGAATTCCATTAAAAAGAATCTCGGTCAACGTTTTAACAGCCACGATAGTTCAGCGATAGCGATAAAATCAAAAGAACGGTCTCAACATAATACCATAATCATATTTACTCAAACTTAATTGTTTCTTTTTTTCTAATACTTATGTCTTGGCATGTTTCATTTTACATTTTACATTTCTGTGCGGGATTTCCCCGGTAATGGGGAGCCCAGGGGCCCAGCTTGTTCGAGAGATAGAATGAGGGGGCTGGTGGCTGAGGTGTATTATATACCATAGACTTTAACAGATTGAACACAAAATTAGATTATTCATTGAGCTGCTTTTAAACTCGAGCTTACTTTCATCAAATGACTAATAGTAACTAATTGTAAACGGTAGGGACGGATAGAGGGATCTTTGTTTGGGGGGGAGGGCTGTCGAAAGGATTTCTGAGAAAGAGTTATGCAGGAATGAAGTTGTGGTAGTGTTGGATTTATGTAGAATGGATTTGGATTTATGTAGTTGTGGTAGTGTTGGATTTATGTAGAATTCAGTGGGAGAGGACGTTTAATGAACCAGAAAATTTAAATCAAGAGCAAACTGAAAAAAATCACATTTCTAGTCATGCTATCACTAGAGGGATGTCCCTGATATCATCCTTGGATGAGGAAACGGACGCTAAACCTTATTATTTTTTTTATAAGAGAACATATAGAGATAATATTTAACTAACTCGCTAATGCTCCGCCAAGAGAACGTCTAGTAGTGACTGATGATCGATATGTCACGGATGTCACAAGTAAAACACAATTCACTTGAATCTATCAGTAAAAATGAAGCGAATGCTTTCTTGCTGGAAACAGGCGTCCTTTAGGAGTTAAAGAATTAATTACTGTCAGAATTCCGGGATGGTTTGGATTGCGCTCTCCGGAGCAAGATCATGGATCAATATGATCGTGGATCAATATGATCGTGGATCAATATGATCGATTAATATGATCAATATGAGGGTGATCAAGGACTAATATGATCGACTAATATCATCAATAAGACCCGTGGATCAATATAATCGATACTATGACTATTTTATTGTAGTTTTCTATTTAATCCAGACCCTGGTTAAGATTCAATAGAAGATAATAGTTAGGATTCCAGAGAAGAAGATTAGACTGATGATGAATATATATGTATATTTAATATTAATAGTACTAGTCTATATTATGCATATCATCATCTTCCCTTGAATCCCAGTTTAACCAGGGTCGGGATACAAATGGACTGTCTCAAATCCTCGCTGTCCTACACCACACCACCAGCCAATCCCTTATTTGAGACTTCCATTCGTTTAAGTTTTTGTAGCAATTTCTGGAGCCTAGGCGCTTACCAACCGAATGCCCTTTCTGACGTTGGTATGGATCTTAGTGCTTTAGTCGCCTTCTACGACACGTGCAGTCACCGGTTGGTCAATTCTTCAAACAACCCGGACACAACACGGGGAGTCTAAATAAACCATACTGTAAAGTGTATATATATATATATATATATATACATATCATAGATTGTGGTATATTAGCTGTATTGTATAACTTACCTAGCCCCTCCACTAGCCGCAACATTAATCCTCCTATATGCAGATCACCACGGACTCTCAGTGTCTTTTCCACACTGATCTCCGCAATGAACACCGTCAAGTCCCACGTCCCATCTGCTATTCCAGTCATAGTGGCAGACATTCCACCTCCAATATTCCGAAATAGGGCAAAATCCGCAAGCAACAGGAAAGTGAATTGAATTAAAAATTTATAGAAGCGTAGTAACTACCTTTTTCACTTATCATTATTATATAAAGATGTAGATGGTTTGGTTAAAACTTCGTATTCCAATGGTGTAGATGTGCCTATCCTAAATTGAATGAAATGACATCCCTGATTCTCTGCTTTAATTTTAGCGCACTCCTAAGTTTAACTAGTTTGGCTAAGCAGTAGTAGTTTTACAGTAGTTTCAGACATTACTTTTCAATTTGGAATTACGACTGCATATTACCAGATCTATTGTAGAATTTGTCAAAAGCTAATAACCAGTATCCAGTTAAAGCACTGTTCAAAATTCATAAGAAGTTATCCTGTGTGCCAAAGATGGTAATTTTATTGGAATAGTGTTAAAAAAACTGGTAAACAGAAATTTAAATTAATTAAAATTTTAATTAATTAATTAATTAATTTAAATTGTACTGAAACATTTTAAATGTATAATAACGGTAATTAAATAATAAGTAATAATAATTTAGTAATAGATAATAATTTAATTATGTTTAACTTTTACAGTTATTAATTAGTCTAGTTAGTTTTTTATATACCCTAGAACATGCAGACTTTAGCTAATCTCAATGTAATTGTAACAAAATGGTGACCATGACAACGATAATGATGACGACGATGATGACGATGACGATGATGATGATGATGATGCTGACGATGATGATGATGATGACGATGATGATGATGATGATGGTGGTGGATGACTGTCTCATGACTGTTATTGTCACATGACTGTCGCATGGTGGTGGGGTATGATTGTCGCGTGACTGTCACATTATTTAGTAAAATAGACAGAAAAGTTCTTTAAACATTTAGTTTTAGTCTAGAAAGTTCTGTGAACTTCCGTCACGTGTCTCTAATTCACATTTCACTGTACACTGAGATGAACCGGTAGCTTGTAGGCAAGTTGTTCGGCAGCGGATGAATAGGTGCAGGGTTTAAATCCACAGCTCTCCCCGTCACTGACAAGCTATCGAGTAGGAAACTGGCGTTAAACTGGCGCTAGCTTTTGCTTTTAGTTCTATCACAGTTACTATAGTCTACCCGACTCAGTCGTATTCTCTAATGCTTATTGCAGAGTTACAGAAATAGACATACAATGTAAACCTATCTTAATTAAACATTGGCGAAGTCGGTAAGATACTCGACCGCGGATCAGTTGATGCGGGTTCAAATCCTGGGCTCGCCAGTCACTGACATCGCTTTCGAGTGAGGAAACTGACGTTAACCTTAGCTTTATCAGCCTTTTTTAAACAATATACATTTATAAACTTCAATCATGGAAGCAATATTAAATTAAATAACTTCAAATAAAATAAATTAAACTTGAATTAAATTAAATTAAATTAAATAGTAGTGTTATTAAATGCTTAACACATTACTATCGTGTCTTAAGCAGCCTTACTTGAGAGATAAATTACAAAACCAGATTTATCTAGAAGTTGTTTACAACCTGTTATCACATATTAAATTCTTTCTGAATGATTAGTATAAATATGATGAGAGATAAATCAAATACTATGATATAGAAACCCATTCAGATATCTATAGTAACAGGTTTTATCAACCAGCAGCTGTTAGCAGAGCCTCTTGTCAAAGCCCGCACTGATCTACCACTGTACCGCTATGAGGGACTTTGTTGCGAGATATATTCATGCGCGTGCGCCGCTTCATTGTAGATCAGCTCTGATACTCAACCTCTAGCCAGAGTGTTGTACTGGCTGGAGCCAGTGGCGAAGTCGATACGACACTCGACCGCGGATCAGTATGTGCAGGGTTCGAATCATGGGCTCGCCCGTCACTGATATCGCTTTCGAGTGAGGAAACTGACGTTAACCTTAGCTTTACCAGCTTTTTTCTAGTTCAAAAGCTAAAAAGCTAAAAAAGCTAATGTTAACGTCAGCTTACTCACTCGAAAGCGATATCAGTGACGGGAGAGCCCAGGATTTGAACCCGCAGATACTGATCCACCGTCGAATATCTTACCAACATCGCCACTGGCTCCAGTTTAAAAGCGAATCCGGAAGAAATCAGCAAATCAATTGAATGTTTCAGTGAGTAAGAGCGTCAGGTAACAGCGCGAAATTTAAACGATTGTTCCTGAGGTCCTAGGATCAATTCCCGGTAGAGCTGATCAGAGAGTAAATCTCGAACATTTATCTTTCAGGTTACTCCGGTATGTCCGACGTCTTAAAGAGAAGCCCTTAAAGTTTCTGACCTAGATGTTAAACCCACATTTCATTAAAAATCTGCAGATTACTTTAGGTTGCATGAATGAAACCGAAGTTAATTAAGATGATAAAGTGAAGCCTACAATATGCTATAGGTCAAGGTTGCATGCAAGACAGCGTCGACAAATATGGGCTTTAAAATTAATTTCTCTCATAACTGTCCCAAACTAGTGCTCAATGTTGTCATGGACAGTGCTCAATGTTGTCATGGACAGTGCTTAATGTTGTTATGGACGACAGTAGCACTCTGATTCTTGTTTTTGTTGCAACAATGCATGATTATATGTAGTTTATCAGATATACTGTCGTACTTGGTGTCAACATGAACGACGGCGTTATGGAAACTTGAGGTCATAAAGAAGAAGAAAAGAAGAAGACGAAGAAGAAGAACAAGAAAAAGAAGAACAGGAAGAATGGCTTCAGACGCCCAAGGCAGGTTGTGCTACATAGTTGTGCTAGATAGTTGTGCTAGATAGTTGTGCTAGATAGTTGTGCTAGATAGTTGTGCTAGATAGTTGTGCTAGATAGTTGTGCTAGATAGTTGTGCTAGATAGTTGTGCTAGATAGTTGTGCTAGATAGTTGTGCAAGATAGTTGTGCTAGATAGTTGTGCTAGATAGTTGTGCTAGATAGTTGTGCTAGATAGTTGTGCTAGATAGTTGTGCTAGATAGTTGTGCTAGATAGTTGTGCTAGATAGTTGTGCTAGATAGTTGTGCTAGATAGTTGTGCTAGATAGTTGTGCTAGATAGTTGTGCTAGATAGTTGTGCTAGATAGTTGTGCTAGATAGTTGTGCTAGATAGTTGTGCTAGATAGTTGTGCTAGATAGTTGTGCTAGATAGTTGTGCTAGATAGTTGTGCTAGATAGTTGTGCTAGATAGTTGTGCTAGATAGTTGTGCTAGATAGTTGTGCTAGATAGTTGTGCTAGATAGTTGTGCTAGATAGTTGTGCTAGATAGTTGTGTTAGATAGTTGTGCCAGATAGTTATACTGGAGTTGTGGTTAAACAAAAGTTAGCGTGACTGTATATAAAAGCCTGAGTACCACATTTAATTAACCTCAGCAACTCATCCGCATCGCTTAATGCTAATTTATTTTCTTTCTTCTTCCATACGGTCCGATACCACTCTTCCTTTTCTGTACCCTAATTAGAAGCCTATATCCGGCAAATAGCGATAGCAGCAGAAAAGTAATTTTACTGTGTCCTCCTTTAAGTCAGTGGAAAGTGACAGTGTTACCATCTAGTGCATAAAGACAAGGTAAGATCAGCAACTAGCAAAAGGTTTTTGTTTCAGGTTAGGGTTTTTACATAATGATCGGTCAACGACGTTAAAAAGATTAAAAAAGCTAATGTTAACGTCAGTTTCCTCACTGGAAAGCGATGTCAGTGACATGGGAGTCCAGGATTTGTACCCCGCACATACTGATCCGCGGTCGAATAACTTATCGACATTGACACTGGCTCCAGCCAGTTAATGATGGCATGATATGCGATGCTGGCGCTGAAGTTTTATGGCTATAGTCAGATAAGAAGATAAAAATGCAACTTACCGACTTTCATTTTTAGACTTAAAGTAGACACGAGTAAGAACGAAGTACGTACTGATTGTAGCTTTAAAATGCTTATCGGCATTCAATGTTTGCTGTACATTATCGGTAATATTAGTAGGTTTGTGTATTTTTTAAATTTTTATCTGCTTGCTGTTTTCATTTTAATGATTGCATTAAGTATTCTAGGCATACTCTGTAGGCCTACGTACCGATATTTAAACAATAGTTGAATATATCCCAGAGAGAGAGCAAGACAGAGAGAGAGAGAGAGAGAGAGGGAGAGAGCAAGGAAGAGAGAGAGAGAGAAAAAGGAATAAATAAATAAATAAATATAGAAATAAAGAAAGAAACAAACAAACAAACAAACAAACAAAATTAAGAAAGAAAACGAATGAAAAAAATTTAGAAAGGAACAAAACAGAAGAAAGAAAGATAAAAAGATAGAAAGATATATATATATATATATATATATATATATATATATATATATATATATATATATATATAGAGAGAGAGAGAGAGAGAGAGAGAGAGAGAGAGAGAGAGAAAGAAAGAGAGAGATAGAAAGAGAGAGATATAGAGAGAGATGAAGAGGGAGAGCAAGAGAGAGAGAGAGAGAGAAATATATAAAGTAATAATGAAAGAAAGAAAGAAAGAAAGAAGAAAGAAAGAAAGAAAAATAAAGAAAGGAAAGGAAAGAAAGTGATAGAAAGACAGAAAGAAAGAGAGTGCGAGAGAGAGAGAGAGAGAGAGAAAGAAAGAAAGAAAGGTAAAAAAAGAAATATGAGATATCCCATGATAATCCTTTCATTGATTAACCCCGCACCGCCTAGCTAACAGTGATGAGCAAATAGACAGGGTCTGATTTGACCCTGAACGTGATGAGGTCACTAGCTGGGGTCAACTTGATAACAATTGGGTGTCAGATAGTCATATCTCTAATATGATTATAACATGAGTTGATTGAATTTCGCATTTTACACGCTGTCGCCACCTGGGATAGTACTGAGATAATATGACTAGATTGATTGAAGCCTGTTTTGTATTTTATGATCTATAGGCCTATCTCACAACGATGAAGGCAATAGGAAACCATCTCAGAAGCCATACTCTTCCCAAGCTATAGGCTACATAAGTTATGGACAAGGCATAGACTTTGCGAAGGGACTAACTTGTTTATCTAAGGAGTTCTCTTATGGAGCGAGAAAGCAGACTATGAAAATGATTATATACCTTGAATCTCCCACTTAGCAGTGCACTGAAGAGAGAAAGAGAGAGAGAGAGAGAGAGAGAGAGAGAGAGAGAGAGAGTGTGTGTGTTCCGAGTTCTTAGCAGAGTTAATTCAATTAGACGCTTAAAATAAAATAATAAAAATAAACTCAGTTTAAAAAATATAAATTTAACATGATGTCAACTAAATTAACTTAACAAATAGCAAATCAATATGTCGTTTCAGTTTCAGCATAGGCTTGCTTAAGAGATCTTCTAGGCTAGCTCAACTTAGGGTTAACGTCAAGATCAGAAGCTGGAAGGGCTTCTCTTCAAGGCGTCAGGTGTACTGGAGTACCCTAGTAGGTGAATGTCTGAGAAATTTCTCTCTGATCAGATCTATCGGGAATTGATCCCAGGGCCTCAGGAACAGCCACTTGAAATATTATGCCGTTGCTAAAACCCTTAAACACTGAGCTACTGGGACAATAAAATAAAGCATTTAAATAAAGCATTTGTAAATGAAGCATTCACATAAAGCTTTATTGATATATAGAGCATTTAGACACAGCGTAAGTGCAGCATTTGTGAAAAATATTCCAATAATAGCATGAAACCGCTTTAAAACAAAAGTTGTGCTCTACACTCGGTAAACATCTCAGATTTTGTCACATATTTATAATTATCTGTGTACAATTTTGTTACCGCAAATTGCCTGGCAACACTGCTAATAGTACATAGTTATCTAGAGTTATCTACATTCGGGCTCTTACTCTATAGTATTGATTCTACCTGATATAATGCAATGCAATGCTACGTCGATATTGCAGCATCTGTGCATACCGACACTATCTCACACATTATCTTTACTACTGGCCATGTGCTGATGATAAAAATAGCCTCTGTGCAGTATATCACCTAGTAGTGAGTTTACTACCAGATATACCGCTACTACCATTCTGTCTGCCAATGTTTAGAGGCGTTCTTGTTACTAATTATTAGGCCTCCAGAGGGCAAAGTTAAGATATTGCAACTAGAAGCTTTTTATTGTTGAAACAATATTCTTTTTATTTCAAATTTAAGGTAGATGGACTAGCCAAATTCAGAGTTTTATTATGCAATTATTGTATTGTGCCTACACAAGTACACTATACTGTGCATAGATATGTGCATTAAATTATGCATATATTAGAAATTGTACAAATAGATGAAGTAAATTCACTGGTACACAGTAGGCCTATATATCTAACAATTGTTGTTATTTGTATATAATACACATTTATTTACTATTGTATCTTTTATTTCATATTTTTACTGATAGGAAAGAAAGTTCAACGTCCGTTTCCTTATGCATGGATGATTTCATAGACATCCCCCATAACATATCACTACAAATCTATTCACCAACATGAATTGAAAAAAATGCGCTGGAGAGAGAGAGAGAAGGAGAGAGAGAGAGAGAGAGAGAGAGAGAGAGAGAGAAAGAAAGAAGATCCTAAATGGTCCGGCCCGGTTATCAAAAAACAGTCAGGTAATATGATACATATTTCGTACTTAAGAAATGTCATTAGAGTTTATAATTTATTACCGATGGCGGGTACAGATCAACTTTACCGTGACCTTTCTATTCAGCCACGGGCATAATGTAGTTTGTCTAGACCAGTGTATCTAGAGCAAGTCTTGCACAAAATTACTTATTTCATAAATTTGATTGGATTACGTTACACTTTGTAAAGTAGCTTGATTTACTCGTGTATATATTACACAGTGGTATATGCTAATTAGCATTGGCTTGCAAGCTGTGTAACTGTGATTACATGCTGTTACTCTACAATGCTTCGTGACAAAAAAGAAAAGTTTTAAAGGAAACGTTTTTCTTGTTCTCTCCACAAGCATATGCCCCCCATTGTCTCTATACATTTACTAAATGTAAATTGGCCATTAGTTTGCCGTTATTTGATAAGTAGCTGAAATCTAAGTATATTATAATTTACTTCACGTCATTTTGATAATAAATTTAAATATACATAACTTAATATATGAGTATATATTCAACTCTGCCTGCCGTGAATGTAAACACAACTCCCTCCCCACTCCCACACTCGGCTTTGTTTACTATTTGTGCAGTACTGCCACTACTTATTATTAAAGGTCTATACGTCACTGCGCGTCTCCTATGCAGTCAACAAAGATCTCTTGTTATAAGCACAAACTTTCCATGGTAGCTCTCATTACAAAGCGTTCACTATTCGAGCATTCATTTGTGTCGCATTATAACCAGCACAAGAAATTCCGCGAGTAATTGATAACTCGCCGCAGAGATTTGATGCGAATAAAAGACTAGACGTTTGTTCTCAAGTTAGCCGACTTGTAGTGTATCAGAATGTCACTGATATACAGTAGCCTACATCTGAAAAGTTAAAGATTGAATATTTGTCTAAAACCGCAAGCGTTATTTAGTAGGTACATATGCCGTATTCATTATAGAAGGCAATGTAAAATCCTCTAGATAGTAGTAATTTATCGTCAGATATTAAAAGACCAAATGAATGTAGGCCTAATTCGAGATGATAAGTATTTGCCGCATTTTTGTTTGGTTTGTCGATAGTTATTGAGATGATATTGCCAATTGATTGACTGTCGGTAATATTGAGATTTGTCGATTGATATGATTGTCGTTAATGATTTAGATTATATTGTGGATTGATTTGATTGTGGCTAATGATTTAGATTATATTGTGGATTGATTTGATTGTGGCTAATGATTTAGATTATATTGTGGATTGATTTGATTGTGGCTAATGATTTAGATTATATTGTGGATTGATTTGATTGTGGCTAATGATTTAGATTACATTATCAATTATATAGTCTTATTAACTCAATTTTACTTAATTTGAAATCAAATCAATAATGAAAAGTTAAGATAATAAAATCAATTCGGTTTCTTCGTTAGCAACTTAAAATTTTTCTAGAAAATAATTCTTAAATGAAGCTCCTAGTGATTTATTGGCTTGTAATGAAAATGAAAAAGGTAGCAACTAAAGCTATAAAGTTCTAAATTTGTACTGAATTAAATTACTAAAAGTAAATGTATGTAAATAATTATAAAACGTATATGTACGCAATAGTTTAAATAATTCAGTTGATTGGCGCTTGGCATCTCAATAAATCTACTGTATAAAATTGTAAAGTACACAATAATACTATTAATAATATTAATAGGCCTGTATATTATTAAGTTTCTTTGGATTAATTTTCTGGATTTTGGAATTTGCACCGTTTTTGGACCTTCTTTTTGCTCGAGGGGCTTGATTTTGTCTCAATAGTGCTCGATGTTGTCATTGATGACTGTAGCACTCTAATTTTTGTTGTGGTTGTTGTTGTTGTTGTTATTGTACACGGAGATGAGAGGAGTGGCAGGGGGGGGGAGAGGATTTAGAGAAGTTAACAGCATGAGTCAGCAACCCTTAGGGTTAAGTCCCTCAAGAGTGGAGGCTAATTGCCTCCTAGACATGACAACATGGATTGTATATTAGATTAGAACTCTTACTGCAACTGGTTATTATTACCAACTTCTCAAGCATCGTAAATTTAAAACTGAAGTCGATTAATCATTAATTAGTCATAATTATTTAAATAATGATAAAATAACGATATTCTCTCAGTGCAGATATATCGGTTGCATTTTTATCAAATTTCTTTTTGACTTTGGTGAATATAATCTGCAGTATGTGATTTATAATTAAATTTAAATACGATTCAAATAGATCATTGCTGCACCTATAGACAGAAGTTTGAAACAACTAATTGATTGATTGATTGATTGATTGATTGATTGATTGATTGATTGATTGATTGATTGATTGATTGATTGATTGATTGATTGAGCTAAACCCATCCAAACTGGATTCAATCAAGTATGGCTGATATCTATTCACCCAGATCACGTGAGTACATTGGATTTCCATATTAGGACGGCCTGTAGCTGTGATTCACTTCCTGTCTCCAGGCAACACTTCCCATGGACTGTAACTATTAGAAGACACATAGCGACTAGGTCCATTTCGCTTTTCTTGCTTTTCCAGTCAGCCATTTTATTTGTTTTCCATGTCATAATAAACAAAAAATACAGCATAAACATTTAACGTCATGACATTACATTTATATTTATGTTATTATTAATATTTATATATATATATATATATTATTAATATTTATAGTATATATATTATTATTGTGTTATTATTATAGTATTATTAATATTTAATATTTATATTTGTTAGCTTTATATTACAATGTTCGAATAAGAATAGAATGCAAAAATGTAGATGTTTAAACATTAAGAAAATACTATTATTCTAGTCGAAAATATAAATTGTCTAAATTAAAGACATTTACAATTGGTGTTTCATTAAAATGTGTCAAATAAATCTTCATTTAGCAAGTAAGATATAGACGTATGCACGAATTAGAATTATTAATTATGAACGAATTAATAAGTTTCATATCTCGTACACAATAGCAATATGGCTGCTTTATATAATTTAAACTTTATAATTAACAAAACTACCTTCAAATATATGATTTCTGTCTGTCATGCAAGGACTATATTCACATGTAAAAAGCTATAAAGCTAAGTTTAACGTTTGTTTCCATATACAAGTATAATGTCAGAGACGGTACACCGACGATTCAAACCCAGAACCTCTGGCTAAAAGACGAACGTGCTATCAACTCAGCCATTAGCCTGTATAAGAAAGCTTAAAATACTTTAAAATTCACAGGTCAGGATGAAATTATCTTAACTATTATTGATGGACTATAATATTTGCCATCAAAGGGTCGACTTCATATAAAATATTGCTGGGAGTCAAATGAAGGTGTTTCGATGAATCTAAATGTGGATCGAGAAAACGGAAGTAGAATCAATGCGAATCACTACGTCACACTTCGGTTTTAATTTCCGGTTTGAGGTCACGATGATCACGTATGGAATTGGTTACTTTAAGTCCCGTATGTCAACAATCCTTCAATCAATCAGTTATTCTCTCAATCGATTCATCAATCACTCAAACCTCAATTAATCAAAACCATCTATCACTCAAACCTTCAATTAATCAAACATTCAATCACTCAAATCTTCAATCACTCGAGCCTTCAATCACTCAAATCTTCAATCAGCTAAATCACTCTATCTTTCAAACTGTAATCCAATCACTCAGTGCTTTAATAAGTAAATTCCTCACTCTTTCAAATACTCAATTTTTCAATCATTCACTACTTAAATCGCTCAATCACTCAATCATTGGGTCTTCGTCCAACTCCAAATCCTACGATATTTAGTAGAGATCGAGAGTATTCAAGCTAAAATTTAAAAATAGCCCTATTATTATAAATAATAGGAATCCTATTATTATAAATAATCAATAATAGGAATCCTATTATTGTAAATAATAGGATTCCTATTATTGTAAATAATAGGATTCCTATCATTATAAATAATAGGAATCCTATTATTGTAACTAATATATTCTTTTATTCACCATTATATGGCAGACACAAATATACAAACAAACAAAACGAAACTAAAAATAAACGAAAAAAGACAGAAATTAGCCGATATGCATAAAATTTAGTCTAACAGATTTGATAACATACATGTACTGTAAACCATACACTAAACAGTTCCATGTACTAATCAAAATTAGATGTAGATTCCGTAGTTAACATTTTTTCAAAGAAGATCCACAGTTTAAATCTTATAGTAGCAACAGAATCATCATTTAAAATATTATATTTCCTTTGTAATTGCTCAAACGCTAAGTAATCTAAATGATCCAAATCAATCCCTCTATTTAATTCACCGTCTTTAACTAGCTTATTTAAAAAATTCAATCTATTGTAATCATACAAAATATTTAGAGGCAAGAAACCGAAATAGTATTGTAACCACATTATTACTGCTTTGTCTGTTGTATGAAAGATCTTTGTAAGGACACTATCATATGCATTGCTAAAACTCCTTAACTCTGTCTCTCGCAAGGTTGCAGCAGGTGTGCCATAGAGCAATGCTGACACTGCATGACTATTGATCAATGTAAGAATAACATATTCAGCTGCCTTTGTTCCTAACCTTCCTAAAATTGTGTTAACGGCTCTAAAGAATTTTCCTTTAGATTCATCCCATTGGCATTTAAAATACTTCGCTTTACAGATAGTAACTCCTAAGTATTGAATAAAATCAACCCAATTAATATTTACTCCTTGAATGCTTAACGGAGAGCATACATATTTGCACCTTGAACCTATCCTTAAACAGTGGCATTTGGATGTATTTATTGGCAGATCTAAATCAATAAAGACATTATTACATATATTAAACATCATCTGGGTTCCTAATATTTTCCCCCAAGATTAAATGGAAAATAATCCATCTAACTGAGGAAGGCAACGGGAAACCACCTCAGAAGCCATACTTTTCCCAAGCTAGAGGCTACATGAGTTATGGATACGGCATAGACTCTGTGAATGGATTAAATTGTTGCCCTTTGCAGTGCTTTTATGGAGCGAGATAGCAGACTTTGAGTATGAATATGCATCTTGAACCTGCCACTTGGCAGTGCACTGAAGCGAGAGACTGGGATTCCTATTATTATAAGCCGGCTGCTCTAACTAAGGATTTGACGCTCAGATGTTGTAAATTCCTGCTTGTCGTTATAAAAGACATTAAAAGCGGAGTTAGCGTTAATCCTGGATAATGCAGAATTTATGAACGCTAATTTCGTATTCCAGTCCACACCGAGTGAACCTAAACAAATCCGGCGACAGTTCTGGATAAAGAGACTTTGTTTGAAGGAGTATCCGCTTGAGGGATTAATATTGTGGCTTCCTTTAAGAATTGTGAACAAAGGTTAAGTGCTGCCTAATAATAATAGCAGCACACGTAAAGTGGGAATTGAAAGCTAGTAGATGGTCAAATCTTTTGCCCCTTCCTTCCATTATACAGGGCCCCTTATATATGTAATAAGGGTACCTAGCAGGGGAACGCACCTCAGAACAGATGAGAGCTAGGGGAACTTCGGACTTTTCTTAAACAAGCATCTGTGCTTCCTGACCCAGTGTGCCGTTATGTTAACTTAAGTTCTTCTGCGTTCTCTCTCACTGATATTAACACGCATTACAACGAAATGTCATTTAAAGCTTCTTGACGTTACCTGACGCCTCTGACCACTGTGTAGTGAAACATTCCAATATCTCTCTCTTAGTGCACTGCCTACTGGCAGAGCCATGGTATAATTATAATGCCTCTACTCTTCTATGTCTTCCGCTTTCCTCTTCATATGCACATGAAGAGGACTGCGGAATTTCAATATATTCCTTAATTATTTAGCCCGATTTATGATTCATTAATAGCATCTTTCTAAGATTATAAACTTAATGGAATTTTCATATTAGTAAAGAGTTCAATTCATCTTTTAAGTATCAGAAGGCTTAAAAGTTCGTAGGCTATAGCGGATACTAAAATAAATGTAAGAACGTTTTTTTAATATAAAAATTATTTTAAATATAGAGAATTCAAGTTATTCGTAGATTAATTTATGAATCATAGCTTCGGTCAGATTTCGCTACTTAACAAGGGTAGAGGGAGATGACGATATGAAAGTAAACTGTGGTCCGCTTTTCTACAATCCTTCCGATTTAACTTGACACTTCCAACTCGACTTCCGTTATTTATGATATTCAGGAGGTCATCTTAACATTTCATCTAACTTTGATATTATTCTGCTACATAGTTAAATCATAGTAGCACTGGATGCATTCATTACCTGTTGGTATATCCCCAGATTATTAAAACGACGGAACAATTGTTCAGATATAAGTTCTAAAATATTCAATTAAATTAAAGGTGTTTTAAGATCCAGTGTTTCTATTAGAGATGGGAATCGAACCGAACCCGAACCAAACCGAACCCTAAAATCTAGAATTTTGACCGAACCGAACTCTAACCCAGACTCTGACCGAACTCGAACCGAACTCGAACCCAGACTCTGGCCGAACCGAACCGAACCCGAACCCAGACTTCATCCAAACCGAACTGAACCAAACTCTTGTAGTTCCCCTCTTCTTCACCAGCCTGACATTAAATAAAGATAGTAAGAACAATACAAATGTAGATTAGTTTTAGCATTTAAATGTCTTATAGTATCTAACAGCATATATTCAGGTAAGGCTGGTTCCGACACAAATTTTAAACTGGAAGCGGTACAAAGGAATGATAGCGGGAAGTGAGACGGGCCTACAGAAGATAATGGATAGTCTGAATGATACGGCATTGAAATATGGAATGAAGATTAACATCAAAGAGACAAAAGTGATGAGAGTATTCCATAAAAATCCGAAAATGCTTGACTCAATCTAGGTGGATTTGTTCATGTTAAATTCAAATTATGAATTTTTTCTAATTTTAGTGTGCTACCTTAATATTTTTGCAACCAGATTTACAAATAATTATATTTGACATTCTGTATGTGTTAAGACTATCTAGAGTAAATAATTTTTGCACCATAGCAATGCAATAATTTCTTAACTATTTTCGTAACTTCATAATTGATCTGAAAGTTTCAAATTTGAAACTCTAAGGTAAATTATGAAGCTTATTACTGGTCAGTTGATAGCAAGCGGTGTATATTATGATCATTTTTCTAAGGAAGGACACGTGTTTACCAAATCATCTTTATTTGACAATTTTATGTTAAAAATTGCACTTTGTCTCTGAAATATTGGATAAAATTTTAGCCAAGACATTTGCACTTAATTATAAACGTATCTAATATATAGGCCTATAGTGACAATAAAAAATTAAAAAATTGATGAAGCATTCTATTTGCTCGTTATAATCAAGGAAATATTTCAGATACAATAATAAAGCTAATTATCTATATTATGAACATTTGTTGGTCAACTAACAATATTTTAAGAAATGTACAGCAATAAATACCACTTCTCTCCTTTTTTCATTGTCATATTTTTACCCAGGTGAAAAAATGTGGCAGCTATTATGACTTAATTAGTTTTTAAGCATAATTGCCATAAACCATTTTAAACATGTTTGTCATAACCATAATTATTATAAGTAAAGTTAAACAAAAATTTTGCAACATTATCCAAAGCAAACCATTTCGAACTCGAATCGAACTCTTGCGAGTTGGAAAGCAAGCCGAACCCGAACCGAACTCGAACCCTTGTTAGAACCGAACCCGAACCGAACCGAACTTTCATTTTCAACGAACCGAATCGAAGCCGAACTCGGAATATTCATAAAATTCCCATCTCTAGTTTCTATAATAGACCTAATCAGAAATGGGCAGTGGGCACTAAAGTATTTTTAAAATGGAAAAGTAGTTTCAAAATAGAAAATACTATTTTATTTTCTATTTTCATTATACTGTAAACAAATATTTTCAAACGTACTTTCAATATTCTTTTAAAAAGTATTTCTAAGTATTTTCAAAGCAATTTTAAAATATTTTTCACAATACTTTTCGTTTTGTTTGAAATTAAATTTTAGTAAACTTAAATTTTGTTCACCAACTCTGGCAACCTAAAATGACCGGAAGTTATTACTTATTTCTAGGAACTAGTTTTTTTATTGCTAAGTAGGCACTGTGTGTATACTAAACCACTTATTACATGTTATTATATATATATATTTTTTTAAATATCATTGAAACCACGCTGCTTGAAAATAGAAAATATCAAATCGTACAATTTATATTTATATTATTAATTTTATAATTAAATATGCTTAAATAAAAATAAAAATTAAAAAGTAAATATATTCAATTTCAATATTTATATTTGCATTACAAATATTTATGATTCCTATATTTTATTCTATGGTCTCAATGAGGAAAAATAAAAATCTAGACTTAATCGTTTGAATTTTCCAGTCTTTTCCCCTCCGTGTCGACCCCGAACAGGGATATACGACGCGCTAAACGAGTGTTCTTTTTTTAATTTTGAGAAATTTTCCTTACCTTTTCATAACAATATTGACTGTACTGTATAACTGAAAGGACAATGAGGCGTTTATGAAATATCGACTTATTCACAATGTCGGTTAAAGATCTCAAGTCCAAGCTAGGATTTGGACTTACTCATCATCCATAGGCAGACGCGGATCTAGGAATTTTTTAAGGGGGGGGGTCGAAATTCTTTTGAGAGTGTACACAATTTTTGCTTACGTCACGCCTTCTTTGGTGCATGTGACGCTGAGGGGGGAGGGCTTAAATTTTTTTCACTACTACGCTCGGCTCATAAAGTGAGTATCATACCCACCCATACCTGTACAAAAGGCACGAGAAAACCTAACATGCCTAAAATTGTACATTTGCTTTGGAAAAAGCATGTTAATTTTTTCACCTTCAAAGAAACTCAGCGGATCCGGACGAATTGCAAAAGTGACCTAATTTTGTCGGTAGGGGGGCTTAAGTCCCTCTCAGCCAAGGCTGTTTGCACCACTGCTCCGGGACAGAGTTCACATTTTTTACTTACTCCTTATTTCCTCTTATACAGTGGTTAAAGTGAAAATTGAAAAGAAGTGAAACGATCAACTTTTTTCTGGCCCCCTTCCATTATACAGCTCCATGGATACTAAATATGGGCCCCTAATCCCAAATTTGAAAAAGTTGAGCTAGTTCCCTCTGAACTGAGCTCCCTCTCGTACCCCCTCCCCCCAACTATTGCCCTTGCAAACATACTGACAAACAGAATTTGCCATAGAAACAATGAAAATATAGTTTACTTTTTTTCGCCGGGCCTAAAGAGGGCCCGGGCCCCCTGCCCCCCCCATCCGCCACTATCCATAGGTTCATGGACAAGGCGGTCCTAGAATTCCAGATAAGTCGGTGACGCTATGGAAAAGCTTTTGAGAGATAGAATTAAGAATTTCGCAAAAGTAGCGTATGTTTTGATTATTTCTTCAAAATGAAATTTTTATTATTATGGGGCAGGCATGTACACCACTAATTGTATTAAATTCAGGCAGATTTGCTGATTTTAAGAAGTTAGCGTCGTCTAACTGGACGCAATTAAGATCAGTTATAAGAATTGGTAAAAACATTCTTGAAACATTTCAATTAATTAACTAGTATAATTGGTTGATTAATTGATTGACTCTAGCACTCAATCAGTCCGTCAGCCAGTCAGTGAGTCAGTAAGTGAGTCAATCAGCCAGTCAATGAATCAGTGAGTCAGACAGTCAGTCAGTGAGTGAGGGAGTCAGTCAGTCAGCCAGTCAATGAATCAGTGAATCAGTCAGTCAGTGAGTGCGTGATTCAGTGAGTCAGTCAGTCCATCGATCAAACAATTAACTGCAAACGCTTATAATTTTGTCGTTACTACCTTTTATAACAGAGTTTAATTGCCTCCAAATCGATGTAGCCAACCTCTTAAAGCCGCAAATTTAATTAAAGTTAATGTCAATCTCTCTCTCTCTCTCTCTCTCTCTCTCTCTCTCTCTCTCTCTCTCTCTCTAGTGCACTGCCTACTGGCTGGCCCATGGTATATAACGCCTCCAATCTTCTCTGACTTCCGCTTTCCTTTTCATTTCAACCTAATTTTCATTTCTCTTTATGCCTGACATATAATAATATAAATTGATTTTTTACAGAATATTGGCTTCAACTGGAAGCAGCAAAAACGAATCCAAAGATGCGAACAGTAAAAAATTATACACGGAGACAAGTCAAGGAAGAAGAATTGAGGTAGGGGAGGGGGGTTATTAGGACTCCCTATCCTCCTCATTCCAGGCCTGTGTCCAGTCACTGGATGTAACATAATGACTAACGATCAGGCGATTCCAGGAACCTGACAGCTGAGCCGCACGAGAGCTCGATATTAAGTGGACAATGGACTGCTCGCTTGAATAGTCGCTAACCGCTTCACGCTTTAACTCCACAATGGTCAGTCATTACAGGAAAATCCAGCATCGATTAGACCGGCAAGAGACATTAAGCGTTCGTTTTTGTGTGAAGAAATTTTCAGAAATTGAAGAAGATGATTAGATAGAGAATTAAACGGGTAGACAAGTAGGATATATAGGCTTATTTACTTGAATCATACATTCGCCGGTCTGTAATTCATTGTAATTCAGTGAGAGAGTGGGATTGAGTAAGCTATAGTTAGAAATTTACAGTATTATTGTATGTAGGATTTTTAAGTTTAATAATTCCATATTCACAAAAGCCACAATTACAGTAACTATCGTCGATGAACAACATGGAGCTGTTTCTGTGTCAGTCGATATATCGACTGACACAGAAAAGGTTTGACACTGTCACACTGTGAAATACATAAGATGTACTAAGAAATATATTGATTAGTTTTTTTCTTTTCATTTGTATACGAAATTCATCGTAAATTCATCGCTCTAAATTTCTTGCTGGTTTTTGTTGTTTTGATCTGATAAAGATTTCATTTCGGAAAGAGTTACTTATAGCAATTGTTTTAGTAACTTTAGTTTCGCGTAAATTAACGAAGTTAAACTACATCGGTCTCGGTTAGTACTTTGTGAGTGACCACCTTAGAAGACCGAGCGTTGACAGGTTTGAAGAAACAAATCACAGTGTTGGAAGGTTGTTCTTAAATTGGCGCCGGCTGCAATTGATGCGCCATGAAAAGGCAACGAATACTAATAACCATGAGGAGGAAGGAGAAAATGGGCCTTAAACAAGCATCTGTGCCTCCTGACCCAGTGTGCCGTTAATCTTTAATCTCAAGTTCTAGCACAATGATTTCATTCCAACGACCTATAATTCTTCAATGATAACGTTCAAAGTAAAGGGCTGACATCTGGGGAATGACTTGAAAGTGTGATATTATTATAAAACAATGGAATATCACATCTGACAACCACAAACTCTAAATAATGAAGTACTACTAGCGTCCAGGAAAACATCGAGTACTATGAAATAGAAGTAAAGCCGGCGATAAAGTTGATAAAGATTCATTAAGTGATACAAATCTATTGTTTCTAAAACAATTCAAGGATTTAACATACAATCTACACAGACTATCTAGTATCTCTCTCTTTCTTCTATCTCTCTCTCTCTCTATCTCTCTCCATCTCTCTCACACTCTCGCTCGCTCTCTCTACTCGTTCTGCTCAATTGGAAAGTTCAAGGTACATATTTCTATTCACAGTTTTTTTGTTAAGCCTATAAAGAACCCTCTGTCAATCAGCAAGTTAATCTCTTCGCAAAAGGTAATGCCTCATATACACGTATGAATGAACCTTACAGGTTGGAAATAATGAATTTTGCGATGATTTGCCACTGCCTTCATAGGTTCTTGCATCATCGCCTCTTATGACACATGCAGTTTAGGATGGGTCTATTCTTCAGTAATTCGGACATAATAGGCCTAAGGGTAAAAAATATTTAACATTGATTGGAGGCTGGAGCAAAATTATGCGTTAAACTGCTACGTTGTGTAACACTAAAATTATTAATCAGCAGGCACTAATATGCATTGTAAGTTCCGGGTACATATTGTAGATTTTCATAGATATGTTGAAAATTTGTTCAATGAATAATTGAATCAAGATAATCTTGATTCTTGTTCTTGAATAAAAAATGACGTAACTTTTAGCAATCTTAATTTTAGTTCATGAATTAAAGAATATGCAACTTTTAGCAATTATGCATTTCATGAAGAAGCAACACAAACATAGTTTTAAGACAGTTTTAATTTCTTGTTAAACCGGCAAGTACATATCATAACAAATAATAATCACCAAGAATGTTGGAAGGTTATCATTAAATCCACGCTAGCTGCAATTGCGCTATCAACGATTTTTATTAATCAAAATTGGATGGAGAAAATCATGAAAACTACAAACATCAGTAATAAATCCAGAAAATTCTGTAAAAAGGGAAACTCTGTAATCGTTGGGCAATGTGTATAAAGCAAAAATCTGGTAAAGCTAATGTTAACGTCAGTTTCTTCACTCGATAGCGATGTCAGTGACGGGCGAGCCCAGGATTTGAACTTCGCACATACTGATCCGCGGTCAAGTACCTTACCGATGTCGACAACTATGTCTATTACTATATTAACAACAAAATAGGTTTGTCTTGGTTAAGAAAATAGAAATTCATCGGCATTTTTCTTGTGTAGTGTCGACACGAAACCAATATGCTGGCAAACATTTGGCTCAATCAGATATCTCGTCAGTCCTGAGTCGTGTGCATATTTATCTATCGCCAAATCTACGGGAAAACTTTCGTTACACCGAACACCCTGGAGATATTTCAAAAGACCACCCAACGCTGGTGCATAGTACATCTCAGCCGGGATGCAGCAGTCAGGGGCAGGTAACAGTCTATAAAGTGACGTGACGTGACGTAGATAAGATTGCACATGTTGTCGACCAATCAGAACGGCTGCTAAAGTAAAATATGAAGCTCCTAAGACAAAATATAATAGCTCTTCAACTTGCTGAGTAGATAGTGAAGAAGTCCTTCGTGATATATGTTTGTAGAATAAATGTAGTAATACTGATAAGCTGCCGCCTAATAGGGAAATGCCAATTATTTCACAAGCTGTTTTTAAATCTTTGGCATACCCGGACCACTTTTCTGGATAATATAATTTAATAGAAAACCAGTGATCAGTACTGAATGATTTATCTAAAGAATCATCTTCATCTTCGGCGATCATGTCTTTAGTCAAATATCGCAACCGTTTCGCGATTAACTGTAAAAAGTTTTCATGCAGTATGACGTCATCCTGCAGAAGTATGACGTATTTTCTTGAATGCTTCCTTGCAAGATCGAGACAGAATATGTAATCATCTTTTTCTTTCTCAAAACGTTTAGAATAGTCCGCTGCCGTGTTGTTTGTCTGACGAAATCTCGTGTAAACATCCGAGTAGCCCCCTAACTGATTCAGTTCCGGATGATTCCCCGTCACAGGATCTACGTTACATATGAACACGTACACTGTTTTAATTTCATCATCCCTTTTCTCTTCTAAAGCACTCAATGTACTGACAAGTGTTTGAGTCAGAAACCCGAGTGGACGATTTGAGGTCGAGTTCTTTCTCGATGTTGTCAGAACTCCAATGGCTAAATCGTAGACTAGAGAGGTTGAAGAACCCGACTGAGGGTCCAATATTAAATTCCTCGGCCAGTGGGAGTTGATACCGACATCCAGTTGACTGATGTAGAGCTTTGACGCATCTAATCTCAACTCATTTTCAGCTTCAACTCTTTTAAACTGTAAAGTACTATTTTCCGATAGATAGTACTTGGAGTAGACCATGGATTTACAGATTTTAGGTAGTACGAGTAGAAATGTGACTAGGTATAGGATGATGATTGGTAGAAATTGTCGAATTCTTGTAATCCCAACGCGAAGTAGAATTTTCCTATCAGTCCAAATGGATTTTATCCTTGATTGAGTGATTGGAACTAAGCGAATCCAGAATTTTAGACATAAACTACAACACCGTTGAAATAAATTATGGTATCTAAGCATTCCTAAAATGTTATAATAATATCAGTATAATTGTCACTATGTCATTCTTCAGTCAGCGTAAAGTCTCTATAACACTCTCTCTATATGCTAAGCTCTAAAATATATTAAGAATTAATCCGAGAAAAAAGTTCTACGTCAGTCGCCTCTTTCCTAGCATACAGAATGTAGTTTGTCAATTGCTACAGTTGCTCGGAAATAAAAAGATCACGGAATTACAGAGATCTATATTGGTCTGCTTGTATATATTTATTTCATTGGCCTACTAGTATTAAAATACAATTATCACATGACTTCACTGGGATATATCAAAGCATTGCATCGTCGTAGCGTTGTTACACAGCTGTGTAATAATTTCAACTGCTACACCTATTTCCTTATCAGTAGCCTATGACTAGCCTAGCCTTATCACTTCTATCGGCCCTATCAATTCACCAGCCTGATTAATCGATTCGTAAAGTGGCATTAAGTGCTGTTCTTCACAGGGCGACGCTGGGCGACGTTTAAGTGTATACATGTAAATGTACATTTCGAGCGTTTTGCTATGTGTTGGTGAATCAGAACCAGGCTGATGCTATTCCAGCGATGCTAAAAATTCCAGTGATGCTAAAAAAGCTAAGGCTAACGTCAGTTTCCTCACTCGAAAGCGATGTCAGTGACGGACGGGCCCAGGATATGAACCCCGCACATACTAATTCGCGGTCGAGTATCTTACCCACTTCGCCACTGGCTCCAGCCATTAAAATAGGTTTTATAAATAAGTTTTTACAGCTTCTAATTATTCATAAATATGTAGACACCAAAATTACGAGAAAATTCCCCACACAAGCCTAAGGCACCCTAAATAGCCGGTACAAGTTCGATTGCTACAGTTAGCTATCTAGATAATGCTAATCGATAATGCTATTTCATTTAACCACGTTGCTAAAATAGTACCGTAGCTTAAAACTGTCAACCTAACAAAATGTCATAGAAAACACCTTAAAAACTATTCAAATTCATCTACTTATGACACGCAGAGCTTCGATTAGTCACGTGACTCGTCGATAACAGTGTCAGGCTGACAGAAGCTCACATGGCTCAGGGATTCCTGTGAGATTAGAATGTCTGACAGCTATGTATCCATCTTTAGTCGGTAGGTAATATCAAATAGAAAATGTCGCATTTTTCAGGGACTAGGTTAGAGGGGTAATATTATTAGAGGGGTATACTTCCTTAATTCGGTGCTCAGCCAAACTTTAAAACACTTGTCCATAAAAACATGCAGAGACTGGACACATTACCCTTATTTATCCCCCACCACCCCTCCCCACGGTCCACACCCCAATTGGCCTTTCTATTTCAAGATCCTAATCTTTCCCTAGTATCCTTATATTTTCCCGACCGAACTAATCAAGAACTTCTTATATCGGATACGCTCAGGACTGGTGAATGGCTATACATGTAGGACTAATTTAATTGCCCGACGTTTAATCATGCGGTATAAAGCGTGATAGATGCGCCGGAATTTAAAATCAGGTGCACTTGGGGGCACTTCAGACAATGATTTCTACTATAGTATATGTTATGCATATGCTGATTGCTATTTTGCCAGTATTGCTTTTAAAATTTTAAAATGCACTTAAAATTTTAAACGCCCAAGAATAATTCTACGATGTTAACGGAAGCCCTATGACAGGTACGTAAAAGAATTGTAACAGCAAGCTCTACATGAATGTAACAAAACTACATTGTGCTTACTGTTTACATATCTACCTGTGCATGTCTACCTGCTCGTATGTCTATCTATCTGTTTATGTTTCTACCTGTATCTACCTTCCACCAATCCACATCTTATCTGTGTATGTTGCTAATGTTTTGACTTTGCTTATCTGCCTATTTCATCTCCTCTTTACACGTCTACCAGTCAACCTGTCTATCTTCTAATACTTGTTTACCTGTTTATTTTCCAACTGTTTACATGTCCTCTGTTTACTATCTACTTGCATGTACATTCGTATCGAGCATGACACTCTAATTAATTAAGTAATTAAGAATAAATAATAAATAAATAAATAAATTAATATCTAATTGTTAATTCATCCAATTATCCAATTAATAACTTTAACTTAATCTGCATTTGTAATGCTGAGCATGAAACAAAATTATTTCGAAGTGTCTTTAGAAATAAAACTTACTGATATTGTAGCCGTATTATCGGTGTATGGAGCATTATTTAGCGGATTAAAGCTAAATCAAATATTTGTCGTATATCTGTCATTATTTTGAGTTATATTTCTAAATATTATTATAATAGTTCGAGTTAAAGTTTAAGATATTATTAGACTAGTTTGAGCTTGAGTTTAAGATGTTCATATAATAATTTCAGTTACAGTTTGATATTTTATTTTAATAGTTTTTCCCAGATATTCGTATAAATAGTTCGAGCTATAGTTCTAGATATTCTTATTCTAGTTTGAATTAGAGGTTTTGACATTCTTGTAATAGTTTGAATTTTAGTTCTATGTATTTTTTATCATAGTTAAAGTTAAAGTTTTAGATACTCTTACAATTAATGGAATTAGAGTTCCAGTTATTCGTACAATGGTTTGATTCAGAGTTCTAGTTATTCTTACAATAAATCAAGTCAGAGTTCAAGATATTGCTAATTGAGATTGAAGTAAAACCACAGCCACTGCGGTACTATGAAGTTTGAACTCTTTGTTTTCAGGCACGCTTTATGATGATCAGGCTGAAGTCTAAACTGTAAGCCTTAACGTCAAGGTTGAAAATACATAACAAACCGTAGTGGCGTCGCCAAATCTCTTTGAAGGAGAGGAGGGGGGGGGGGGTAACTCTTTAAAAAAAAAGTTGTTAGGGATACATGTGATAAGCAATCGCTCGTTTATTATCTTTGATAATAGTCGTAGAATAGTTTGATTTAGAGTTCTAGTTATTCTTATAAGAAATAGAGTTCAGAGTTCAAGTTATTCTTATAAGAAATAGAGTTTAGAGTTCAAGTTATTCTTATAATAAATAGAGTTTAGAGTTCAAGTTATTCTTATAAGAAATAGAGTTTAGAGTTCAAGTTATTCTTATAATAAATAGAGTTTAGAGTTCAAGTTATTCTTTTTTATATCTCACAACGCGTTACTTTTTCATCTGAAATCGGAAATTTATCTATAGCGCTCCAGTTTTATCTAATTTCCCAAAGACTTTCATTGTTGTTTCAATCCGATCCGTCAATTGGCAGAGAATTCTTGAGATATCTCTCTCTCTCACTCCCTCTCTCCCCTTCTCTCTCTCTCTCTATCTATCTATCTATCTCTCACTCGAATAGAGCACTGACAAATGGCATGTCCATGGTATATAACGCCTCCACTCTATTCTGTCTTCTGCTTTCCTCTTTATTTCCACATATGAGTGGGTCATTAAATCATGTAACATACCTACTCCCAGCCTGCCTATGCCTCTTTTTCCTTCCATTCTACCTGCTATGACCTTTTAATAGACTTTCCTTCCGTTGAATGGGTCCTATCCAACTCTTCTTCCTATTTCTTAATGCATTTATCAACTGTCTCTATGTACCAACTCTCTCCAGAACTTCCTCATTTGTAACCTTTTGAGTCAATCTAATCCTTGCCATACTTCTCCATATCCACATTTCCAATGCCTCTAGTTTCTTAATAAGATATTTGTATTGTGATATAGCAGTTCAATAATATGGAAGTTTTACTAACATACCCTCACCCTCTCGCCCAGGTTTAAATATTTACAAATGTATTGTTGAACTAAAGCAGATTTATGGTTCGTCTGCTTAGTTGATGAAAGGCAGTGTCACAGTTATAGTCTCGGTTTTGTGGCATAAAATTGAAACTTAACGAAATGTGGTAAACTATATGACTACTGGATGTCGCTAGTTTCTTAGACCTATAGCAAGTATACAAAATAGGTGCCCATGCTAACTACGATTCAAGGCCGAGCTAGTAATATTGGATATATTTGGGATACTAGTTCGTACTAGAAAGTTCAATGTAGATTATATTTTCGATACTAGATTTAAAGCGACGAATTAACTAAAGCAATATTGACTATTACAAGCAGTACGATGTTTGTATTAAGTACATATTAAACTTAACGTTTATTATGTCAAATGATCTTTTTATATCCTTTTACTTCTTAATACTGTTTTTTATATAACGCTTATTAAGTTTATAAAACTTCTTCTGAAAAGGGTTCTTGTAAGTGCCTGGAGCCTAAGGTTTATCCTGTCTGAGATACTTCATATCTCATTAATGTATACATGTGATTTTATTGTGCAAGACAAACTCACTAAATTCGTTAAATATATGTACTGGAAAACTGTTACGCTAGCTTTAATAGTGGTTATATTAGAAATCCTTAGTTTCTTTCGTATTGCCTAGATGTCTAACATGACGTACAATTGCCTGCCTATATTTAGGTTAGGTATTTCAGGCAATGCAGATGTTATCTCCCGCAACCATTAGATTTATGAATTTTCTAAATCATCTGAGGCTGGATCGAAATTCAAGATTCCCTGGAGTATTCTCTATCAGCCCTGCATATTATATTCCTCGAAATAATCGCAATTAAAATATAAAGCTGGTAAAGCTAATGTTAACGTCAGTTTCCTTACTCGAAAGCGCTCTCAGTGATGGGCGCGCCCAGGATTTGAACCACACACTGACTGGTCCGCGGTGGAATGTCTTACAGACATTCCACCGCGGAATTGGTGGAGTCGGTGTCGGAGTCGGTGGAATGTCTTACAGACATTCCACCGACTCCAAGCAGTGAATTCAGTTCAGCGTTTCTGTGTTATTATTTAGGCCTATCAGGAATATTAGTATAGCAAGCTTTAGGACAACTGTATAATGCATTAAGAACTTAGGCAGCTGCAGCTTCTATGATAAAAAGGCCTAGTGCTGAAATAATGAACTAAGATGATCTAGCCGTTTAGAGGGCAAACGTAGCGGCATGATTATTGATTATTGATATACGGAACTCTCTTTATCTTGTCAATGATCTGAATACAAGATAAAGAGAGCTAATTAGCAGTAAATCAGTTGGTAAAACAACCATTATATTTATATTGATTGTTCAGGCTTCTACCGACATTAATTGTTTGTAAACAATTATCAGAAAAAATAATAAATAATTTAGTACAAATTAATATTTTAGTAATAATTAGTAATTAAATAATAATTTATATTAAGTAATATTTAATAATTCAGTAATGTCAATATTAAGAAGAGATGTGACGACTCTTACCCAAGAAGATGACGATGTGAATGAGATCATCCTGAACGTGTCAGAGGAATTTGCCTCCTACTCTCTGGGATTTGCTCTTGATTCCGGTAAATGATAAATAGATGAACAGCTAAACAGTTAACTAGCTGAACAGTGGTTAGCTGAATACCTAAGCAGCTAAATAGCTAAATAGCTGAACAGCTAAACAGCTTAACAGCTAGACAGCTAAACAGCTTAGCCAACCCGGTAAATAGCTGAACAGCTAAATACCTGTACAGTTAAATAGCTAAACAGCTAAATAGCTAAACAGCTTAATAGCTGAACAGCTAAATAGCTGAATAGCTAAATAGCTAAACAGCTGAAACAGCTAAAAGCTAATTAGCTGAATATCTGAGCAGCTAAACCGCAGATCAACTGAACAACTAAGCAGCTAAGCAATTGAAGCTAAGTTTTACGTCGATTACTTTTCTCGGCATGATGCCAGTTTCCATATGAGCACTGGATTTGAAATCCGCACTTACTGATCTGCAGTGGGATATCTTATCCGTCATTCTGTGATCAGCCACTATAAAAAATAACATTAATGTGTATTATAAATATTGAATGATGCTAATAGTGCATAATAGAATATTAATCATTAATAGTTTTGTAATAGGCCCCTACATACTGTATTTTTTCTATATGCAACTTTACGTATTTGTTATAGTCTTAAAATATATTTAACAAAGTCGCTGGCGATGTTCAACTTACGTTCTCATTATAAATGACATTTCACTTAGGATATAATTAGATAATTAGTTATTTAATAATCTATCAGATAATCCTTGGATAGCTTTGTATTTTGCTACCCTGTATGCAATGTTTCAGGAGGTTCTATAACGAAATTACTGTACAGATCAAAGAAAGATTACACAAATGGAGTGAAACATCAGGTCAGTTAAACGTTCACAGAACTAATCTGGCTTCTGAGATGGTTTTTCGTTGCCTTCTTAAGTTCCATAATGGATTAACCGTAATTTAATCATGGGGGAAAGTTTCACGGTGAGGTGGGTCCCCTCAACCATATTATTCCCAAGCAATAGCCTGCATTAAGATGTGGATAAGCCATAGCCATCTTAAATGGATTAACTGCTAATCGATGGTGTTCTCTTTATGGAGCGTGAAAAGCAGCATGGGATGTGCGTATTGAGTAGGAATATTTATCTTGGCCCTGCCGCTTGGCGGAAGACTAGAGAGAGAGAGAGGGGGGGGGGGAGGAGGAGAGAT
The DNA here is from genome assembly GCA_905160935.1 of Enchytraeus crypticus. Lineage (NCBI taxonomy): Eukaryota > Metazoa > Annelida > Clitellata > Enchytraeida > Enchytraeidae > Enchytraeus > Enchytraeus crypticus. Next base: position 416,057 of record CAJHZI010000806.1, on the reverse strand, counting down.
AACCAATCTGATGAGAAATCTTATATATATATATATATATATATATATATATATATATATATATATATATATATATATATATATATATATATATATATATATATATATGAGCTGCTGAACTAGTCGTGAACATGAGCTGCTGAACCAGCAGTCTTTAAGAAAATGGATAAGTAGGCCTACCGCGATCTGACCTTACGGTATGAAGTTGTTCCGGTGGCCATTGAAACCATGGATCCCAAGAATCCCGAAGGAGTTGACTTTATCAATGGCATAGGCAGACTTAATTGCAGAGCGAACCGGCGATTAGCGAGAGACCTCTTTTCTTTTGCAAAGACTTTCCACGACCTTGCAAGATATAATGCAGTCTGCTTCAGCAATTCTTTTAAGCCGTTTGATGACCTCGAGTAGCCGGGCGGCGATTCAGCACGTATTGCTCGAATCGTTTTTATAAAACTTCGAGTTCTTTATACCCTGTGAAAAAAAAAGAAATAATAATAATAATGCAGGTTTAACGTCAGTTTCCTTATTCAAGAATGATGTCAGGGATGCCAATCCATAAATTCAATTTCCATTTCTATGTCTACTACAGGAGTATCCAGTGCATTCTCCATACTCTACTAGCGTATGCTTCGATCAAATGCCAATTTCGAAAGGACTTAATTGGATTGTTGTCTGATGCTGTCGTAAATGATGAAGAAGACAATTTTTATATTTTCAGTGATTGTTTGACCTGGTTTTTATTTGGTCACTTATTGGTAGGTTAATTAGGTTGTAGTGTGTTTAACGGCAAGGTTTAGAAGCACAAGGCTTCTCTTCAAGACGACTCGACACACTCGAGCTACCGTCACAAAGATTAATGTAATAGGAAGTAACAAATGTTACCTATGTCACTTATGTCACTTGACATTTATTAATTAGTTATTGGTTATCAGTTATTGATTGTGAAGTAAGAATTTAATCTTCACAAACACGGTGTTTTAATCAAGATTACGTCACTAACGTTACTGATACCTCTTCAGTCTAGTACTTTAAGTGGTCGATAATTCATCAAGGCTGACTTGATCAATTTTGTTTGCAATTTGTAGAACAGTGGCAACGCTGGTGGCATACTAAGACTTCGGACTATCACTGACCCACGGAATATTCTGAACTTTCTGGAAGAAAATGTTGATATAGTAAGACGGGAAAACAGATTAACTCAGCGGCAGAGGGGCAATGAAGCAGACGACAGATTAACTCAGCGACAGAGGGGCAATGAAGCAGACGACAGATTAACTCAGCGGCAGAGGGGCAATGAAGCAGACGACAGATTAACTCAGCGACAGAGGGGCAATGAAGCAGACGACAGATTAACTCAGCGACAGAGGGGCAATGAAGCAGACGATAAGCCCACTTTCTTTCAATCTGGTGTCGGCGTTCAGCATATAATTGATGAACTGGAGATGAGATTGAATGTCAAGTAATTCTAATTTCTGTTAAACACTTATTTTTATTAAATTTTTGTTATTTTTTTAAAGAATTTAATATAAACGCTTATCCTAACCATGATAATTTTTGTTCTATCATTTATTTCTGTTGTGCGTGCGATACCGAGGAATAGATAAACCGTTGACCTAGCGTATCGTAAGAGGCGATGTAGTATAAGATGGTGAGTAGCAGACAGCAAATATCATCAGAAACCGTGTATTTCCCAAAAACTAAGATAGAGAGAGAGAGAGAGAGAGAGAGAGAAAGAGAGAGACAGAGAGAGAAAGAGAGAAAGAGGGATTAAGAGAGAGAAAGAGAGAATAGAGAGAACACACACAGAGAGAGAGAGAGAGAGAGAGAGAGAGAGAGAGAATAGAGAAAGAACAGAGAGAGAGAGAGAGAGAGAAAGAGAGAATAGAGAAAGAACAGAGGGAGAGAGAGAGAAGGAGAAAGAGAAAGAGGGAATAGAGAAAGAACAGAGAGAGAGAGAGAGAGAGAGAGAGAGAGAGAAAGAGAAAGAGAAAGAGAGAATAGAGAAAGAACAGAGAGAGAGAGAGAAAGAGAAAGAGAGAATAGAGAAAGAACAGAGAGAGAGAGAGAGAGAGAGAGAGAGAGAGAGAAAGAGAAAGAGAGAATAGAGAAAGAGAACAGAGAGAGAGAGAGAGAGAGAAAGAGAAAGAGAAAGAGAGAATAGAGAAAGAACAGAGAGAGAGAGAGAGAGAGAAAGAGAATAGAGAGAGAGAGAGAGAGAGAGAGAGAGAGAGAGAGAGAGAGAGAGAGAGAGAGAGAGAGATCAACAACATGTCTTAATAAGGACTTTGCATTGTAACTGTAACACCATTGACTTCAATTTTAGAGTTTTTTTTCATTCAAACGAAATCTAAAATTGTGCCATTAATCAGTGCAACGTTTAATATCGTCCTGCATTAATTAAATATCAAACTGATTGATTGGTTTCGACAGAACAAAGCTGCTGTATGAAGAACAGGCAGTGGGCGTAGCCATGCAGAGAATCTACCTCAGACACGCCCTACCCAAGTCATCAGAGGCGGAGCCAGCTTGGACGAGCAGTCCTAGTCTCCGACCACTTCCTGTGACGCCGAGGGGCTTCGAGAGAGCTTTACAAGGCGTTAAACTGCTCATGAGTATGATGGCCAAGTTCAAGGATTCAGGTTAGTTTAATATACTCAATATATAATAATTTATGTAATTAATTTTTTTGAATTTTTATTTCAAATTAAAAATTAACTTAAGATATGATTTAGAATGTAGAGTAGAAGTTTTAATTAAGTTTCGTTTTCGGGTGACACCATTAGAGAAGTGCCGAGTCAAAATTTAAAAATGAAAAGAAGTGTAGAAACGGAGTTAAAGCTTCCTACTGTAGTGTAAATACTATGATTTTTTTGTGCAAAGGAGTTGTCCATACATGCCGTTACTTAGATTTACTAATACTTAGAAACCTTGTAGCCACTGTTCTTAGGTCATATTTATATCCCTCTCCCTCTTTCCTCGTATAAACTTTACGTAATCAGTTGGATAAGGGCAGAGATATGAGGGTGAGATGATTTGATATGGGAGGAGGTGGAAAAGAAAGGAGATTGGAGGTTAAAAAGCTGGTAAAGCTAAGGTTAACGTCAGTTTCCTCGCTCGAAAGCGATGTCAGTGACGGGCGAGCCCAGGATTGAACCCCGCACATTCTATCCGCAGTCGTGTGTCTTGCCGACTTCGCCACTGGCTCCAGTCATTAAATAAAACTAAACTAACCTCATGTTGAAGCATTTGATTGCTAATTAGGCAAATAGACTATTAGAGTTAATATCTGAGAGTCGCTCAATTTTTTAGCAAGTGTTTAGCAGGTAATGTGGACTTGATGGATGGCCCAGTGGATAGCATGCTTGCCTGATAAACAGGAGGTAATCGTTTCAAATCCTGGCCGGACTTCTTTAAGAACTGCTTTTGATACTAAGAGAATGTTACATTATTAAGCTACAATAGTAAAAGTGTCGCAATTATGGAAAATAAGAGTAACAAGGTCGCAGTAGATGTAAGTAAAAATAACTTTGAAAAATTTTATTTCAGTTAAATTTGTAAAGAAGTTGTGGCTCAAAGAATTGCTTTATAAATCTTATACAACCAACACAGTACCTGTAAAAACTATATTAGTACAAAAAAGCTAAAACAGCTAATGTTAATGTCAGCTTCCTCACTCGAAAACGATGTCAGTGATGGGCGAGCACAGGATTTGAACCCGCACATACTGATCCGCGCGGTCGAATATCTTAACCGACATCGCCATTGGTTCCATACAACTGAATATCCAGAACTGAAATGGAGTCTTATTGCATGTAGATTCCGGTGTAGCAGCAATTATTCCGCAGAGTCCAAATGAGAGTTCCGGAAGCAGGAAGCCAGGACAAAGTTCCGAGGAGTATGGACTGAAGCTGTTGACTCAGGATTGCGTAGAGCTGGCTCAAGAGATGAGTGTGAGAGATATAGAACTGCCCTCCCTAATGGTCACCATTGGCTCGGGTATGGTCATGAACAAGGTATGCCTAAACGATAATAGAACGATTATATTGTTGCCGTTGTTCACGACAGCTCTGTCTCTCTCTCTCTCTCTCTCTCTCTCTCTCTCTTAGTGCACTGCCTACTGGCAGGTCCATGGCATATAACGCCTCCACTCTTCTCTGTCTTACGCTTTCCTCTTCAGGTCCATTGTTCACGACAGCTCTCTCTCTCTCTCTCTTTCTTTTAGTGCACTGCCTACTGGCAAGTCCATGGTATATAACGCCTCTACTTTTCTCTGTCTTCCGCCTTCCTCTTCATGTCCACATATGAGTGGGTTTTTAAATCATTTAACATACCTAATCTCGGCCTGCCCCTGCCTCTTTTTCCTTCCATTCTACCTTCTATGACTTCTATTAATAGGCTTTCCTTTGATATCTATCACTTTTAGTACCGCATGTTTAAACCATTAGATAATGTCTCAATGGCGTAGGGGTATCGTCATGAAGTTTTAAATGATAGATCCTGCGGTGAATTGAACCCTCGTGGGTTCGAATCCCAGCCGCGCTGATCTGAGATTAAAATCTCGGACATTCACTGGACTGGTTATACAGAAAATTGTCTAAATTACCTAACGGTTTAAACATGTGGTATTAAAAAGTGATAGATATCAACATAGTTGATCATTTCGTTATAATGCGTGTTTTTACTTTTTAATTGAGACCATTTTCCATATAACCGGTCCACTGAATGCCCGAGATTTTACTCTCAGATCAGCGCACATAGATCAGCTAGTTAATTTCATAATTCAGAATTCTATAAATATATAAATATATAATTCTATAAACACAGAATTCTACGCTTTTTGACGATTTAAATTGTTTATACATGTAGCTGGATGCAGAGGGTAAGCAACAAATGTGTGACTACAACCCGTGTGGTGGTAAAATGATTATGGGTCTTGCCATGCAGCTTAGCGGTGCTAAGGTGTGTACAGTATTCACTGATTTTCAGTCCTAAATGAGATTAATTAACTTTCATATTGTTACAATATTACGGATAATGTTAAAATATTACCGGACGTCCCTGACATCATCCTTGGATGAGTAAACGGACGTTGAACCTTTATTATTATGATGATGATGATGATGATGATTATTATTATTATTATTATTATTTTTTTTTTACCCCGGTGTAAAGAACCTGGGGTTTGATAAAAACGATTCAAGCAATACGGGCTGAATCGCCGCCCGGCTACTCGAGGTCATCAATCGGCTTAAAAGAATTGTTGAAGCAGACTGCATTAAATTTTTGCAAAGTCATGGAAAGCCTTTGCCAAAGAAAAGATGTCTCTCGCTTATCCCCGGTTTGCTCTGTGATAAGTAGGACTATGCCATTAATAAAGTCAACTCCTTCGGGATTCATCGGGCCCATGGTTTCAATAGCCACCGGAACAACTTCATATCCTAAGGACAGATCACGGTATTTATCCAACTTCCTAGAGGGGGCATGAACAGCAGCTCCACCGGCTGTGACTGAAGTCGTATTCAGGTAGGAGTTTGCCATAGTGTCAATGACCGTGACGTCCCATACGGCACATTTACCGTTGCACCAGGGCACTAAAGTCCAGCCGTCCGGACGCTTGCCGTCTGATCTGGACAACCCACTTGGTTCCTTAGAGGAAGGGATGCCTGCTCTTGAAAGTGCTCGCCATATTAAGTCATTTAAATTGTGATGGCGAGACATTCTACCTGAGCTTCGTTTGCAGGAGAGGCCGTGGAGACCTAAATCGTCGACTTCATAACCGCAGGGGCACATGTGAGGCTCGCAAGTTTTCGCTCCTAAACGGAAACTAACGGCTACTCGAATCGCCGCATTGTCTAAAAGAAGCCCACAAGAAGCAACAGGTAGAGCGAAAATTATTATTATTATTATTATTATTATTATTATTATAAATGGATCAATAGTTAATAAGATGTCTATGAATTGTCAGTTAGTAATAAACAGGGAGGATATGGCCTAACTGTTAAAGTATTCGCCACGAATGCAACTGGCCTTGGTTCAAAGCCCAGGTCACGCAAATCTCAGCCTATTCCACGTGATCTTAAGTTCAACGTACATAACTCAGGACTTGTTCAGCCGAAATATTGCACATCACAAATAAGAATATTGTCCGCAGAATAGATCTTACCAGTCGGCCGAATTTCACAATTAATTTAAAGAGTCTCGGCCAAACCCTGACAAGAGGAAGAATATTAAGCACTTTATGAATTTTGAACGAGTTTTTAATGGCTTATAAGGGAATTATTAATTAATAAATTTTCTTTAGTGAATTTGCTTGAAGGAAAATTTTAGCGAATGTTGCTAGAACATTTTGAAAAATTTCTTAGCAATTAAAATGGTATGTTTGAGCGACTATTGTAAATACTTTTACTTTTATCTTAATACTTTTATTTCAAACTGACAAGTGACCAAATATCATTTTGAATACACACAAATTATACATTCTATTATATATACTATTTACTCTAAATGTATATTATGTAATAATAATAATAAATTAATTAAACATTTTTGTTTTTTATATTATACATTATATTATATATTCTTCAGTATTTGTTAATGTATTAAGAAGTAAGAAATAAGAAGAGTTGGATAGGACGCATTCTAAGGAGGGAAGGTCTATTAAAAGAGGTCATAGAAGGTAGAATGGAAGGAAAAAGAGGCAGGGGCAGGCCGAGATTAGGTATGTTAGATGATTTAAAGATCCACTCATATGTGGACATGAAGAGAAAAACGGAAGACAGAGAAGAGTGAAGGCGTTATATACCATGGACCTGCCAGTAGGCAGTGCACCAAGAGAGAGAGAGATTCTTCAGCATTACAATTAACCTGTTCGGCATGACCCATATATTATCTAAGACAATGAAACTGATGCTTCTATCCCATTTATTTCTCCAGGATTTCTCCGAGGTGATGGAAATGGCCTCCAGGGGTGATCCCAATAAAGTGAATATTCTCAGTGGTGACGTCAAATCAAACGATCGACTAGGCACCGACTTCTACAGTCTAATGCCAGAAGAGTTTCCTGTCTTTAACTTGGGAAAACTTGCTGATGATCTCTATAAAGGTTAGAGTGAATGAATGATGTATGAATGAATGAATGGATTTATGAATGATTAAATAAATGATTGAATGAATGATTTAATGAAAGAGTGAATGAATGAATGATTGAATGAATGATTTAAAGAAAGAGTGAATGAATGAATGATCGAATGAATGATCGATTGATTTATTGAATGAATGAACAAATGTAAGAACAAGTCAATGAATGAAATAAATAATGTATAAATATATATTTGAATTATTTTAAATGTTTAATCGTTTTCAATCTGACAACCGCAGAAAGTTACATTACTCAAATTGAAATTGAAATAGTAAGACAAATGACAGACATAGCATAAACAGTTAATACGCTAAATATAAGAGAGATGAAACTAAAATTGTCTTGGATAACATTTACTAGGCCTACATGTTTATTACAACATTACATAAATCCATAGCTTACACTATTCCTAAATACCATAATATTATATAGCCTACTGTACAATGAGTAAAGAAGTAATATTACAATTAACCTGTTCGACATGACCCATATATTATCTAAGACAATGAAACTGATGCTTCTATCTCATTTATTTCTCCAGGATTTTTTCGAGGTGATGGAAATGGCCTCCAGGGGTGATCCCAATAAAGTGAATATTCATTCATTCATTAAGTTAACTATCTTCTATATGTTCTATTATCATGTTCATTATGTTATATGTTCATGCAATTAAATATCTTCAATACTAAGCCTCTTACATATGTTTTACATGTTGGTACTTACACCACAGAAAATATGGTAAATTGGCTTTTAAAAGCATCTTCTGTATGTTTTACACGTAGGTACTTACAGCACAGAAGACGTGATAGCTTGGTTTTTAAAAGCATCTTCTCTATGTTTTACACCTAGGTACTTACAGCACAGAAGACGTGATAGCTTGGTTTCTAAAAGCATCTTCTGTATGTTTTACATGTTGGTACTTACACCACAGAAAATATGGTAAATTGGCTTTTAAAAGCATCTTCTGTATGTTTTACACGTAGGTACTTACAGCACAGAAGACGTTGTAGCTGGGTTGCTCAAAGCATTCTGCAGTCTGATAGCTAAGCTCGTTGTAGCCAATGCTAAACTCTATCACTACACAACGGTTCTATTCGCTGGTTCATTTGTCGGCCACCCTACGTTACGAGAACTCATAGACGAGGCTTTCTACTACGAAGTGCTGCTCTTGCCTTTCTTTGGGGTTAGTAAAATGCTTCCCCGTGTTGTGCTCGGGTGTGGTTGGACCACTGTAAAATAGGGCAACCGCAAACAATCTGTTGCGTATACGTAAAGACGACTAAAGGCAGGAGCTGAGGATGGCAAGAGGGGACGCACCTCACCATGAAATATTTTATCCCAGGATTAAATGGTAATTAATTCATCTAACTGAGGAAGGCAACGGGAAACCACCTCAGAAACCATACTTTTTCCCAATATAGGCTACATAAGGTATGGACTTAGACTTTGTGAAGGGATTAACTTGTTGATCTAAGGAGTGTTCTTATGGAGCGAGAAAGCAGACTTTGAGTATAAATATTATGTACCTTGAACCTGCCGCTTGGCAGTGCACTGAAGAAGAAGTAAAATGCTATATGCTATCCAGTTTATACAAATGATGGATCACCAAGCTAGAAATGATAGAAAAATTACAAAAGTTCATTGAAAAAATAATAGTTACTGCTCAGTTTGCAGTGTTGCTGATTGCTGAAAATTATAATGTGAAATATCTGTAAGACTTCTAAGGAGTATATAATCTCTTGGAGGTTTGAAATGTAAAATACTTTTTTGTATTTAAAACACGGAAAGATTGGAACTAGCTTTGACGTAATCTAAAGAAAGGAAATTCATCAGTATATTAAATTATATCAAGTCATATAGACCTTACATAAAAGGTATTTACTTTAAAAAATCGCACTTTAATATATTTTTTCTTTCGCTAGGAGGCGCCACCGTGCAATCATAAACTCAATTGTTTTGTGGCTGGCAACTGCAACGTAATTTATCGTAAAAATGTAAAATATCCTCTCTAGATATTGAATCTAGACATATATTTAATGTAAATTAAGACATATGTTTATCATCATTTGATAAGTAATGGTAATATAATTTTTTTGTAATTATTAAAACTCCATTCTGTTAACAAATGACGAAAATATAATAAATATATGGGAATATATAGAATATTGCCAGCCGGAAATATAAGCACACTCCCCTTCTCGCTCCCCCATTAGGCTTTGTTTATTATGTGAACAGAGTTACCGCTACATATTATAAAAGGTCTATGAGCACAGTTTTAGAAATGATGGTCTTCTGGATATTGATTTGCATCGATTTTCGGTCGTATGTTTTTGGCTCATTTGTTTGGCTTTGTGCTCGACGTAGTCATTGAAGACACTAGCTCTCCATTTTATCTCTGAATTTGAACCCTGATCCATAGTCGGACAACTTACCGATTAGCTACCGGCTCAGCCCACGATCATATGTGACAATATCTCCGTCTGAAGACACGGACGTTAAAACATAATTGTTGTCTTTCAGATGCCAGTGATAAAGATGGCTGTGCTGGAACACCCTGGACATATCTGCGCACTGGGGACCTGGCAACATAACCTTGACCTTGAACTCCAGCACGGATCTACTGAAGAAACTTTTACCAAGTTGCTCAAGAAATCATCTTTATAGGCCGATATCTCCATACTTCTGTGCTGAGTCCGGGAGGCAAGTCGAAAACTGTATAAAGCACTTAGTGTTATCTAGCGCAGTCCCACGAAGAAGATAACGAGAATGATCGATGCTGAAGTTGATACAGACTTCTCGCGTTTTGAGTAAAACTGTCAATGGAATTGGGGTAAATATAAATAATGCAGTGGCCTTGACCTTGGGAATAACTTGCAGAGTGTGTGCTCAATAATGAGCGAGCTAGAGGATTATGCAGTAACATTTTTCAATTAATTGTACTAAATATTTAATTGAGATTTATCCGTGTTGTGTCCGGGTTGCTGAAGAATAAACCAAGCGTAGACTGTATATGTCGTGAAAGGCGACAAAGCACTAATCAAATTTAAATAATCATTGATCCTACTCATAGTATAAATACCATGTGTAAAGATTAGCCTAGTGAATAGTGAAATCGATTATTAGGAATCTCAAATGTTACGACGAAAAGTCAGAGCTAAAGCCAAGTTTAACGTCAGTTTCCTGCTCGAAAGTAGGCCAGTAACAAGTTTAGAGTTGGATTCGAACCTACACCTACTGATCAAAAGTTGAACAACTTTGCAACATGCTACTTGTGATGATTGTTATTATGATTATTTTATTGTACGTTGTTTGTTTTTTATAGTATGCAATTGTTGTAAAGTAGAGAGATGCCTTTGCGTTACATACTTTATAAAACATTAAAACATTTAATAATATATTCGTTTATTTTCGTTCAATCTGACAACCGCAGAAAGTTACAGCACAGAAATTCCAACAGCATAACAAATTACAGATATAGCATAAACAGTTAATAGGCTAGATATAAGAGACATAAAACTAAAAATTGTTCTCGCTAACATTTACCACATGAATATTACAACATTACATAAATCAATGGCTTATACTATTCATAATTGCCATATAGGGCGTACTGTACTATGAGTAAAGAAGAATCTTGTAGTATTCATTAAATTAACTAGCATCATCTAGAATCATATGAATAATGAAGTTTCTATCGCTCAGACTGCTTCGTTTTATGGGAAGGGAAAAGCATCTCTTAGCAGTATTTCTTCGGGTTGGGTAATTATGATTGTTTTGTGGAGATAACAAATGCGAAAGTAAATGTGCAGGGTTGTTACAGATTGCCTTGAAAAGACTATTGTCAGCAAAGTTACACAGATCCTCAAAATTAGATTCTTTACTATAGAATCCAGCTCTCCTTGCCTTCTTTAAAAGGTTTCAAGACGGGTTCTCTCTTCAGCATTTGTAAAGCCCCACCAAAACTGGGAGGCATATAGAAGCTTAGAGAGTGTGGAGGCTTGAAAAACTCTCTGAAGAAGATCATTTGCCAAACCTTTACTACGTAAAGAATAGAGCGCAAAAATGTTGCTCGAACACAAGCTAATGATGTTTGTGATGTGAGCAGAAAAAGAAAAGTTATCAGATACTATGACACCTAAGCATTTGATGTTAGAAACCCGCTCAATTCCTTCAAGGTGTGGGACATCTCTTATCTGCCTTTTTTTGCTTGGGTGATTGGAAGAGAATTTCTTTTGTTTTATTTCGATTTAATAGTAGATTGTTAGAGCGGGACCAGTATTCGATATGGACTAATTCCTCTTCCGTTGAGTGAAGGTTAGAGGCAGTCACAATCAGGTATGTGTCATCGGCATATTTGAACAAAGAGTTTGTAGGCTGTAGGGTTTTTAAGTCTGATGTAACAATGACAAATGCAGTTGGTCCAAGGGCTGATCCTTGGACTATGCTGGCATTGATTGCTGCTGATGACGATGTTTGACCATCAAAGATAGTGGTGTGTGAACGGGCCGAGAGGAAGCTGGCAATCCACCCATTAATGTTGCTAAGCACATCTAGGGTACACAGTTTATCAATCATTTGTGAGTGTCTGACTGTATCAAACGCCTTGCTGAAGTCTAACGCTATTACTCTGACTAAGGTCTCAGTTTCGAGCATAGACGAAAGTTTGTGAAAGAAGGCAATGAGAGCAGCAGTAGTGGATCCTGTAGGGTGAAATGCATACTGATTGGTGAAATCAAGGCTTGGAGGTGAAGATAATAGCGCTGAGTATAGGGTGTCGCATAAGTTCGTATACCGTTTTCAAATTGCATTAACTCTGGAACTACTTAACCGTTTTAAACCAAATTTGGACAGTATGTAGACACGATAAATAAAATATATGGGTACAATTTAATTTGTAATCGTACAAGTAATTAAGTTGAAACTGAAATTTTTCTGAATGACGTCACATTTTCGCAAAAACTAATATTTTATAGTATTTCCTTTTTGCTTAATGACAGCGAGTATTCTATCCGGCATAGATTTGATTAATGTCTGAAGTATTTCCACTTTCACTGATCTCCAAGCTTGTTGTAGACGACGTTTCAGCTTCACAACATTCGTGGGCTCTGGATCGCGGTAGACACTAAACGACAGAATACTCCACAGGTTCTCGATAGGAGAAAGGTCTGGAGAGTTCGGTGGCCATTCCTTCGGCTTAATGTACGATGGAATGTTGTCTTCCAACCATCTTGTTGTTTTGGCTGATGTATGACATCTTGCACCATCCTGTTGAAAGATGCCAAGGTCATTGTCATTGAACAGCTTTGCTCGAGTAACGTTGCCGCCGGTTACGATTCTTTGAAACGCTGGCTTGACGAGTTTATCCAGTATGTTTACAATGTAATAATCCGAGTTAAGTCGTGTACCGTTCGGAATGAAGTGCAGACTCGTTAATCCGTGTGCAATCATTCCGCCCCAAACCATAACCGAGGGACTGAACTTCATTTGAGCAGCGGGAGGAACATTACTCTCCTGTGATCCCCACACAGTGTCGTTCTTGGGATTGGGTATGTAAAACACTTTGAAGGGTGACTCGTCAGTAAACAGAACATTTGACCACTCCTGAACAGTCCAATTACGATGATCACGCGCAAACTTAATACGTTTCACCTTGTGAGCATCAGTCAACAGTGGAATTTTTTTGCGACGCCATTTCTTCCACTTCAGGTCATTAACCATGTATCTGCGAATTGTGTCCTTAGAAGCACGTTCATTACGAATTTTCAGTTGATTGGAAATACGGCGCAAACTCTGTCCACGTCTGTATTTTGCGGATTGGATGAGACGCTTGGCTGTATTAGACAGTATCTTCGGACGTCCACTACGTTTCATATCCACTAGTTTTTCGTCAAATTTGCTTCGACCTACCCACTTCGTAACCCACCACTTACTCCGATTTAACTTTTGTGCAATACATTTATGCGAATATCCTTCTTTAGCCAATACTACTGCCTGTGCACGTAATTGTATTATTTTAATTTTATCCATATTATAAATTATACCCGGCCTCATCGAACAATAACATTGACACGTTGATTAGCCTTGACTGCGGTCCTGGACGACAACATCAGGTAATTTCCAGGCACGGGTTGCATGCAGCCACAGCGTGTCTCTAGCTGCGCCAGTCAGAAAATGGGTCACAATGCGCGACAGCGCCGTGTGACGTCATTTCCAGGTCTAATGAAAATAAACTTGCACCAACATCTAATTCACATCTATTATACACGAATACGAAATTTTATGAACATGCGACCTTTACTAGCCGAATTACTGCAATTTGAAAACGGTATACGAACTTATGCGACACCCTATATATATACCGTGACGTGATAATACGCTCAGTGATGCGTGAGAGTACAGAGGTGATGGAAATAGGGCGATAGTCAGACATGACACTGGGCATGAAACCTTGGGTATCGGTTTAATTACCGAGGATTTCCACTGAATAGGTACATAGGAATTGCGGATAGACATATTGATTAAGTTAGCAAGAGGAGCTGCAAAGACTGGAGCAGATAGCCTCAAGAACCATGAAGGAAGGTCATCGGGACCAGTGGCTGTTGGTTTTAATTTGTCCAGAATGTGGAAAATTGTAAATTCTGAAACGGGATTATTAGGTATATTATTCACTTGGTTTATGATTGGTTCACTATACTCACTGTCGATTGAGACTAGTGCATAATAGCTATTAAGCGTTTCAGCATTTATGCTCGGATTGGGAGAAGATCGTTGATATAGCTTCTTACCGGTGACCTTCTTTACTGCTGCCCATAGATCATGGGAGTTAGTGGTAGAGTTTAGATTTGTTAACTGATTTAACCTGCTACTGGTTCAGCATAAACGAGTAATAGCAGTACTTGTGTAATATTACTTCATTACAATCTTAGACTAGTAATAGTAATACTTGTGTAATATTACTATTATTATTAGCCTCAAGTTTAATGTCTGAACAGTTAATATTCTAGTTAATATTCAACAGTTTCTTCAACAGTACTAAACATTAGGAGTATAGTATTATTAGTAAACACTAGTAGTATAGTATTATTAGTAAACACTAGTAGTATAGTATTATTAGTAAACACTAGTAGTAGTAGTATTCATCACGACATTGGGCACACAACGTTAGCAGTTAAATATTATTTAGCAAGAACTTAGCTGCTGTCTATTTCAAACCATAGTCAAGCCTTTAATTTACGCATTTCTTGAGAATACATACAAAATCTTCAGTCACATGCTGTTAAATACCTTCATGAAAAAACAGAAAAAGTTGTGCAACTATATATTAATTTCATGCATAAATACAAAAAATATAAAGGTCGCCAAAATAGATATATAAAGTAGCCAAAAAAGTCGAAATTTTTATACGATTAAATGTTTAACATTATTGCAAAATATGATATAAAACAGCAACGCGAAATTAGATTTCCATATCACATTTTACTCTTTATGTAACATACTTACTAATAGTTAATAAAATATTTTTGACGTTTAAATGTCCTTTAATGTTTAGATTGTACGAGTTGAATAATTCGTAAGTTACGGCAACCTCCATAGCCTGTCCCGTTAGTTGACGGGTTTAATAGATAGTATACCTTTATATCCCATAGGCCTATTGTCAGCTTGTTAGTTGTAATTTGTCTTTCTCTCTATCGATCTGCCAAGTGGCCCGCCAAGATATATATTAATATGCCTTCTGCCTTCATTCTACCTGAGTCTGCCTTCATGATTCATAAAAACGCTCCATAGATCAACCAATTAATCCCTTTACAAAAGGCAAATGCATGTGATTCATACCCTCTGTACCCTATTGCTTGAGAAACAATTTGTATTCTTACGCGGAATCCCATGGTCTTCCCAGTTCTGGCTTAGGCGCCTCTTACGACACATGAAATTAACGACTAGTTTATTCCTCAGTGTCCCGGACACAACAGGAAACTCAATTAAAATGTCTACGGTGCAGTATATAAACTTAGATATCATCATCTTCTTCTCTGGAATTCCACTATCCCAGTTTACGGTTTAAACGTAAATATATTGATTCTTAATTGACAACACTACGGGATAAAGATACAATTTAAATTTATTTTATAGCGTTATAATACCGAACAATTTGCAGAATAAATGGATTAGCATCTCACAATTTCACTAGACAACTTATCATTTGAATATAGACTTAATGTTAATACTAAAAATATCACAGAACAAGTTCAACAGGTGGTCAAATTCATATAAATTACGTTGAATATCAGTAGACATGATGTTAAACTACAGAAAGATAAAGATATTGAAAAATGGAACGCGGCCTAGAGCATAAAACATTTTTAATTATTTGAGCAGGTTTATAATCTGGTTGATCACGACAAGATGACGTCAGGGATGTATTGAGACGATGTGCATGACGTCATCCTAGCAGAAACATCATCATCTTCATCATCATCTTACCTGGAATCTAAGTTTAGCTAGGGTCATTTATTGATAAACCAGGGACTATAGATACACCAGTGATCATAGATACATCAGAATCATAGATACATCAGGATCATAGATACACCAGCGATCATAGATACACCAGTGATCATAGATACACCAGTGATCATAGCTAAACCAGGATTGCGGATGCTTCAGGATAATGTGGTGCTAAAGATAAACCTAGGTTCTTAATCATCAAACAGATCCGGGCTGTTAAACTCTCCACTTGAAGATTCTGATGACAATTCGTTAAGTCCTGAAATAGTTCCAGCCAATTCATCAGATCTCTCCTCACCACGGTTCTCTAGTACAGAACATAGATTGCCGAGTCTTCGATTAAAAGCATTTTCTGTTGCACTATCGAGGCTGCAATGTTCTAGAATAGTGTTATCACCAGTACTAACAATTGGTAAAGATTCAAGGTTAGTGTTACCTGTAGCACTAACAATTCCATGATCGTTATGCGTAAGGTTAACCATTCCACATGAATTCTTATTCATGTTATCTGCAGTATTAACAACTCCACGGCGATTGGTGCTTGTGTTAGCATCATCACTAACAACCCTACAGGGCTTGATTTTAATGTTAGCATCATCACTAACAACTCCACAGTGATTGATGCTTGTGTTAGCATCATCACTAACAACTCCACAGTGATTGATGCTTTTGTTGGCATCATCACTAACAACTCCACAGCTGTTGAAGTTTGCGTTAGCATCATCACTAACAACTCCGCAGCTCTTGATGCTCGTGTTAGCATCACCACTAACAACTCTACAGTGACTGATGCTTGTGTTAGCATCATCACTAACAACTCTACAGCGCTTGATGGGAGGTGTTATTACTGGTAGTTGAGGGGACAATGACTCATCTTCTGCTTTATTACCTACAGTGCTAGCGTTACTAGACCAAGATGAGCCGCTAAGAATTATCTCACTTGAGGGACTTCGTGTCCTTTCATTAATAGCCAAGCATCTGGAATGATAAGTCGAGTCCATTAACTTTGAGTTATCTATATCAATTAAGTTGTTCGCTACATTATGGTGTTCATTTCGTTCGGTAATTCTAACAGTTGGCATTTCGTTTAAACCTATCTTACTGGAACAAGGGGCTGGATCAATGATAACACACTCGGGGCTGGTACTGAAATCCTCGTTAACTGAATTCTGATTTAACTTATGACTTAATGCACAAGTGTCTTCATAAATAATATATTTGGATGGAGCTATTTCTAAATGCTGCGAGCCACTACTTCTACATTCGACAACAGTACTTTTGATGTTCTGAATTAACAATTCATTTTCTTCACCAATATCATGCAAATGAATAGAACCTTTATTAGACATATTTATAGAATTCGATTTCTTAGGTGATTCCTCTATTGTAATAACAGTGTCATTTAAATCTTTACAATCACGTTTATTCATATCATGGTATTGACCAGAGATATCAGTATTAGAAGATTGTAAAATACAAGCTTTCTTCGGAGACTCCTCGATGACTATATGATCTGAACTCAATTTAGTTGTATGAGATCTTTTAATCGCCACACCTTCATTGACACTAAACCTCTTACTACAGAGCCATTGTTCCGGAAGAGGCTGCACCTTTAACTTTCTTCCACGTAAATCCATGACAACATTCTTCACAGGTGGTCCGCATTCTATTGAATTCATCCTCATTTTATCTCTCCAAAGTATACCGCTCTTCTCGGCAGACATTCTCTTTGATATTCTCTCAGACAGTTCTTTACAAGTAATCATCTTCGTATCTCTGTTCATTCTCCCGCCTAGCGATGTAGCCAGACAAGCATTGTGTGCCTGTGACGTTATGGCTTCCATTGACTCTGACAAATAACGATTGTTCTTCTTTAGAGGATGAATTGAAGGTTTTGGCAAGTTTATGTTATCGAATTTGTTATTAAAGGAATCCTCAGAATTATCAGAATCTCCTTCCACCTCTCCATAGAAATCTCTCTTCCTGTGACCAGTTAGGATTCCACCCACATTACCAGATTGAACCGGATTGTTTCCATTACTTACAGAAGTTACCTCACAATCTAGTCCATCGTTACAAATATTAGTAAAAGTATCCCTAGCATTCGTCATTGTGCTGAGATGAGGAACTCTTTCCTTATCTTCCGTTCTACAATTTATGAATTTATCTTCATCATTTTTACCAGTACAACAGATAGATTTATCTTCAACTTTCCTATCAGTACCGCTGTTACATTTATCCTCACCATTCTTAATAGTAATACAGTTCAATCTATTTTCATCCTTCTTGCCAGTACTATTGTTACATTCTGATGCCTTGATATTTATCGTTTCAGTCACTCCAGACTTATTAGCCATATCTGAAATTTCTCCATCGATAATAATTCGGCAAAGTCGATCAATTCCAATATTTTTACCGGTAGAAAAACAGTCTTTTGAAGCGATTACAATATCTAAACTGTTCTTAACGCAGCCGTCCGAAAAATTGTCATCATCATCATCGATAATATAAGTCTCATCATCGTCATCATTAACCGTAATATTAGACATCAGCTTGGTCGAGAGATATTTCGCATGTTTTTTCTTTCCGTTATACTTAGATGGTGAATTATTCTTGACTTTCTTCAGTGGAATAACAGGACGCCTGTCTGTGTGTGGTTCGTTCCTAGCAGTGGTTCTGGACAGCAGACGAGTGAAGGTCGAGGCATTGGCAACACTGTGCATGTAATCACTGGCCAAGTTACGATGTCTAACAGCAGCAGTAGCAGCTGAACCAGCAGCAGTAGCAGCTGAACCAGCAGCAGTAGCAGTAGCTGAACCAGCAGCAGCTGAACCAGCAGTAGCAGCTGAACCAGCAGCAGTAGTGGCTGAACCAGCAGCAGTAGCAGCTGAACCAGCAACAGTAGCAGTTGAACTGGAATTATCAGTGCTAATGTTGCAAGTACTTTCATTACGAGTGTTATCAGCAGCACAAGTTTTCATAGTGCTATTATAAGTTCTAGCTGTACTAGTAATTGCAGTACTGCTAGCACTAGAACTGCCAGAACTTGTACAAGTGTCAGACACAGCAGCATTGGTTGTAGCATCAAAAATACTTGAATGTGAAGCTGTTACAGTACTGGTAATAGAGGTCAATGTACTTGAAACTACTACAGTATTTGAACTGCACGAGGAAGGACTTGCAGTACTTGAAGCCACTACAGTAAGTCTATTACAGGTCGAAGTACTTGAAGCTAGTGAAGTACTTTTACCACAAGTCGAAGTACTTGAAGCTACAGCAGTTCTTGTACCACAAGTCGAAGTACTTGAAGCTACTGCAATTCTTGTACCACAAGTCGAAGTACTTGAAGCTACTGCAGTTCTTGTACCACAAGTCGAAGTACTTGAAGATACAGCAGTTCTTGTATCACAAGTCGAAGTACTTGAAGCTACAGCAGTTCTTGTACCACAAGTCGAAGTACTTGAAGCTACTGCAGTTCTTGTACCACAAGTCGAAGTACTTGAAGCTACTGCAGTTCTTGTACCACAAGTCGAAGTACTTGAAGATACAGCAGTTCTTGTATCACAAGTCGAAGTACTTGAAGCTACAGCAGTTCTTGTACCACAAGTCGAAGTACTTGAAGCTACTGCAGTTCTTGTACCACAAGTCGAAGTACTTGAAGCTGCTGCAGTTCTTGTACCACAAGTCGAAGTACTTGAAGCTACTGCAGTTCTTGTACCACAAGTCGAAGTACTTGAAGCTACTTCTTGTACCACAAGTCGAAGTACTTGAAGCTACTGCAGTTCTTGTACCACAAGTCGAAGTACTTGAAGCTACTGCAGTACTTGTATCACAAGCCGTACTACCATAAGTTACTGCTCTACTTGTACCACAGGCTATAGTACTTGCAGAAGTATCTGAACAACTACTTGATATTCTAGTAACTGAGGCCAGCAATGACAAAGTAGTCTCGTAGATCTTCGATTCACTCTTCACTTGAAGTCCACTGCACGTCATACACGAGGCGTTCATACCAGTTCTTACCTCAGACGTCAATGTGTTCTCCTCTCTATCAAATCTTCCACAACCAAACTGACGTGTATCCATAGACCTTTCTGAATTAAGTGCTACATCGGACCCAACACAGTGTTGTGCTGTAGCTTTATCGGTTACGCAGACCTTCGTGTTACACTTCATCTCATATTTATCTGTCAGACATGGAGATGAAGTTTCAAACTTTGCATCCGATTTAGAACAAAGAGATTTATTAATACGTTTCAAATCACAGTTCATTTCTCTTCCATTTGTAGCAGATTCCGTCATGAACGATGCTGGAACTTTTAATTCTTTTGCTGCGTCATCGCTCTTAATCAAATGTAAATCGTTATCTGATATTTTCACACTGGTCGTGTTGATATTCGCATATTTCTCCTGATTTAGTTCAGAGTTCACTGGGTCAGTCAATTCAGCAGAGCTTGGACCAGCGTCAGACGATGAAGATGTGCAGAAATGCAGTTCAGTAGACTGAGTATCACCATATACAGACGATCCATCATCAGCAGCATCGGTAGCAACTGATTTCTTTGGTTTCTTATTTAAAATATCAGTCGAGTTACACGTAGAATGTGGGTGTTTTGATCTGTCACAAAATGAACTATTAAATGCTGATACAGACTGAGTTGTAAGAGATAGTCTACGCCGGGATTTGCCTAAAATAAATATAAAATTCTCATTTATTGCAACTGTTAATTGACGCATGCTGACTCGTAAGTCTCTC
Organism: Enchytraeus crypticus; assembly: GCA_905160935.1. NCBI lineage: Eukaryota > Metazoa > Annelida > Clitellata > Enchytraeida > Enchytraeidae > Enchytraeus > Enchytraeus crypticus. The sequence continues at coordinate 395,658 of CAJHZI010000806.1, read as the reverse complement.
TCTTCAGAGCACAGCCAAGTGGCACGTTCAAGGTATATATTCATACTCAAAGTCCTCTTTCTCGCTCCACAAGAGCACTCCTTAGATCAACATGTTAATCTCTTCACAAAGTCTATGCCTTATCCATACCTTATGTAGCCTATAGCTTGGGAAAAGTATGGCTTCTGAGGTGGTTTTCCTCAGTTACATGGATTATTTACCATTTAATCCTGGGGGGAAATATTTCATGGTGAGTTGGTCCAACCACACCCGAGAACAACACCGTCCTAACAAGCCCTGACTAGTAAATATCAAAACATAAATGGAAGTTTCCAGAGCTGACATTAAGTACAAGTCAGACGTCCTGTGGACAGGAAGGAGGGCTCAATACTCCACAGTCTCCAGTTCTGCACTCTTACAAAATGGAGAAAACTTTAAACCCAACGTTAAATGGAGCCTAAATTGAATCTCAGCCGGTTTTTCACAAAATCCCACTTTTAAATAAATTGAACATAGTGCTTAATGACAATTCGATTTTCTACAGAAGGGTTGCCAAGGAATACTTAATACTCAAGTCCCTAGTATGGACTCCAGAGGCGATGTCGGTAAGATACTCGATCGTGGATCAGTATGTGCGGGGTTCCAATCCTGGGCTCGCATGTCACTTGCATTGCTTTCGAGTAAGGAAACTGACGTTAACATTAGCTTTACCAGCTCTTAGTCCAGTTTAACTAAATGAAAGTTTAAAATCCTAGCACACAAATTCAAAGACACCAGCAAACATTCATTGTGTAAACAAAAAACTGTACTCACGCGTTGCCTTGTGCGGTTTTACAGACTTGCCAGGTTTCAGCGTACCCAAAGCGTTCAAAACATGTGAATCAGCTTGATGTGAATCTTGCGTGTCACACTGGTCAGCACGTGACACATTGTGTGACACATCGACAAACCCGTTCAGTCTGTCCTGCATCTGAATCAATAAATTATTCATTGAATCAATCAATCATTCATTGAATCAATCACTCATTGAATCAATCAATCATTGAATCAATCATTCATTCATTGAATCCAAACAATCACTCATTGAATCAATCAATCATTGAATCAATCGTTTATTGAGTCAATCAATCATTCATTGAATCCAATCAATCATTCATTGAATCAATCATTCATTGAATCAACCAATCATTCATTGAATCAATCAATCATTCATTAAATCAATCAATCATTCATTGAATCAATTAATCATTCATTGAATCAATCAATCAATCATTCATTCATTGAATCAATCAATCATTCATAGAATCCAATCAATCATTCATTGAATCAATCATTCATTGAATCACCCAATCATTCATTGAATCAATCAATCATTCATTAAATCAACCAATCAATGAATCAATTAATCATTGAATCAATAAATGAATCAATCAACAGAATGACAAATTAATGGACGATGGATTGAATGAGTACACGAATGAATGAATGAGCGAAGGATTGAATGACTATATGAATGAATGAAAGAATGAACGAATGAAAAAATAAATAAGTGAATGAACGAAAGAAAGGTGAATGAACGAATAACAGAATGAATCACAGAATAACAGACTGAATGAATGAACGAAATACGGAATGTATGAATGAATCTATCACACACTCAATTAATCAGTTAATCCATAAGTAATAATATCTTTGAAGGGCATGATCAAAGATACAGTTAAATGCACATCTAAAACTTCCTAATATCAAATATCATCTTAGTTGAGAGTGACCCGAAAGGCAAGTCTTAAACTTGCTTCTACCTACAATTATTAACAATAACAATAATAAAGATTTAATGTCCGTTTCCGCATTCAAGGATGATGTCAGGGACGTCCTTTAGGACTTGGGAATTCGTCTTAATTAGACTTAATTTAGGAATTAGGGCTAACCTTCACGCCTGCATGCTCGTAGGCAGGCATGACGTTAGGGAAAGCCCAGAGGGGCTTGAGTTAAACTTCTACCTACAATAGTTAGGACCCACCTTCACGCCTGCGTGCTCGTAGGCGGGTATGACGTTAGGGAAAGCTCTGAGGGGCTTGAGGTAGATCACGGCGTCCCTCACCTCACTGTATGAGGCGTGAAATGAGTAGCAGACTCTGTAGAAGTTCCTGCCTACCCGTCTGACGTACGAGTCTGTGTCGACCTGCTGAACGAAGAACATGGTGGAGAACACGATGGTTCTGAGCTTTAGAGTGGGGGAGGTATCGCTCTCTACCCCCTCTCCCGGGCTGTAGCCACACGGCAGGCCCCCGCCCGACTGTGAAATATATACAGGCTGAATGTGAATATTTACTACACCACCACGAAAGGGAGAGAGAGAGAGAGAGAGAGAGAGAGAGAGATGAAGAGAAAGAGAGAGAGAGAGACAGAGGGACAGAGAGAGAGAAAACCATAATCATGCATTTGTAGCTGAATCAAAATTATACACAAAGAGCATACAACGAGACAGAATACAAATAAAGAGGCCGTCAGAAAGAGCACAATTGAATAGCAGAAGCGGTAGCAAGTTACAATAAAACACAAAATAACAACAGTTCATTACAGCAAGTGCATTTCCAAAGAAAATAAACATCATCATCATCATCATCTTCCCTTAAATCCCAATTTAACTAGGGTCGGGATACGAATAGACCTTCTCCAGTCCTCCCTGCCCACACCATATCATCAGTCGATCCCCTATTTTTCATGTCCTTCTTAATTACCGCATCCCATGTCAATTGTGGTCTACCTCTCTCTAGCGTAACATCCAGCTCTTCCCTCCAAACTCTCTTTACTACATCCTCATCTGCCTTTCTCACAATATGCATAATATGCAATGAAAATAAACAAAATAAAAAAATAAAGGTATAGATGTCCTTTTATCTTATTAAAGGCTAGTTAGTCCTTTTATATTATTTTATACTTAAGTTCTTAAAATTAAAGTTTGACTTTTATAAGTTTTCATTATCGAATAATATAATTTGGCAATGTTCAATCAGTAGTATTGCATAAATCAATTCATCATGTTACCTTAAAGTAATGAAAGCCTTTACTCTGAATCCACATCTGAAGTTATACATAGCCCTATAAAAACTCTTAAGTCACCGTAGGGGATAAAAATTGTGCAAATAATCTGCTTGATCAATTTCTTTTAACTTGCAATTAAAGAAAGAAGAACAGAAAAAAATTACAGACAGTTGTTAATGAACCCGTTTCATGATTAGATAAAGAACTTGTAGACATAAAAGACCCGACCATAGGTAAACTGGGAATTAAGGGAAGATGACGATGATGATAATAACGATGACATAATGGACATCTAACTAGCCAAAAACACAGCATAGTTCAAGAGAGAGAGAAAGAGAGAGAGAAAGAGAGATAGAAAGTGAGACGAGAGAGATAGATAGAGAGATAGAGAGAGAGAGAGAGAGAGATAGAGAGAGAGAGAGAGAGAGAGAAAGAGAGATAGAAAGTGAGACGAGATAGATAGATAGAGAGATAGAGAGAGAGATAGAGAGAGAGAGAGAGAGAGAGATAGGGAGAGAGAGGCAGAGACAGACAGAGAGAACCAGAGTTAGAGAGAGAGATGACGGCGAGTAGGAATAAACCCTTTCCTATCGAGCAGTGAAGCCAGTCTAAAGTCACTGACCTTTGACCTGTCCACTCTATGGAGAGTCCTGTGGCGCCCCCTGCACGCGTGTATCTGAGTGGTGGAGGGGTCACTGGTCACGTGATCCAGCATGTTAGATAAGTATCTACACTGCTCATACTTCTGCTTGTCCACGTGTATCTACAGATACACACAGATTAACACATTAACATACACATTTGTAAAGATTAACGTCGATCTCAGTGGACGACGATGATGTTGTTTGAGGAAACTAACTGTAGAACTCAGGTACGTGATCTGCTGTCATAAAGCCAGATAGGCCGCTAACAATGTGAGAGACTGTCAAGAACTTGACGCGAGAGGCTTTATTCATTTAATATTAATTAACTGTATTATTACAGTTATTATCTAAATTAAGTTACATCATTAACACTTGCAATTCCACGAAAGTAGCTTTCATATCTGCCCGGCGCTGTTCACAATGTCGTCCGCTGTATAGGACGCGCCTCTTCCCAAAGGCACCGTCACGGCCGAGCCCGAAGGCCCCACTTCAAATGCGCTCAATAGAAAAGTTCCGTAGAGAGTAACTGCAGAATGAACAGAACGACTGCATTGCCTCGGAACATAGCATCGACTGGATAGAATGAACCGCAACTAACTAAACTAACTTTGTGGCCTAAGCCTACCAACACTCATCGCTATACAATGCCGCAAAGCAGCCTATTCCCAAAACATTACCATAGAAGTAGCCAACTTATAATAATAATAATAATAATAATAACACAAATTATAGTGAAATGATCAACTATGTTGATATCTATCACTTAATACCACATGTTAAATCCGTTAGGCAATTTTGTCCATTTTCCGTAACACATTAACACATTAACTTACACATTAACATACACATTAATAAATTAACATACACATTAACACATTAACATACATATTAACACATTAACATACACATTAACATACACATTAACATACATATTAACACATTAACATACACATTGACACGTTAACATACACATTAACATATTAACATACACATTAACACATTAACATTAACACATTAACATATACATTTACACATTAACATACACATTAACACATTAACATACACATTAACATATTAACATACAAATTAACACATTAACATACACATTAACAAATTAACATACATAGTAACATACACATTAACATTCACATTAACACATTAACATACACATTAACACATTAACATACACACACACATTAACATTCACATTAACACATTAACATACACATTAACACATTAACATACACACACACACACACACACACACATTAACAAGCTATCATAGCCTATACCAACCTTCATATAACACGACTGACTGATTCTAGCCCATAGGTTTTCATAGCCTATATCAGCGCTGCACTTGAGGAATACAACATGGCGTGGACTCAGCGTTATCCAATCAGAGACGAGCTCTATCGCAGCCTGTGTCGTGTCCTCACGTCTAGGAATGTAGTACGCCTCGGGTACGCAGAATGTCGTGTCAATGTAGAGACTGCGTAGTGTACTGACGCTACGTCAAGCAATAAATCAATAATTATTATTTATTTACTTACTTTTATATTTTTTATATTCGACCGCGGATCAGTATGTGCAGGGGTTCAAATCCTAGGCTCGCCCGTCACTGGCATCGTTTTCGAGTGAGGAAACTGACGTTAACATTAGCTTTATCAGCTTTTAATTAGCGTTAGAAGAAAGTAGCAAATGTTTCATCAGCTAGAGTTAAAAGCCTCCCCAGCTTAAGTCTAGCCGAATTAGCTGGGCCTAAGGCAAGACAAACCATCCGCAGATACTACAAATTTCAAGTTTCGTAGTTCATACAAAATTCTATAAATTGCCTTTCAGAATGGTTATGTACGAGAGATAAAAGCCGTAACACGCACTCATCAATATGCTCAAAACCAATATAACCACTATTATTAATATTTATTAATTTCGCTATGTCAAACATCTACTACATGAATCCGTGCCCATATCTACATAAATGTCAATCCTTCGCTTATTTCTACAGTAGACCAAATGACTTTTAATTGTAACATTACATTTCTCACCATTGAGTATAAACAATCTCCCGTCAGTTACTAAAACACCGTATGTTCAATATTATACAGGAAAGATATCTGCCACTCCGCACGATATCGTCGCAGAAAGTCAGTTATGCATTTTATTAAGGAAATTTTTCCCACTATCTCAACTGATTTCAGCTACAATAACGGGGAAGATATCTTTTGAGATTCGGGCGGTTATCTACCCGCGTGAATAAAACAAAGTTATCGCTCGCCTGCAGAGATTCATACGGCTCTGGTGGTTCTAGCCAATAGGAGATCGCACAATTCCTGCAAATATTTAGAATTCTTGGAAATATGACGTTATACACTCAAATTAAAGTTGAGAATAGAAAAGCTTCATAAAATGCAATAAGCAGATTTTGAGTTATCTCACGAATATAAAGTCAAAATTCTGGCAGTTGATATCGGTGAGAATATCTTTCCGTTTATAAGATAGGTTATAAGCAGTATATATCTTATAATTGAAGTCGATTTCTATGGCTTTCTTGCTTACAGAACTTGCAAAAAATTACAGGAATCGACAGAAAAAAATATAAAAAATAGTACAACTCTAATAGTATAGGACCCTTACAGTAATAGTTATATCTGCTTGTTATATCTATAGCTTAAACTTACAGCTTGTTATACTTATAGCAACAGTTGCGGCGAAGCACATACAATCTCTAACCACACGCCCTAGAGTTGATCATATGACTGGATATTCTGTAGATTGTTGATTTGAAGTAAATATTATATAAGAAAATAACGTAGATCTTATTACATCTCAATCATAAATCATATCAAATATGATATCATTTTGAATGTTGAATATATCTGAATCAAAGATACTATAAGGTACGACAGCAATATTACGATCCTGGGCTCGCCCGTCACTGACATCGCTTTCGAGTGAGAAAACTGACGTTAGCCTTGGCTTTACCAACTTTAAGAAAATAGTATTTATTCCACAGGTAAGTTATCGACACACAAGTACATTAACAGAACATTGGCCAATGCTAGCATGGTCTGCACAATACTCAAAGACCCCGACCCTAATCACTGTCATGACGTTTGGCTGCACAATGATTAGTCCGATTTAAATCATAGGTCTAATTAATTATTTGGGTACTAAACACAAAATTGAAAATGACATCAACTAAAAACTGAACCAACCTAGTAGGTCCTCCGTCAAGTTGCCTCAAACTCTCAAAACTCATTAATTCCTCCAGAGATAACCTGAAGTCACCTGTGTAGAGCACCCGACCTTCTGCCCCGTCCAATAGAAACCTGTTCATAAATAATAGACATCTATAAACCACACCCTGTTTTCTGCCCCGTCCAATAGAAACCTACTCATAAATAATAGACAACTATATACCACACCCTACTTTCTGCTCCGTCCAATAGAAACCTGTACATAAATAATAGAAACCTATGAACCACACCCTACCTTCTGCTCCGTCCAATAGAAACCTACACATAAACAATAGACACCTATATACCACACCCAACCTTCTGCTCCGTCCAATAGAAACCAGTACATAAATAATAGACACCTATGTACCACACCCTACCTTCTGCTCCGTCCAATAGAAACCTGTACATAAATAATAGACACCTATAAACCACACCCTACCTTCTGCTCCGTCCAATAGAAACCTGTACATAAATAATAGACACCTATAAACCACACCATACCTTCTGCTCCGTCCAATAGAAACCTGTACATAAATAATAGACACCTATGTAACACACCCTACTTTCTGCTCCGTCCAATAGAAGCCTACACATAAATAATAGACACCTATAAACCACACCATACCTTCTGCTCCGTCCATTAGAAACCTGTACATAAATAATAGACAACTAAGTACCACACTCTACCTTTTGCTCCGTCCAATAGAAAGGATGTGACATGAATCTCGCGTTATCCCCGGTAAGATCAACACCATATTATATTGAGCCTAACGATCAGACAGCAATACGTACATTACAGAACTGTACATTACGGCAATACGTACATTACAGAACCGTACACTACAGCAATATGTGCACTACAGCAATATGTACATTACAGTAATATGTACATTACGGATATCTAAACATGCATTACGGATCTCAATAAGTACATTACAGATATCACTATGTACATTTCAGATATCAATACGTACATTACACATATCAATACGTACATTACACATATCAATACATACATTACACATATCAATACGTACATTACACATATCAATACGTACATTACACATATCAATACGTACATTACACATATCAATACGTACATTACACATATCAATACGTACATTACAGATATCAATATATACATTACAGATATCAATACGTACATTACAAATATCAATATATACATTACAGATATAAATATGTACATTACAGATATCAATACGAACATTACAGATATAAATACGTACATTACAGATATCAATATGTACATTACAGACATCAATACGTACATTACAGATATCAATATGTACATTACAGATATCAATACGTGCATTATGGATATAAATACGTACATTACGGATATCAATACGTACATTACAGATATCAATACATATCAATACATTACAGATATAAATACGTACATTACAGAACCCGGGCAATGTCCAGCCTGCAGCAGAGTAACAGTTACTTCATGTTCTTCTTCATCAATCTGTGAAATGTAAAAACAAGAAAAAAGATCTACTAAATGAATAGATTTAAAAATATAAATAATATTCATTGGCTCGAAAAGGCTTACATGAAATGAAAAAGTTTCATAGAAAATTTTAAGCTATAAAAAGACAGGTGATAATTAAGGAAATTAAAGTACAATATTTAATTGAAGAGTTTAAAGCAATTGTCGTGAAATGTTTAAAATATAAATTTCTGTATCTAAACTTTGACACTCAAATCATTACAACGAGGTTTGCAGTTAGTTACATAAAACCTAAATGATAATTTTATAACAAATCATATGTAACAAAAATTAAATTATTGCTCTATTAATTCATAACACAATTCAACAAGGGCAATAAAGATCGAGAAGTCACTAACTGCTTGACTTTCAACTTTAGGAATCTTAAGAAATTGTGGGATATCAATAGGCAATGCAACCTACAAACACAAAACAACGAAAATATAAAAACACAAACAGGAAGACATGCTTCCATTTGTTATGTCTGGACCACTGAAGACTTGATCAACCACGCTAAGATACATAACACACGCAAGCTAATAAGTGATATAACAAAGCTGGTAAAGCTAATGTAACGTCAGTTTCCTCACTCGAAAGCGACGTCAGTGACGGGCGAGCCCAGGACTTGAACCCAGTACATACTAATCCACGGTCGAATATCTTACCGAAATCGCCACTGGCTCCAGCCGATATATATATATGTTTATAATATATATATTATATATATATATATATATATATATATATATATATATTTATATTTATATCTGAGCCCACACGGCACAGATTCCACTATGAGAGAATTAAAGCTAAAACTACAAACAGGCATTGAAATAGTCTATAAGCTGTCATCATTGCATACAACATTCAACTATAATAATCTAGACATATTAGTAATAGGGTGTAACTCTACTTACAATTGACCTTCCAATAGGTTGATAAATGGGGTTTAGGAGAAGTAGATTTCTTGTCACCTCAGAGCAATACAGCTTATATCTAAAACTATCAAACATAACAGCAAAAATGCCTAGTGACATAAAGAGCAGAGATGTTTATGTCAATTCACTGCATAGACTTTCTTTTAACAGAATAATAATAATAACAACAATTAGAGTGCTACAGTCATCAATGATAACATCGAGCACTATTGAGACAAAATCAAGCCGGCGAGCAAAAAAGAAGGTCCAAAAACGGTGAATAACTACATACAGCAAGCATAAATTTATTACTTTGTCTCTTTACGTAGCTCATCTGCAAAAGTTACATGTAATGAGATTTCAATTAGTACAAATATTAATTACAACGTGACTGAAAGTCAAATAGCAAAGAAAAGTAACTAACCTTAAGTTTATCCTAAATAGAATAATATATAATTGACAATCTATAAAAAAAGGTGTTTAAAAGTATCCAATTAAAAACTTGATCACAATATCTACCAACGAGTACTCCTTGTCCACCTTGTTGGCAGATTCTAGCAGAAGCTTATAAACAAAAAACTATCTACCCCACGAAAGAGCACACCTCATGAGAGCTAAAAAAAATACCCAATAACCACAAGGGCTTTAAATTTTTAAATTAAAATTTTAAATTAAAAACGGTTAATTGTTAAATTAATTAAGTTGAAATTAAAATCTCAACTTAATTAATTCAGAATTATTTAATCTATAATCAGACAAACTATATATCTGTCTGTTTTCAAACACCCAGTTACCAGAGTTACAACAGCAAAAAACAGAAAAAATAAAACTGTCACAAGTACAAAAGATCAACATACCTATTTTATATTTTAAGCTGTCTGATAGTCAATTATCTCTTATTTCATGACTCAAAGTTTCTATCATGAATTACAAATTTGGCGCATCTACCGTGTCAGCAAGAGAGATTTTTAATATATAAAATAAAAGTCTGTCAATACATTGGTTAGCATGTGCATACCAATTAGAAAGGAACTCATACATGTGCAAAACAATTCAATAGAAATTGTGTATATAATTATAAGCACACAGACATTGATATATATGTCTCTGTATAAGTATCAGTACATACACTGGCTGGAGTCAGTGGTGATATCGGTAAGGTTTTCGAATGAGGATCAGTATGTGCCGGGTTCACATCCTGGGCTCACCCGTTACTGACATAGCTTTCAAGTGAGGAAACTGACGTCAACATTAGCTTCACCACTAGCTTTATATACGTGGCTTTATTTCAAGAATAAGTTCCTTATTAATTAGTATCCGCATTGCCAAAACTTTATTTTTAAATATGTCCTATTGAAACTGAGGCCAATATAACATTATGTTAAAAATTTCTGTAAAGTATAAACTATGGTAAAATAATTTTAATAAATTAATAATATATAATAACTTTTATTTATTTATTTAATAATATGTAATAAAATAAATAATGTATAACGAAGCTACCCACTTGCTGCACAGTCTGTATTGAAAGGCCGATGAGTCCAGTCCGACTGTGTGATCTGCAATACAAAAAAAATGTATTAACCTTTATATTATGTATATTAAATTAAAATTTCAATAGGAATAAGAGTTTTACATGACAGGCCAAGCCATATATAAATATGAATGATCATGGCCAAATTAAAGAAGTCATAGTGCTTTATTATTACTAAAAGATCGTTTGAAATCTGATTAATAAAATCAAAATTAAATTCTAAACTAGTAACTTTATTATAATCACCTCATTCCGCACTCGGCAAGTTGAGGCAAGCCCAACTAAAAATTCAACTAAAAACCAAAACTAAACCAAGTTTATATATATATATATATATATATACATATGTGCGTGTGTGTGCATGTGTGTGTGTGTGTGTGTCCGGGACGCTGAAGAATAAACAAACAGTATACGGTATGTGTTGTAAAAACCCGGGGAAGGTAATAGGAAAATACCTCAGATGCCATAGTAATCTCAAGATATAGGCAACATTAACGATTTAACATGTGTATAATGCAGAGTCTTTTGTGAAGTGAATATCTTTTACTCGTTTGAATCCTCTTTGATGAGGATAAACGCTGCATTGTAATCCTGTAATGCTGTACAGCACGTTAACATTGCCACACACTTGGACAACCACACCTTAGATCTTGTCATTACTCCTTCGCAGTCAGCACTAGATCCTACGAGCATTGACATTTTATCACATTCTCCATCTGACAATTTCCCCCGTTACTTGCTCATTGAACCACATGAAATCCCAAACTGTGTACCTAACACCACTACTATATCTTACCGGAAAATCAATAGCATCAATATCGACCAATTTTGCTCGGACCTCGAGAATTCGACTCTAATCAAGTCGTCTTCTCTTGACCTTGATGAACTCGTACACCAGTACGACTCCACCCTTTCTGCCCTGCTTGACAAGCACGCACCTTTAACTCGTAAGACTATAAGGGAGTCTGACCCATGGTTCACTCCTGAACTAGCTAAGTTAAAGGCTGCGTGTCATAGAGACGACAGGAAGTGGCACCAAACCCATGCTGTAGTTTGGAAAACTACTTCCAATCTACAGTATAAAGAGTATCGTTCTGCCATTGCATCTGCTAAGCAGCGATACTACTCCACTGTCATCAGCAATGCAGTAAACTCCAAGAACCTATGGAAGGCAGTCAACACTTTATTGCATAGGTCACCCTCTCCGTCTCTTCCTTCACTTCCTGCTGAGTCACTTCCTAAACGGTTTGCTCTTCACTTTTCTGACAAAATCAACCAACTCCAGTCCTCCATCATTCCTCTCATCTCTAGCTCCACACCTCACTATCCTCAACCAACCAAATCAACCGATGAGCAGCTCCATAGCTTCACACCTCTCTCCATTGAGGAGATCATGCAACAAGTCTTGACTTCTCCTCCCAAGCACTGTGATCTCGACCCTATCCCTACTTCTCTGTTGAAGAAGTGTATCCATGTTCTTGCGCCTCCAATTTCCACAATTGTTAATTTATCCTTGTCCTCTGGCACTTTTCCACAGTCATTTAAAAATGCTATTGTCATTCCACTCCTAAAGAAACCCTCGCTGGACAAGGAATCACTCTCCAACTACAGGCCCATATTCAATTTACCATTCATTTCCAACTCACAGAGAGACTAGTCTTTCAAAGACTCTCCACCTATATTAAGTCCAACGACCTCTTCAACAATCACCAATCTGCTTACACCCAACATCGTTCTACTGAAACTGTTCTTCTTTCTGTCTGTAACACCATTACTAACTGACCACCCGGATTTTGGCTCGCACCGTTTATGGACCCCTCACTCTGCTCATCGGCTTTGATTTGGTATCACAGTGCTCAATGTTGTCATGGACAACAGTAGCAGTCTAATCGTATTGTTGTTGCTGTCGTTGTTGTTGTTGCATGTAAGTAGAATTATGTACCGAGGATTTTTCAGAGTACTAGAGAGAGAGAGAGAGTGAGAGAGAGAGCGCGCGCGCAAGAGAGAGAGATATATAGAGAGATACCTTTATGGTTATGGGAAAGCAGATAAGCAGTGGAATGAAGATTTATTCCATCAAATCGATCGATTGATATAAATCGATACTCCTCCATCAATCCTCCAAATGTACTCATCTTTGTTTATTCTTTTCTGGTTCAAGTTTTGTATTATACTCAGAATGGCACTAGTAATAGCAATACTAATAAAATAAAGTTCACTAAATTATCGCCTAGAATTATTGCCTAGGCAGCAAAATGTAAACAATAATAAACAAGAACTACCAATAAGACGCCTCTCAATCATAACAACAACAATTAAAGTTTCACTATCATCAAGGACAATATCGAACACTGTTGAGCTTCTTTTGAGTCAATTAATAAAAAGCAAAGGCATCCAAAAAAATTATTATTATGATTTGTTTTAGTTTTGACGTACTGCTTACATGTACATGGATTCAGGGTTTTGCACTTTTAGGTTCCTCTTTCTCAACGGTTTGTATTTGGCTCCAGGGGCGGATCCAGGAATTTTTTAAAGGGGGGGTCAGAAAGTTTTTTTAGAGTACATATTTTGCTTACGCCCCGCCTACTTCGAGACATGTGACGCAATCAGACAAATTTCTGTGGGGGTCTCAAAATTTATTCACTACTGAATTTGGCTCATAGTGAGTGTATCCCCGTAACTTACCCCCCACCCCCCCCCCCCCCCCAACTTATACTCGTACTAAAGTCAGGGGAATACATAAAATCCTACATTTGTTTTGGAAAAAGTAGGTTAATTTTGTCATCTCTGAAGAAACTCTGAAGATCTCGACGAATTGCAAATGTGACCTAATTTTGATGGTGGGGGGCGGCTGAACCCCTCCCATCCAAGGCTATTTGCACCACTGCTACGGGACAGAGTTAACATATTTTACTTACACCCTTTTTCCTCCAATGCATAGGTTCAAGTGAAAATTGAGAGCTATTGAAATGTCAACATTTTTGGACCTCCTTCCATTATACAGGGTTCCTAGTATCTCCTAGAAAAAATTGAGCTATTGGAAATGAGTTCCCTGTCGTACCACCCCCGCCCCCCGGGTCCACTAACCACTGCCATTACTAACATATTTACACATCGAAATTGGCTTAGTAACAATGAAACTACACCCTGTCATACCCTCTACCCGGGCCCCCCCCCTAATCACTGCCATTACTAACATATTTGCACATCGAAATTGCCTTAGAAGCAATGAAAATATAGTTTAATTTTTTTATCGGCGGACCTAAGGGGGGGTGGGGGCCCGGATCCCTGCCCCCCCCCCCCTCCTGGATCCGCCACTGTTTGGCTCAATAGTGCTCGATGTTGTCAGTGGCGACGGTAGCAATCTAATTATTGTTGTTGTTATCATTGAACTAATGAACCCTAAGGGTATGATATACACGTTCAGTCATTAAGACTTTCGAATTCATAGAAAAGTCAATCAGACTGGAATATCAGAAAAATATTCACGATCTAGCCTTAATAAACCATATTATAAGTAGACCCAAGTGCACCAGCAATCATTTAAGAATTTTATTTGCAACTTTTCCCCTTGAAGAATTTGTAATTCGTGAGTCATACATAGGATTTTTGTTATTTGTATGTCTTACGAAGCTGCGTAATTAGGCCTATCTCGTATTATAGGAGCCCTACACCTATTGTCCGCTTTAAAGTAGGCGGATGATTTGAATTGCCCGGTCCATATTCAACAAGAGAAAGAGAAAATTTATTCATTTTCTCATCAGTATGTTTCAGTAGTCGATACATTGTAAAATTGCTACTGATGCAGTAACAGATGTTAACCAAGCTGTAACAATGCGACGTTCTCAGATTAATTAGGTAGTTGGAGTTAATTATAACGTTAGAGACCCCCATCTTTATGGTAGTTACTAAAACCAACGGTTGTTCAACTATTACTGGTCTTGTCAAGTCACAGACTTAGGCCTGCAGTTAGGCCCATATAGGCCAGATTTTAGTTAGATTTTTGTTAAATTAATGTAGATATTTACACATAAGTAAATCCAATGCGAGCACAATATTTGACAGAATTTACAGCGAAATAAAAGCTGTTTTCGTTGGATTAGTTACTAGGAGGTCACTACATGTATGTTAGTACTTTTCTACTTCTTCAACGTAGGCGGTAATTTTAATATTCTTTATAAAAACCACTATAAAGTATTCATTAACTAATTCTTAAACAGGACTCTTAGCAACTTTATGGTGCAAAGTATGTATGGAGCATATTTCTAAATGAGAACTGGATTATCACTCTATCAAATCTGATCGATGACAAAAATCGTACAGGTTATTTAATTTTGTGTATAGAAGTTATTAAATTAAGTTAAGGATTAGATTTTTGTTTAGGGTTTGAGATAGGGCTAGGGTTTAAATTGAATTGAATTAGGGTTATATTACTGGAATTAGGGTTAGATAACATGACATTTAGAAAAGAAACTATAATATTTTTGTCATTGATCTAATGTCTACCTTTGGCTGGTCAGTCATAACATTAGTCAACCACGGCGATAGTAGGGATTCGTACTCTATCACCCTACATTGAAGGTTAAGAATCAGAAAGCAACCATAGAGAGAACTATGTTCACTTTGTAATCAGCTAACTCCATCAAACTATATATATATATATATATATATATATATATATATATATATATATATATATATATATATATATATATATATAAAGCTAAAAGCGAAGGTTAACGTCAGTTTCTTCACTCGAAAGCGATTTCAGTGACGGCCGAGCCCAGGATTTGAACCCCGCACGTACTGATCCGCGGTCGAGTATCAACCGACTTCGCCACTGGTTCCAGCCAGGTGTGAAAGTTTATGGCAGAGTGCAATTAGGCGGCTAGGCTATGTAATTAATTAACACGCATTAAAGTGAAATGATCAACTATGTTGATATCTATCACTTTTTAATACCACATTTTTAAACCGTTAGGCAATTTAGTCCATTTTCCGTATTACCAGTCCAGTGAATGTCAGAGATTTTACTCTCAGATCAGCGCGGCCGGGATTCGAACCCACAAGGGTTCAATTCACCTCAGGATCTGTCATTTAAAACTTCGTGACGTTACCCCTACGCTATTAAGACATTCATGCTGTACAATGTACAGCATGCATTTCAATGAGATCTGGAGCACGTGCGTCTAATAGAACCAGAAATTATCATGAAAATGTTTTAAAAAAACAGATTCAGATGAGAAAGTTATTTAAAAAATTTCTTTAGATGTGTCATTTTTATGACATAGATAGCCCACTCCCTTTTTGAAATTATTACATCTGTAAACATTCATTTGTAGCTATTTTAAGGTCATAATTTCGGTCGTTGTTGGTATTTTAATAGTATTTCTTATCCACCTTCATGCCCACAACGAATAAAATATAGGCTATATAATTCAGCAATGAATGACAGTGGCATTTCGTAGTCTGGAGGCTCTGAGTAAAATTTCAATCACCAAGTCACAGCGGCTTCCTGTCTAACGCGTTCTACGTGACTACGCAAGTCGGCTATATTTACATTTGGTTGAATTAAAATCACTGGGAGAAATTTATATATTGCTGCAGGGAATAAACGTTGTTTCGTTGGTGGCATAGAATTCATTTCCGGTGTTCGTATCAAGCCATTTTAGAAAAGAGCAGTGGTCAAAGTGGGAGGGGGAACGTAGGGGACTCCATACTCCTTGCTCCCATTTTTTCTGAGGTGCGTTCCCCCGCTAGGGGCTTTTACTAGATACTACGTGACCTGTAAAAACATTAGGGGGTGGAGGCGAAAAATTCCAACCGATCCCCTACATTTCAAATTCCACTTTAACCACTGTAAATGAGATTTATTAATCAAGTTATGATGCATATTAATTGCTCACTATTGCGTGTATTTTTAATTTTTGCAACCAAATAAACGATCAACTAACTTAGCCACTTTATCTAACCAAGTGTGCTCAGAAATATAAGCTTAATATCATAGTGTTCTGGCCTAATTTGATTGGACACTAAACATCTATGCGTGGGATAGATTCACATTTCTACTTGAATTTTCGAATTGCAAGTTGCTCTAAACTATAGAATGCAGTCGTCTATTTTGACATAGAGCGAGTAGTTCCCGTCCATCAGATATAAAAAACAACAACAATACGATTAGAGTGCTGCAGTTGTCCATGACAACATCGAGCATTATGGAACAAAATTACAGTCGATGACGATTGGTCACGTGATGATTGGTCACGTAGTGATTGGTCACGTGGTGATTGGTCACGTGGTGATTGGTCACGTGTATTTACAGGTCTCCTATAGTACCTAATATTTCCCAAGTTGGGGAAAGCACCTCAGAAAAAATAATACTAAAGATTTAACGTCTTTTTCCTCATCCAGGTATGATGTCAGTGACGTCAAATTGGGGCTAGTGGAACTGAGTTCCTCTGCGTTCCCCTCCTACTTTAACCACTGAGCTTGGGTACCGATGGCCAAACCTTAAGTTGGATGTATCACTGAACCTTTTATGAGAAAGCAATTCTTATAGAATACGCTGACTTGGTCTCGGCGTATGTCGACGATTTCGTAGCGATAGCTTAACGACAGCTGCTGATCTTATCATATTCAATTTTTCAGAAACTCCGGGCTTCCATCAACGAAACCAATGCTAATATTTAAACCAAACTTTTAAATCTTTAAATATTTTTTATAAAAAGACTTCTAGCGCTTGAAATATTTAAAGAAAATCGTTTTTAGAATAACGTCTAGCAGTTTATACCAACAATTTTTTGCTTTTTCTATTAGCTAAAAGCTGGATACGTTGTTTTAAATCTCTCTCTCTTTGTGCACTGCCTACTGGCAGGTCCATGGTATATAACGCTTTCACAGTTCTCTATCTTCCGTTTTCCTCTTCACGTCCACATACGAGTGGATCTTTAAATCACCTCTAACATCCTTTTGATACCCCATTATAATGGGGGATTCTGTTTATGACGAGGTGGGCCCCGTTTGCCTTCCTCAGCTTTGACTAACATTTAGTGGGCAGGGGCGCCATTCCCTGAGTAAACTATCCTATTAACCCATGTCCACAACATTCCTGTTTTAAATATTTTCAGACATTCTATTTATTAGGTTACGAAGTATTAAAGGATTCATATAGTTTTACAACCTGTTGACGTTTTATCATTTCCACTACAAGATGCATTCGAAGCTTTAGTTTTCTTTTGACTGGTTCAATTGAATCATTTAAATTTAGTTTAATTGAACCAAATATTAAGTAATGAAAACTTTAAAAATCAGGTTTAACTAACGAAATTTAGCTTTTAGAGCAAAGGAACAATTTTAATTAATTTAATTTGCTGAAAAACAACGAAGACTCTAGAATATCTAAGAATTCTAGAAGGTCTAAGAATTCTAGAATAACCAAGAGTGCTAGATGATAGATTATCCAAGAATTCTAGATTATCTAAGAATTCTAGATTATATCTGAGAATTCTAGATTATCTAAGAATTCTAAAATATCTCTCAACAGAATCAGTCCATTTTAACCATTTATTTTATTTTAATCTAAACAATTATTAAATATTTAAAGACTCTAAATCTATTAAATTTCAATATGATTATGATTGTATATATGATTATTATTAATCTATTTATTACTTTTACACATAGAAGTGTCAGGACGCCAAAAATCCATTGACTCTCGGCTTGTTACGGGATAGACTTAAGAGCAGCCCCACGTCTGAGCCCCGGCAGCTGGCTGCATTATACAGACTCCTGTTGAGTGACTTGCTACTAATTTATTAATGCGCTTCCTGTGCTAAACCACAGCATCAATTCCACCGGCTCTGTGCAAGATCTATACCTGAACTGCGATTATCTGCCACAATGGCTACAGCTTTATCAGAGAGTGTTCAAATAGCTATATGCTACAATGACTGCAGCTTTATCCTCCAGTGTTCAAATAGCTATATCATCCTGTGTTCAAATAGCTATATCATCCTGTGTTCAAATAGCTATATGCTACATGACTACAGTTTTATCCTCCAGTATTAAAAAAGCGATATCTATAATGACTGCAGCAATATCATCCATTGTTCAAATACCGCTATGCTACAATGACTAGGCTATAGCTATGTGCTACAATGACTGCAGCTTTATCCTCCAGTGTTCAAATAGCTATGTGCTATGAGAGCTATATCTTTATCCTCCAGCGTGGTCCTCAAATAGCTATATGTTACAAAGCACTACGTTTAGCAATAGATTTCACTTCTTCGCCCGCTGCTTCAGTCTCTCTCTCTCTCTCTCTCTCTCTCTCTCTCTCTCTCTGTCTATCTGTCTATCTGTCTGTCCTCTCTCTCTCTCTCTCTTTCTCTCTCTCTCTCTGTCTCTCTCTCTCTCTCTATCTCTCTCTCTCTTTCTCTCTCGCTAGCTCTGGTGTGGGTGGTTTGATACCGGACGCGGCATTGTTATGCTTCACATATTATGCTCGTCCGAAAGAGATATCCCGTGAGACAGAGTAGCATTTGATGCTGGTATCAGCCCGTCATGTTGTTCTATGGGATGAGAGGCTGGCACGGATAGCAAGGAGTCCTGGACTGGGACTCTATTGCGCAGGTTCTGCTCAAAACTAAAGACTACGGAACAGATCAAGTAGCCCTGCCGAGATGTGCAATGAATTACTTGGATAAATTGTGGGCGAGTTGTGGAAAAGTCCGCACCCACAAATTATGTGACAGTTCTATATCTTAATTCTATCGTTCTTTTGCCTATCTGTTCTTTTGCCTATCTCTGTCTCTCTCTCTCTCTCTCTCTCTCTCTCTCTCTCTCTCTCTCTCTCTCTCTCTGTCTCTCTCTCCCTATACCTCTGTCTCTCTGTATCTATCTGTCTCTCTCTATCGCTGTCTCTCTGTCCCTCGCTCTCTATCTCTAACTGTCTTTCTGTCTCTCTCGCTGTCTCTCTGTCTATCTCTACATGTATATCTCTCTTTAGTCTCGCTGTCTCTCTGTCTCTCTGTCTCTGTTTCTGTCTGTCTCTCTCTCTCTCTCTCTCTCTCTCAGACCTTCCTTCAAGTCGAACTCTTTTGACTCTTTTTAACAATACGGCAAAACAAAAGACCCATCGCATTCGTCATGAGAACTATAATTCTTGAAGTGCGATGACATAAAACTTTATTGAGGATCGATAAAGTTTTATAACATGTGGACCTGTAAATTGCATAGTGACGATGTTAGGGTTAGGCCTGGGTCACACCAGCATAGGAATGACCAGGAAATTGTAAAACGACGGTCAACGAATCATTTAAAAGGCATGTTCGAGGTAATAAAGATTTGGGATTGCCAGAATAGCAACTGCAACAACCCAATCTAATTATTATTATTATTATTATTATTATTTATTATTATTATTATTTATTATTATTATTATTATTATTAAATATTAACAACGAAATCTTATATATCAGTGTCATGGCCGAACTCGGTCTTCGAGACTGCTTTACAGAAAGAGTTCAATAATTATAATAACCTAAATAGCGATTAATTTGAAATTAATATCTAAACTGGTAAAATATGTGTACATATGAGTGAGACTTCATGCCATTTTGGTAACTTATACAATAATACCCGTATCTTACTCTAGGTTCTATAACAGGCACATAAAGCCTATCCCTATCTGGCACTGTCGTGAATATTTATTATAAAATGAATTTAAAAACTTATTTTTAAAATTTCTTAAAATCTTCATTATCTGTAGATTTCTCTCGCTCCTGTACAATTTTCAGGTTAATTATTGATGGCGTAAAATGCTTTAAGTGAGTTTTCCTTCTGGACTGATTTTTTTAAATTCTGAACTTCTTTTGAGCTTCTTTTTTGCTCGTCAAATTGAATTTGGCTCAATAGTGATTGATATTGTCATTGACGATAGTAACACTCTCATTGTAGCTGTTGTTGTTGTTGTCTTTGGAATATCCAGGTCGACATCTCCTTACGAAAAGAAACCGTACGTTAAATCTGTCAATCTTTAGACATATAATATGTCAATATTTCTAACACAGAAAAAAGCGAATGGAATGCCCCAGAAATTAAAATAGACTCTAGGCAACTGAAGCTGCTTAAAAGCTACACCATTTTCCTTATATATTAAGGTTACTGGATGATTTTGATAACTAATACCCGCATATTTTGACATGAAGAGAAAGGCAGTGGATTGAAATATGTAGAGGAGTAATATGAAATGAACCTGCTAATAGGCGGTGCACTCACAAAGATATATACATGTATATACAGTATATATATATATATATATATATATATATATATATATAATATATATATATATATTATATATATATATATATATATACAGTAAATACATGTATCTATATATATATATATATATATATATATATATATATATATATATATATATATATAATAGTGTAGCACGAATGCTAGATCTGAGAAATGCAAAGCTCTGCTGATCTGTTTAACCATTGACAATTAATATTAATGTGCTTCATTAAATATTAACATGAAGAATTTCACGAGTTACACCAGTGCTTTACACAGTCACTTGAGATCCCATACATCTTCTTTAAACATATTCTTGCACTCATTATGCTATACTTGCATACATATACTCAGGTCCTCTAGCCTATAGCAAGTCCATCTTAGTGACTACATTAGGCTGTATGCTCCTAGTCTAGATATAAGTCGTTTAGGTGTTAAGAAACCGTCTTATTTAGTTTAGGGTTTTAGACTAGATATTTCAGTTAAGGTAATTTTTAATAGACCTACTCGTTTAATTAAGTATGCATGATTAAGTCAACTACTCTACTGCAAATTACAGTATTATGCCATTTAAAAATTGTCAACGAAATGCAAGCTCAGGTTGGCATACGGACATGTGATAGAGTTAAAAAGTAATTTACCAAGTTTAAATTAATTTGGCTAAGTTTAATAACTGCAACTTTAGAGGTCTCAGATACTAACCCTCATCGAAATAGACGTAAATTTAGTTATTGTGGTTATATAAATCACGGTAATTTAATTTACTACTCAGAAATGTAAGCAGCATTTCGTATGTTGGCCTATAATTTCAGGCTAATTCGTATATCAAAACTTACGCGCAGTCGCTGCAGTCATGCATCGATTGTATTGTTCCTGTACAGCACTCGGCGCGCCGTTGACTTGCGCAGAGCTGCAGACGTTTTGTTTTGAGTATAGAGAACGCGTTCATTGTATCACTGTATGTAATTGTAGAACGCTTCTTCATGTATAGTGCGATACTGTATGTAGAACGCTTTTATAGTGTGACACTGTATGTAGAACGCGTTCATAGTATCACTGTATGTATTTGTAGAACGCTTCTACATGTATAGTGCGATACTGTATGTAGAACGCTTTTATAGTGTGATACTGTATGTAGAACGCGTTCATAGTATCAATGTATGTACTCGAACGCTTCTACATGTATATTGTGATACCGTACGTAGAACGATTCTGTAGTGTGATATTGTAGGCTATAGAGAACGCGTTTATAGTGTGATACTGTATTGAGAACGCTTTTATAGTGTGATGCTGTATAGGGAACGCTCTTATAGTGTGATACTGTATAGATAGCGCTTTTATAGTGTGATACTGTACATTGAACGCTTTGATAGAGTAACACTGTATAGAGAACGCTTTTATACTGTGATACTGTATGTAGAACGCCTCTAAAGTGTGATACTGTATGTAGAACGCCTCTAAAGTGTGATACTGTATACAGAACGCTTTTATAGTGTACGATAGAGAAATGAATTGATAAAGAAATGGATATTTCTGTAATACATATAAATCAATATATTAATTATTTCACGACTGCATTTAATATTGGCCGAGGAATTTTTTTTAACTAATTGTCTAATTATAGTATCGATAAAAATTAATATGTTATCCTGTAAATAATAACAACAATTAGATGGTTACTATCGTCCATGACAAACTTCGAGTATTAATGAGACAAATTCAAGCCAATGAGTAAAACGGATGTCCAAAACGGTGCAAATTCCAAAATCCAGAAATTCAGTGTAAATATACTGAATATTAATAAATAATAGTAAATGGGCTTAATTTTAATACTTATCCTACATGTACATAATTTAATTCTATTCAAGCTATTTCCCGTGTTGTGTCCGGGACTTGGAAGAACAGACCAAACGTTAACTATACGAATCGTAAGAGGGAAAAAGAAAAACTGAGAAAGGTAAAGGAAAACCGTCTCAGAAGAGATGTTTTTCCGAGGTTATAAGCTGGCTGCATAAGGTTGGACCTACCACTTGGCAGAACAATAGAGTGAGAGAGAGAGAGAGAGAGAGAGAGAGAGAAAGAAAGAGAGAGAGAGAGTTGATTAGCTAGAGCTATTAACTAAAACTTAAGATTAGACTAGCATACAACTGCTAATTCAATACACTGTATGTCTTATACAGACAATATTTCTATAGATAGTCTTAATATTGTCTCAGCTTGAATATAACATTCTCTCTCTCTCTCTCACTCTCTCTAGTGTTCTGCCAAATGGCAGGTCCATGGTACGTATTTATTCTCCGAGTCTGCTTTCACGCTCCATCCAAAGCACTCCATAGATCAACGAGTTAATCACTTCACAATAGCAATGCCTTATCCATAACTTATGTAGCATACAGCTTGGGAAGAAATATGGCTTCTGAGGTGGTATCCCGTTGCCTTTCTCATGCTTTGATTTGTCACCTCTTACTACACGTGCAGTTATCGGTTGGTCCAGTATTCTATTCTTCTATTCTTCAAATATCGTAGTATTTATATGTAAATATGGTTGTAAATATCTGCTAGCCAGTAATTAGGATAGCAAATAAAGCTGTTTCAACCTAAATAGGATGTCATGTCACGTGATCGCCTGTTAATTGCAATTAGATTAGTTTCTGCTTATAACCGATCGTAAAGCTTTAAAAACAATTTGTTTACTACAACTAATATCGTGTTATATTTGTAAGATAAACTTATCTACAGTTAATTGCTGTTGGGCCTACATGTATGTTGTAATTTCCTAACGTACACACACACACACTCAAAAACTCACACACGTGCGATTTGTATTATATAATAATAGTAATCACACACACAGATATATAAGAATATATATATATATATATATATATATATATATATATAATATACATAATATATATACATGTATATATATATACATGTATATATGTATACACGTGTGTGTGTGTATTATTGAAGACCCACTTAAAACTAACAATATATATTTTATGTATCTTTCAAGTGTTCTTTTAAGTGGCCGGTCCATGGTAAATATTCCTACTTTGACGCTTTTTAAAGAGCACTCCCTCCATCGATTAATGAGTTAATCCCTTCGCAAAACGATAAGCGTTATCCACACATGAAATCTATAGCTGGAGAATAATAAGGTTTCTCAGGTGGTTTCCTCCTGTTGACTTCCTCGGTTCTTGCTTATCATGTTGTCCCCGACCCAACACGGGAAATGTATGTGTATGTATGTACATGTATGTATGTATGTATACATATATACACATGTAGACTATATATATATATATATATATATATATATATATATATATATATATATATATATATATATATATATATATACTGATGATAATACAACTGCTTCGGTGCATAATGTAATCTACATTTAGTGGATCATCAACAAGCAATTGATGAGGAATTCCCTTAGAAAGCAATCCTCTTTACCCATATAGTCTTTCTATATTAACCAAAAAATAATAGAGCAAGAGAGTAGTGTATAGGCTAGTGCACGTATTATTATATTTCACGTATTATTATTTTTCTTATATTTCAGCTCTTCTTTCTCGCTCTGTCTCTCTGTCTCTCTCTGTCTCTCTCTCTCTCTCTCTCTTTCTCTCTCTCTCTCTCTCTCTCTCTCTCTCTCTTTCTCGATATCCCTCTATGTCTCATTTGTATTTTACGCCTTAAATTAAGCTCAAAGCAAAATTCTCAGATTCCTAGTTCTGGTTTATTATTTGAAACTCTGGTGAAGTGGCAATAAATGTACTGCACCGTGCAAAGTTTCTACTTGATCATTATGCCATGACTACAATGTGTCTTATGTGCTCATACATAATATTGTGAAAAAGTATTGTGGTAGGTTAGGTAAATACTGGTTAGGTTACATGTAGGTTAACACTGGCTGGAGTCAGTGGCGACGTCGGTAAAATACTCAACCGCGGATCAGTATGTGTGGGTTCAAATCCTGGGCTCGCCCATCACTGACATTACTATCGAATGAGGAAACTGACGTTAACCTTAGCTTAACCAGCTTTTTTATATGTCGTCAGTTTAGATATTCGAGCCTTGCATGGCCGTCATTATTTCATTATTTCCTGAACACCCCGGCAAAATCTATTGTTTAGCGTGTGTCTACAAAATAGTTACATGACAACACTGGGTTTATTGATTGATAATCTCCAATAGATGTCTGATGCTCTAAGTGAATAAATAGAAACATTTTACATTTGTTTTATTGATAGCAATAATGTATCGATTGGCTTTTAAATGATTCATCTATGTGCAACTATTAATCATTAATTTGTTGTAGACAATGTTTATTTTTATTTGTATATACGCATATACGTATATATATATATATATATATAATATATGTATATATATATATATATATATATATATATATATATATATATGCATGCATGCATATACATGTATAGTCTATATTATACAATTCTATATATATATACTATATGCATGTATATGCATACATTTACAGTATAAATATATATATATATATATATATATATATATATATATATATATATATATATATATATTATCCATTAGAGAAAATGGATTTTCTCTTAATTAGACATTTTAGATAGTAGGACATGTGATTTATTTTATTCTTCTGATGATACTGTCTTTATTGCCAAGAGAATCTTAATTAGATACTATAAGATTTTCATTTATTATGTTATTTTATGTGGACCCGGTTGTTTTTTTCATGGACCTGGTTTTGTTTGCCTTAGAAATGGATTTGATTTAATTGATTAGTATAGTCTAAGGGAATTAGCAGAATACAATCAATATTCTAAATATTTACTGAAATATTACATTCTCGCAAGCGTTAAATGTTAATATGCATAATGCAGTGGACTTGGTTTTGTGTTTGGATGAATTAAGTTTCCGTTAGATGTTTTTTTTCCAGTAGTTTTGGATGAATTCAGTTCCCATTAGATGAAATTACTTAAGTACATTAGACTAAGTTATGCTCAACTTCATAATCGTCGTCTGCAGATATTGACACGGCAGAGACACTTTCAATTAAATTATCGTCGAATGGTTGTTTTTTGTTGTTTATATTAAGGTTCTGTTTTGCCTATCCAAGAACACTGGCTGAACTTTAGTTTAATTCAAACTCTAAAAGTAACTAATGCAAACGTATAGTTCGATTTGTCGACAATACAAGAATAAGGCAATAAGGAAAATTAATGAAACACAGTCTAGGTACTTGTAGCTTGTTTAGCAAGTCCAAAGAAGGAGACATAATTTTGTGAATACTTGAATACTGTCTCGTTGTAGGATTAATATTCGACCGCGGATCAGCATGTGCGGAGTTCAAATCCTGGGTTCGCCCTTCACTCTCGTCGCTTTCGAGTGAGGAAACTGATGTCAAAATTAGCTTTACCAGCTTTAATAAGGAACGGATAGCTGCAGCTGTCACTACTAGAATGATATCCTGAGCAATACTTCAATAGTTTGGTATTATTACTACCGATATATTAATTTAATCTGTTAACGAATTTCTAATATGAAAAGGCAATCGATGCTGATTCGTGGCAAATAAAAAACTCATTCACAATCTATTAACTAAAACTGGAAGAAAATGGAACGACTTCCGTCAGAATCTAACGGACATCATCCCTCCAGTATGACACAGGAATCTGAAATCGCCTCTCAGACATCTCAAGGTCGTTCAGATATAGGTCAAACTCGAGGTCAAGGACATTCGATGCAGCCACACTACGCAGAAGATAGGACATTCAGGACTCTGTTCATGCAGCAATGGCCAATGACGATCACGTACTGCGCAATGTTCTGGAGTTTTGGAATGTGTGTGGCCTTCCTCGGTCCAACTCTCCTTGACCTTGGGTGTTTGACCTCGTCAGACATGAAGTCGATGAGTTGGGTGTTCCTGGCGCAGCTCTTGTTCTCTCTGCTGGGCACTTCAGTGGCAGGCTATCTCGTGCAGAGGTAAGCTGATTGATTGCTTGATTGATTAAATGATTGATGGATTAAATGATTGATGAATTAAATGATCGATTGATTAAATAATTGATTGATTAAATGATTTATTGATTGAATAATTAATTTTTTTAATGATTCATTGATTACCAAATATATAGATTGACCGAGCGATCAATTAATTTTTTGACTGATTGTTTTTTAATTATTGATTAATTGATCGTTTTTTTATTTTTGACTTGTATACTGTAGATATAATAGTCATCACTTAGAACACGATTAGCATTGTGGTACATGAGCGGTATCTTCTAGTTATGGGCACGTTTTTATCTAAAAGAAAAGGTATTTAAGAATTTTTTTACAACCGCTTTAACAGTTTATTAGATACCCGTATAACGTCTTCCTTACTCGCCTGTGGGGCTTCATTGTAACCAGGTAAAATTAGATTTTAGTATTTGGTTAAGAGCTCATTAGATCTGAGCGATTTAGTATTAATTGGTATTAATTTATTAAATTGGTATTTATTGGTATTAGTATTAATTAATTAGTATTAGTAGGTTGACATCTAAGGGGAAAGTCAACTAAAAGAGTGGACATGAAGGGGAAAGCGGAAGACAGAGAAGAGTAGAGGCGTTATATGCCATGGACCTGCCAGTAGGCAGTACACTAAGAGAGAGAGAGAGAGAGAGAGAGAGAGATTGACTTCCATTTAGGAATCGAAGGACGACATCGATGATATCAAAGGAGTTCTCTATTGTCAATATTAGGCTAAGTTGCTTGAACGCAGCACTAGTACGACATCTTGTGGCCGAGTTTGGCAGCAATCCTGTTGTAGGTAGTAAGCAGCATTTCCTGCTAAACAAGAGGTCATTGATACAAATCCAAGCCTAACCGTCTCTGTCAGCATCGCTTGTGATAACGAAACAGACGTTAGACTAATTTTTAACGAGACAATAGCGAAAGTCGTTAAGATATCCGACTGCGGATTAGTATATGCGGGGTTCAAAATTCTGGGCTAGCCCGTCACCGATAACGCTTTCTATCGATGAGACACTCGCTAACTCTGGCTTTAGTTGTTTTTAACGTCATAGCTCGTCTATGCCATGGACCTGCCAGTAGTCAGTGTACTAAGAGAGTGAGAGAGTGAAGCAGAGAGAGAGAGAAAGAGAGAGAGAGAGAGAGTCATAGTGAGTGAGAGAGAGAGGGAGGAAGGGAGGGAGGGAGGAAGAGAGAGAGAGTGAGAGAGAGAGTGATAGTGAGCGAGAGAGAGAGCGAGAGACAGAGACAGAGAGAGAGCTCATTTACGTATCTATAACAGTGGTATGGAATAGCTTCAGGTACTAGGTACGGCCCTGCCTCTAGCTGCTGGCTGCTGCAGGTTACATCGCTGTGGTCAATCCCTGGCGAGGTTACATTCAGCTGCCGCCATATTGCGCCAGATCTCGCTTATTGTTCGTGCCGCCCCTATAATTGATTTTCGCGGGACTGACTGCCCGCAATGGCAGTGAAAGGTTACACTTAGGCAGTGGAAAAGATACGTGAAAATCCTACTTATTACATCCAGTATGCAGTCTGTGAAAGTCCTTCCGTTCACTAAATAACCAGTTTTAGGCTATCGTAAATATTCCGTCACCAAAATAGTTTAACAGTTTATCTGAAATTCTTGAGACAAATTTATTTAGGAGAAAATTTGACTTAAAGTAAGTAATTAAAGGAGTAATTCAAAGTCTACGGTTAAGTTAAACGACTGTGCTTTCAGATGCCTCCACGCAGAGGCTTAACGGGGTTTCGAAACTGTTGCCGTTTGCTACTTTGGCATGCCTGCTATGTATTCAGCCACGAGTCGATGCAATTGTATACATCAATCCTAATGAGGTGCAAGTATGACAAATGTAAGGCATATATTTGCCCGAAATACAACATCACGAAAATCTATAATTCAAGAGAAAAATTTCAGTTAGATTTAGCCAGGTGGATTGTAATTAAAAAATCAAGAGGGTGAGCAAAAAGAAGGTCAACAACTGTGTAAATTCCAAAATCCAGAATATCTGTCCAAAATATGTCTCTGTTGCGCATTGATAGACAGAGAAAATATCACAAATCTTATGAAATAGAGACGAGATTGGACAACATATCACAAAGCTCATGACATTGAGAAAAGATTGGAAAAATCGCAAATCTTATCACAGAGTCGAGATTGGAGAACATATCACAAATCTTTTGACATAGAGAAGAGATTGGAGAAGCGCCTGTCTCCAGGTCATCTGGAATGTGATTATCTCTCCAACAGCTTATTCCATTTGCTACAACAGAAATCCTCTTAACCAGCTGCATTTTACTCTCTGCACCAATGTATGAGTGCACACATACGTATTGAAAATCTTAATAGCTCAGTGGCTTGAGGAGTTGATAACGTCATAAAGATTTCAATGAAAACCTGAAGTGAATTTTTCTCGTGGGTTCGATTCGCAGCCGCGCTGTTCTGAGAGTAAAATCTCGGACAATCACTGGACTGGTTATACGGAAAATGGACTAAATTTCCTAACGGATTTAACATGTGGTATTAAAAGTGATAAATATCAATATGGTTGATCATTTCACTATAATGTGTAGTCCATATGTGTGTGTGTGTGTGTGTGTGTGTGTGTGTGTGTGTGTGTGTGTGTGTGTGTGTGTGTGTGTGTGTGTAAGTGCACAGTGACAAAGGATCAGTTGTTCACTTTTTTAACAGTAAGAGATGAGGCAGTAGAACCGGGACTTTAAACTTTTATTTTATAATAATGTAATTCAGTTTAATTTATTATCAGATTCCTTTAATAAAGATTAGGATTAAGATCAAGACAGTTTTAGATATAGTTTAGTTCTAATTCAGCTGTTTACACTTTTAGAATTTTCATGACGGCCTTCCAGCATACAATTATCAATGTTATGAACTCTTGTTTTAAACCGACACTCATTTATAATGATTTCTCGAGGGAAATGCGGCTGTAACGTTACAGTGTAGCAATGGACATGCAGTTGTTTCCCAGCACAGCTTTATATAGTATTGTTATATACAAAACTGTATCACACGAGACAGACAGTTATCAACGTGATATCTAAAGATAGTTAGCAGCGTTATATCTAAAGCAAGATAATGATCTCTCTCTCTCTCTCTCTCTCTTTCTCTCTTAGTGTGCTAAGAGATAAAGAGAGAGAGAGAGGGAGAGAGATACATACAAATTGTGATACTTAACATAGCAGGATATTGCTTTGTTTCGATTCAGTGTAGCCTATCTTTTGAAACTGCCATTATCATCTTCTTCCCATGAATCCCAGTTAGCCAGGGTCGCGTTGTGTCTCTTCCAACTATAATTACACAGTATATATAAATACTGCTTTAAATACAGAAATAAATACCATAAATATTATCTAGATTACGCAATTAGTTTTATACCTAATGAGCACACGAGCTGTAGCTTATAATCGCTTCGTTATTAAAATAGTAGATTATTATTATCTTTGAGAATAAGTTATGCTTCATATTTAGCAGAATTCATGTGATAGGGATTTTAAGAGATTCGTAGGTTTTAGAGTGTTATAATCCTCCAAAAAGTCCATTATGAACATATCTGTCATCGTTTAACCAATACTTGTAAATACTGTGATAACTAATATTACGCACTCTAATATAGACTTTATTTCACCAATACATGGTAGTTTCGAACAAAGATATAGAAAAAAGAAAGAAAAATAAACGAAAAGAAACAACACTTTGCATACAAGTACAGCTAAGCAACGCAAACCTAGTAGTGTACAAGTGACAAACAGAATCAAATCAACTCAATTATTCATTAGAATATTCAATATGTAGCATTTTGTCAACGTAGATCCAAAATTTTAATCGTACTGTAGCAACAGAATCAACAAACGAAATTTTATATTTCCTTTGTAAACTTTCAAATTATAAATAATCTGGGTGATCTAATTCGATCCCTTTCATAATTTTGGCATCTAATACTAATTTGTTTAAAAAATTATATCTATGGTATTCATATAAGATACTCAAAGGCCAAAAACCAAAATAATATTGACACCACATAATTACTTCCTTGTCAGTCGTATGAAAGATCTTCGAAAAGATACTGTCATATGCTCTACTCATACTCTTTAAGTCTGAATCTCGCAAGGTGGCAGCAGCAGTGCCATAAAGCAATGCTGATACACCATTACTATCAATCAGTTTAAGAATGACATCTTCAGATGCTTTTGTTCCCAGCCTTCCTAAAATGGTGTTAGAAGCTCTAAAAAATTTCCCTTTTGATTCTTCCCATTGCCATTAAAAATTTTTTGCCTTACAAATAGTGACTCCTAAGTATTTAATAGATTCCACCCAATTAATTGCAACTCCTTGAATACTTAAAGGTGAGCATGAATAGCTACACCTTGGGCCTATTCTTATACAATGGCATTTTGACACATTTATTGGCAAATCTAACTCATTGAAAACATTATCACATATATCAAACATAAGCTGTAAATCAGTAACCGATGCACTAATCAAAATTAAATCATCAGCATACATGAAGCTGTTAAAGCATTTATAATTAGCAAAGCATCCTAAATTAGATTGCTCTAATACACTCAATATATTATCCACAAATAACGTAAATAAAATGGGTGACAGAACTCCTCCTTGTTTAACACCAGATAATAGAGGCACACAATTAGACATACAATTTTTCCATTTAACAGTTGTAGAGTTTTTGGAAAACCAATTTTCTAGCACATTTAATACACATTTATTTACACCTCTGTTCTGCAACATACATAAAATTCCATAACCATTGCATTTATCAAAAGCTTTTTTCAGATCAATTAGCCCAATATTTACTGTAGTGTTTCTATTATTGAAGTAATTAACAACTTTTCTAAGATTATGCAAGGCGTTAGTGCATCCGACTTTTTGTTTAAATCCAAATTACCTTGTGGAGGTTTCTAAACTAACATACCTTAAAATACAGTATTCAAAAATTTTTGATATTATTGGGCATATCGCTATTCCCCGAAAGTCGTCAGCAGACAAGTTTCTTTTGTGATCCTTAAATTTCGATATTGGCGTAGTAATGCCAACCCCGAACTCCTCAGGAACTTTTCCCAACTTCAACATTATATTAAATAGAGTTCTTAGAATTATAATTAAAGACGGATGTGCATAAGCAATATGCTCAATTGTTAACCCATCTGCGCCGGGAGCTTTGTTTGCTTCAATGCTATTAATTACTTTATCAATGGCTTTAACTTCAATATAGCATTCATTTTCTGTATTTTCATAAACCCCCTTTTTACAAAAATAGCTATCCCGAAAAGTTTGGTGCTTTTCTAATGAGTTTTGTGTGCAGGCATTTTTTATATTATTAGCAAGAGCGTTGGCAATCTCAGTATCTTTTTCAATATCTTAACGTTACTTCATCAGAATAGGTTTACATACTCCTCAACACATTTCCAGAAATCACCTCTTAACAAAATAACTAATTAGATTAGATCTAACACCTCCACCCTTATTAAGAATTCATCAAATTTACACAGTTTTTTGACAAGGCTATACATGTAGCTAATGATATTTTATAATCTTCGTCAATTCTTGCATATATTGACATATTGACTGACTATTTTTACAATGAATGACTTGCTAGTTTGTTTTGGACATACATATAATAAAAAGCTAAGGGATAGTGCTTTAATGAAATATTTACACATTCAGTAAACACAATAATTGCACCTCTATCATTATTAAAAGGGCTTAAAAGCGATAGTCATTAACGAAAACAAAGGAGGGAGACTCATCGTTTTTGCTTTGTTCAATATTGAAATCATTACAGTCGGATGAATCATAACACATAAGCTAATAAGTGACATGAAAAAATACAAGACCTCTAGGATGGACTGATCTGCCATCTATTGTTGCATTGACACATGCATTATTTTACTGTTCTAAAGCTTTGAAAATTATGACGTCAAATGCTGAACTAATTGTGTCAGATTTTATTTGTCAAACATCAGCTTTCATATCCCATTCTCTTCCGTTTATTAGGTCCATTAATGCTATTTTCCAAACATTATTCTTGTCATTATCATTGTACTTTTCTATAAATTTTTGAATTTGTAAAACGCTTTTGAATTTATTCTTTTGCTTCGTGAAATATACGAAAGGAAAAAAATGTCTCTAATAAAAGGGAGTAACATGTGTTAAATGGCTGTTTGAGGAAATCTACAATTAGGAGAAAAGAGTAACCTTCAGATATGTACATTGAGTTAATGAAAAGTCGTCTGATATTTCATTCAATACCGGAAAAAAGAATTACGTAGAGTTTGAATACGGATGCAATCTAAGGGATGAGGGAAGAAAACTATATGGGAGAGAATTTCTAGAACATAATTCCACTTCCGTAGGTAAATACGAGTCCGACTAGAAAAGTGATTTTCCATTCAGGGCGTCGATATGCGTAAAAGCGACTGTTTGCATTCGGCGATTTTTAGTGACGGACTACTTCTAGAGATCTATATGAAAAGAATCTGGCCTAGATTTAGACAATTTGTTAGCTTCTTGTAGAAGTAGAAGTGCACAATTTTTCTTCTGCTCCACTAGCTATCTTTATTCCACCAGTAATCTCTACTCCACCAGTAATCTTTACTCCACCATTAATCTCTATTCCACCAGTTATTTTCATTCCACCAGTAATCTCTACTCAACAAGTAATCTCTACTCCACCAGTAATCTCTACTCCACCAGTAATCTCTACTCCACCATTAATCTTTACTCCACCATTAATCTTTACTCCACCATTAATCTCTACTCCACCATTAATCTTTACTCCACCATTAATATCTACTCCACCATTAATCTTTACTCCACCATTAATCTCTACTCCACAAGTAATCTCTACTCCACCATTAATCTTTACTCCACCATTAATCTCTACTCCACCATTAATCTTTACTCCACCATTAATCTCTACTCCACCATTAATCTTTACTCTACCATTAATCTCTACTCCACAATTAATCTCTACTCCACCATTAATCTCTGCTTCACATGTAATCTCTACTCCACTATTAATCTCTGCTTCACCTGTAATCTCTATTCCATTAGTAATCTCTACCCCACCAGTTTCTCTACGTTTATCTACTCTACAATGGCTGGAGCCAGTGGCGAATTCGTTGAGACACCCGACCGCGGATCAGTATGTGCGGGGTTAAAATCCTGAGCTCCCCCGTCACTGAAATCGCTTTCGCGTGAAGAAACTGACGTTATCATTAGCTCTTAGATTTTGCAGATATTCTTACAAATCTATTTATTGAATGCTATATTTTCTCTCATATCGTACAGCACGTATCAGCGCCTACGTATCGTCAACATTGTGATGTTGTCTTTCATTGCCAGTGCTTTGCTAAGTCGCTCAATATTGAACGCCGGATGTAGCGCTTTCTCGAGGTAATGGATACGACTTCTACAGCACTCGTTGGACTGTGAGCGAACCTACACAGCACCTAACACGCACTGATGCACTGATGCATTGATGCACTAATGCACTGATGCGTTGATGCACTAATGCACTGATGCACTGATGCACTGATGCACTGATGCATTGATGCACTGATGAACTAATGCACTGATGCGCTGATGCACTGATGCACTCATGGAGCGATTGTTTTGGCGCCTGAAACCATATTAAGAGTGTGAATAATACAGTGAACCTGCCTTTTACTAGAATACGAAACAGAGAGAGAGAGGCAGATGGGTGTTTTATGTATCCGTAAACTTTTGTGCTGAGAAAATATATGAACTATGAAAATAGTAGTCAATTTAAATAAGTCTTAGATGCAGAATGTGAGCATCCTATATACCACACCACTAGCAGCAGTATCACGTGATCGTGTCCTATAAAGTCTCGGACTCGAGCAACTCTAATGTAATTAACTTAACCGCTGCTCCGTCCTCCATCTCGATGAAATGCTCAGCGGCGTTGTCTTAAGTGAGCAGGAGAAAGAGCAATCCTGTCACATAGGAGTACACATAGGAGTACACATAGGAGTACACATAGGAGTAAACATAGGAGTACACATATGAGTACACATATGAGTACACATAGGAGTACACATAGGAGTACACATAGGAGTAAATATAGGAGTACACATAGGAGTAAATATAAAAGTACACATAAGAGTACACATAGGAGTACACATAGGAGTACACATAGGAGTACACATAGGAGTACACATAGGAGTACACATAGGAGTACACATAGGAAAGGATTTGAAGGCAAAACGTATGAACAGACATAGGAACTGTCATATGGACAGGGGTACAAGCATACATGTACATATAAATAGGTGTAGAGGCACACATATGAACAGATGTTGTATCAAGCATATGAACATGTGTCTAAGTTCACATATGGACAGGTGTATAAGCATACATATGAACAGATGTAGAAGCAAGCATATGAACAGGTGTAGAAGCAATCATAGGAACATGTGTATAAGTCTACATATGAACAGGCGTATAAGCATACATATGAACAGATGTTTAAGCAAACATATAAACAGATGTTTGAACATACATATGAACAGATGTTTAAGCAGACATGAGCAGATGTAGTAGCAAGCTTATGCAGAGGTATCATGATTCTAATCCCATATATCCCACATCCTACTGTATATAGTCTGTTATAATCTTGACCACTTGCTGGCTCCGCTTTTGCGCCACTAACCCAACATTCATATCAAACCCGAAGAGACGTTGCCAAAAGATGCTACGCCATACCAATTATTACAATTTTCCTCCAATATGTGCTATCGAGCAGGAAAATGACGTTAAACTTGGTCGTCTGCTTTTAGATTCATCATCATTAAGTGGTAATCACGATTCTAACAATCTCGTCACCTCTCAGTCCATAAGCGGATGTTCAACGCGGACTCTCAGATAATATCCTGTAGCGCATCAGTTTTGACGTCTAGGATTACGTTTATAGAATAGTAAATTTACCGTCTGGCATTTCCTAAACTTCTGATACCGTTGAACGGGCTCATGCGCTTCGAAACGATGAGATTGATTGATTGATTGATTGATTGTATTTCAACCGATAGTTCGTGATGAAGTGTTGTAGTCGGATTAATTGTGATGGAAATGTTGTTGGAATAGTTACTGGAGAAAATTCGACACAAACTATGCAACGGTTACCACGTGATAAGTATCGGTAATAGACGGTATCGGATAATATAAGTATCGTTAATAGAGTGTATCTAATAGAGTAAGTATCGTCCATAGAGAGTATCTAATAGAGTAAGTATCGTCAATAGAGAGTATCGAATTGACTATATATCGCTAAGGACTAAAATATACGTTAACACTATTTCTCGAGAATCTATGATAATTTTTGTCCTGTAATCAGGAGTGTACATTGTGATGAATGGAAGTAAATAATTAAACACTTTTATTGTAGAAATAAATTCACACGTTTAGAGGTTAAATGTCGCTATGTAGATCAGACGATGACGTCATGCTCTGTTTTCCATTAAGCTGTCATAAGCTACCGCCATCTCACTCCTACACTCTCTCTCCCTCTCTCTCTATCCCTCTTTCTCTCTCCCTCTTTCCTTGTTTTCCCCTCTCTGTCCCTTTCCCTATCTCTTTCTTTCTCTACCCTTCGTTTCCTCTCTCTTCTTTTTCTCTCTCATTCTCTCTCTTCCACTCTTCTCATTTCCCTATACCTCATTTTCTATCTTTCTTCGCTTTCTCTCTCTTCTTTTTCTCTCTTTCTCTCTCTCCCACTATTCTCATTTCCTTATATCTCTCTTTCTCTCCTTGTTACTATCTTTCACTATCTCCCCTCTCCCTCTCGCTCTCTCTCTCTCTCTCTCTCTCTCTCTCTCTCTCTTCCTCTCTGTGTCTCTCTTCTCTTCTCACCCTCTCTCTCCATCACTTTCTTCTCGATCTCTCTATGCCTGGTTCACTACGTTTTCTACTAAACTCTTTTCTGCTATTCATATCAATCAATCAAGAATTTAATAAGAAGAGTCAATTCAAGCAAGCTGGAGTCTTGTCGATCAGTGCATTCTATTATGCTGTATTGATTTTAGCTTTGACCTTGCTATCATTTGCTCTAATGAATCTGAAAGCATAATTTTATTGCAATCCAATTATCACCACTGTGTGACGAATAATCTAATATTAATCAATTAGTTGAGAGACTTGACTTTAAGTCGTTATTGCGAAACTACTTTGAACGTTCGCTAGAAATCAATTAAGGTTTAGTTATTCATTTTTAGTTTATTGATTGAGTGTATGCTTGTGTCTATTTTTTCAGCACTACGTATGTGTTTACTTGTATGATTGTATTGTAGTTTGTTTCTTGTCTTGCTACCTGAATGGTGAAATAAAAGCTATATATAATATAAATCAACGTTCATTGAACAAAATCTATTATAGCATACAAAGATTATGTTAATAGGGAGATAATTTTAAAAAGTTAAAAGCTAAGGTTAACGACAGTTTCCTCATTCGCAAGCGATGTCAGTGACTGGCGAGCCCAGTATTTGAACCCCACACATACTGATATACGGTCTAGTATCTAACCGGCTTCACCACTGGCTCCAGCCAGTTTATGCATTGTGCGATCTTTATCATTTGTATCTACTTTGTCTATATCTTTGTGTACTAGTTCTGTGCTATTTTCTAAATCTACGAAGCTTTGTGCGACTGGTATTCTTAATTAAATATGCAATTTGACAAAACACCTACAGCGGCATCCCGATATGCATAGATATGCGCACATTACATAGTCCAATGGTAACGATGATTATTATTTATTATTTTAGTCATTATTGGTAATTATAATTATTAATGTTTCTAAATTATTAATATTATTATTGCAACTATATTTATTATTTTTAACTCCTAAGAAGGGAATTCTTTTATTATTATTATTATTATTATTATTATTATTGCTATTATTATTATTATTATTATTATTATTATTATCTAATTTATTATGGTCGTCTTAGCTTTTACCTAACAAATTGTCACATTTCACTGTGAAACGATTTTGATTAAGACGAAATATTTCAGGTCTCCTATGTCAGTGAAATGTTCGTGGTTGTGAAACAATTTGTGCTAAGTGCTCCACTAAGAATCTTAACAACGCTAATGGTCTGTCGTCTTTATTCTTCAATTCTAGATTCCCACTCTAGATTCTCACTCTAGGTTCCCACACTAGAATCTCACTCTAGTTTCCCAATCTAGATTTCCACTCTAGATTCCCACTCTAGATTCTAACTCTATATTCCCACTCTAGGATGTCCCTTACATGAGGCTTTCCTCTCTCGTGCTCGCCAGTTTTCTTTCCATTATCTCATTGCCAGCCCAATTTGAGTTTCTTCAGTTTGATTGCTCTTTACTCTACCGTTAGCACATTTGCTTGATCTTAGCATTCAATCAATCAATCAATCAATCAATCAATAAATAAATAATAACTACAATAAATAATAAGTCTCAGAAAATATGAGACTATCGACCTTTGACGTGCAGTATTCAAGTATTGCCTGTTTTGAGACTTTATTATCGTGAAATAATCTCCCTGACGGTAGCTCGAATGTATCGGTTCGGCTTGAGGATAAGCGATGAGTTGCAGACCTTGTCGCTAAGCATTAGCAACTATCTAATATTAATAATCGACATCGTGGAATTTTAATGAAAATTTGTCAGCCCATAAATTTCTGAATTTTAAAACTTATTGAAATATAGGCCTACCCCTTGTTGGGTCCGGGTTGCTTGAGGAATAGACCAACCGTGTAAATATGCACGTGTCGTAGAAGGCGACATAAAAACTAGATCCAAACTAACGTCTGAAAGGGCATTCGGTTGTTGAGCGCCTACAAGACTCCAGAAATTTATACAAAAACTTCAACGTATGGATTTAGAGAGTTTATTCGTACCCCGACCCTAGTTAAACTGGAATTTAAGGGAAGAAGATGATGATGATTGACATATTGTCTTATTCTTCAATAAACTACTCGTGGTTTATGATGTAATAAACTTTAGCAATCTTTATGAAGGTATCTAGAGTGTGCCAAATCGTTAATTGCTTTCTGAAAATATTGTACGGTATTTATATGATTGTTATAGGGTTTCGTTGATTACGGATTTATAATTCTCAATTTCATTAAATATTACTACTAATTTAAATAAATATTACTACTAATTTTAATAAATATGAAAAATATTTATAAATATTTATATATTAATAAATATTAATATATATTTTAAAATTATAACTACTAATTTCAATCAATTTTACTACTTATTTTATTATATTAAATACCGGCTCTCAAATAGATATATTTCAGAATCGATGAACACAGAAATAAACAAATATGTTTCAAAATCGATGAATAAATAATTAAATGAATATGTTTCAGAATCGATGAATAAATAAATAAATGTTTCAGAATCGATAAATAAATAAATAAATATGTTTCAGAATCGATGCCAACCGAATATTGCTCATCAACACAATGATCATTCCAGTATGCATGTTCCTCATCCCTTTCTGCAAGGTGCTGGGAACGTTGGGTCTAATCCTGGCCCTGATGGGCTTCAACATGGGCTTCATTGACTGCCTGGCTAATCTACAACTCATCAATCTGTACGGTGAAAACGTGGCGCCATTTCTACATGTGAGTGGCTAACATCAATAATATCAATAATTAGTAGTCATCTATAGCATCATCATCTTCCCTTGAATCCCAGTTTAACTAGGGTCGGGTGTAATCGCTCCACTATCTAATAATTACATCATGTAATCGCCTACTATGTAATTGTTTAATCATACCCATCAACACATCGTGTAATCGCCTACTACGTAATTGTTTAATCATATCCATCACTACATCATGTAATCGCTCTACTATCTAACAATTACTTAATGTAATCGCATACTATGTAATCATGTAATCATATCCATTACTACATCATGTAATCGCCCCACTCCAGGCGCTGCACTTCTGCTACGGATTCGGAGCATTCGTGAGTCCGATGATCGTGGAACCGTTCCTGCTGAACGAGGATTGCTCTGAGTTCATCCACCATCCACTAGTGGACACCTGGAACGAGACGGACGGACCCGCCCACAACCTCCCTGAAGCCCAGCAGATGACCCGAGTGTCCTATGCCTTCTGGATCATGAGCGCAGTCCTGGTGAGAGTCCTTCTGTAGTGTATCCGTGGATGATTAGACAAATTAATCAATCAATCAAATAATCCTGGTAAGCAGTCCTTCAGTCATCTGTCTGTGGATGATTAGACAAATCAATCAATCAATCATCCATCAATCAAGCATTTAAGAGAATTAATCAATCAAGCAGTCTGTCGATAAATCAATGAGTAAATAAATCAATCAAATAGTCCTGGTAAGCAGTCCTTCTGTAATCTATCTGTGAATGATAAATGATTTAATCAATCAATCAATCAATAATTATAAATCAATAATCAATATTAATCAATTAATTATTAATAATAATTATTAATAATCAATCAATAAACAATAGTAGTCAAGCATTTCAATCAGGCATTCAATAGAATTGATCTGTAAACAATCAATCGATAAATTACTCAATGAGTAAATCAATCAATCAAATAGTCAATCAATGAATAAAGCAATGAATCAAATAGTCAATCAATGAATAAAGCAATGAATCAAATAGTCAAACTATCACTAAATCAATCAATCAAATAATCAATCAATGAATAAATAAATCAATCAAATAGTCAAACTATCACTAAATTAATCAATCAATCAATGAATAAAACAATCAATCAAATAGTCAATAAATAAATAAATAAATAAATCAAATAGTCAATCAATGAATAAAGCAATGAATCAAATAGTCAAGCTGTCATTAAATCAATCAATTAAATAATCAGTTAATGAATAAATCAATCAATCAAATAGTCAAACTGTCACTAAATCAATCAATCAATCAATGAATAAATCAATCGATCAAATAGTCAATCATTGAATAAAGCAATGAATCAAATAGTCAATCAATGAATAAAGTAATGAATCTAATAGTCAATCAATGAATAAATTAATCAATCAAATAGTCAAGCTGTTAATAAATCAATCAATCAAATAGTCAATCAATGAATAAACCGTTCAATCAATTCATCTCTCTATACATCTGTCGCTTGCTTCAGATGTCTTTACTGTTAACGCACTTATTATTTAATCACTTAATTATAAACAAACTAAATGAAATCATAAATTGGAAATAGCAAAAATTGCCTTAAATAAAAATAAATACAATAATTTGAGTTTAGTATTAAAATGATTATTTTCCAGGTACCTATTCCTGGACTTGTTCTCTTCGTAACCTGCGGGTCCAAGTCCTCATCTCAACCCTATGCAGCACAAGGTCGACCTCATTTAGATCACGACCTAGATATCAGCAAATCAGAGACCGGCGTTGACGTGACGTCATCAAATAACTCAAATAGGGGCGGAGCCGGTGGAAATGATTACGGAACATTGTTTCAGCAGCAGCAACAACAACAGCAACAAGACAGCAATAATGCTTCCCCACGTAAGATAAGCTGATTGTGCTCTCATGGTCGTAGATATTAGAACTATTAGTGCATTTATGGCCCTAAATATTAGAACTACTTTTGCCCTTATGGTCCTATACATGTACAATATATTATGACTATTTGTGAACTTGCAGTCCTAAAAATAAAACAAATTTTGCACTTATGGTCCCAGATATTAGAACTAATATTGTCCTTATGGTCCCAGATATTAGAACTAATTGTGCAACTTATATTGTCTTATGGTCCTGGTGTTTAGAACTTTCAATGTAAATATTATTTTAGTTAGCTGTCAGACATCTTACCTCATCTGTAGCGCTGCTTTAATAAGGAAAGATGAGGATATCCTTTTGGAGTATGGAATTATGCTATCCAATTATAGCGCTATGTAATTAATGTCGGGCTAGAGCAGGCCAGAGTAGGCTAGAGCAGGCTAGAGTATCCTAGAGTTGGCTAGAGTAGGCTAGAGTAGGCTAGAGTAGGCTAGAGTAGGCTGGAGTAGGCTAGAGCAGGCTAGAGTAGGCTGGAGTAGGCTAGAGTAGGCTAGACAGACACTTTTACACCCAAATGAGAGAAATGTAAGCATCATCAACCCGTCCCAGTTATCTGGAAAAAATAACAGTACATGTGTAGAGTTCAATAGCTTGGACAAGCTTTCTCTTCATTTATTTACTTATTTTCTATTTATTTAAAACGTCGATTTTGTCTGGCAAATATAAAATGTAGTCTAATGTAAGCAATTAAATAGTACATAAATGCAAAATCATTGCTAACCCAAGGCACTAGGCACTTATAGGGACCCATATTTAGTTAAGTCTGATATAAGTTTCCTGCTCGATAGCCCGTCAGTGACGATTGCGAGGACAGCACTGGATTTGAACCCTGCACTTCCTGATTCAACTTCAGATATTTAACAGGTAATGCTATCTAACCCGAATCTATATCTACGCGTCTTTGTTTGATATTCGTGTATAACAGAAAGGTTACAGAGCACTATACCCCCGGGAAGGAAATGTCTCTTCACGTCAACTCGAGATCAGACATTTGCCATAGTGGCCTGCACTGCAGCACTTCTATTCATCTACGACGGGTTACAGGTACGTATACAGGGTGAGTAAAAAAGTGATGACACCTGCAAAGAGTTTAAATATCTCAGGCTATTGTTAATATTTTAAATAAAACTTTTACCAAATACTACAGGACTAATTTCTGATGGAGTGGCCAATTTTCATCAATTTTGGTACGTAGATTGGCCAATTATGAAAGTTTCAGTAGAGCAACCCCCCTTTTTTGAACGTACTGTAAATAAAAATTTCATTTTATTTTATTTTTATTTTAGCTCTGAAAAGGGTCGTTGTGGTGGATCATAAAGAACCAGTTGTATCTGCTAACATTACTGCCTATTCGATATGCTTTCCTCCAGTTGCTTTTCAGGACTGCAGCAGCTTTCGGAACGCTAGGACAGCCTTGTTGACTCCAGTTTGGGGCAGTCTCTCCCAAATTGATGTTAGATAGCACTTCCTGCAGTTCTGCTTTGCTTTTAGGCTTCGAGTGATGTTTCTGATAGAGATGCAGCATGGTTCCCCAGACATGGTAATCCAGAGGATTTTGATCGGGAGAGTTTGGAGGCCATTCACTCTTCATGATGAAATGCGGATTTCTCTTGCTGATCTTTTCATGTGCATGGCGAGATGCATGAGTGGGAGCACCATTCTACTGAAAGATGAAGCCATTTGGTAGAAGAGCATAGCAATCATCAAACAGCTCGGAAAGTAAAGTATTGACATAATTCTGAGGGTTCACTTTTTCCTTCTCGTCAATGAAGTGCAATTTGCCCTTACCGTTGTAGCAAACGCCATTTTTAGGTAAAAAATGGGGGTTGCTCTGCTGAAACTTGTATATCTGGCCAATCCATAGATTAAAGTGGATGCAAATTGGCCACCCCATCAACAATTAGTCCTTAAGTATTTGGTAAAAGTTTCATTTGAAAATATTAACAATTGCCTGAGATATTCAAATTTTTGCAGGTGTTATCACATTTTTTTACTCACCCTGTAGTCAATCTATTAGGGAGGGGATATGGCATAACGGTTAGAGTATTCGCCTCGGATACCAGTGGCCTGGGTTCAAAGCCCAGGTCAGTCAAGTTAACCTTCCATGGAAGGTTAATCTTGTATCGGAGCTTTCTGCCGATTGGCGCTAGCAATAGCAAAGATATGATTAACCATGGAAAGGATTAATCATAACCTGCCTTGAATCTATAAAGCGGTCTCTAAGACCTTACACAGGCCACGACACCGCTATAAAAATTGTCGGAGGTTATTATTGTTA
This sequence comes from Enchytraeus crypticus, assembly GCA_905160935.1. Taxonomy (NCBI): domain Eukaryota; kingdom Metazoa; phylum Annelida; class Clitellata; order Enchytraeida; family Enchytraeidae; genus Enchytraeus; species Enchytraeus crypticus. Next base: position 351,532 of record CAJHZI010000806.1, on the reverse strand, counting down.
TTATTATTATTAGTAGTATTATTATTATTGTTATTATTACTGTTATTATTAGTTTGGCAATAATGTAATATACATGTATATCTTTTGACTCTTTCTCCTACTCTGCGCGGTCTTGTTTTAAGTTTAATAAAGGATGTACTAAGCGCAGTATGGCGTGCTGTATTATGTATTTTGTATTCATTTCCATATTCGTCAAAATCAGACAGTATTGTGTATTGTAAGTGGTTAAAATGGGAATTGAGAGCTAAATGGCTTTGTCAAATTTTTCAAATTAATAATATCAAATTAATATATCTATTTGGATATTACCACTTTGTGTTTTCTCTGCTGTCCATCTGCTGACAACTTAATAAGGTAACTTAAATTACTTAGTGCGATTATTCGTTTTAATGAATCTGATAAATATTCCTACGCACTTAAATAATGATTTATGGTTGATTTTGTATCGTATTAATTAAATTATATATTTTTTAAAATTAAAATAAATCTGATTGGCTAATTAATAGTCCGGTTTATAATTGGATCGATATATTTTAGTTAATGTTTTCTCCACAGCACATTTCTTTTGCAGATTGGTTTTTGATGAATTGATCTGTAGTGATGTATGCTTTGGGGACGTCCCTGACATCATCCTTGGATGAGGAAACGGACACTATTATTACTGTTATTATTATTATAATTATTATTATAGGCTCTTTTTGGTAAATCACTGGCTCTTTTTGGTAAATGTACTTGTATAATGTAGTTTTCAGTTTTATATTGAACTATGTGTTAACTATGTGTTGTAGAGTCGTGTTATGTGTTGTAGTTAACTAAAACCAATTAATATTAATTAATTGGTTTTAGTTAATGCCTGATGAGTCTTAAACAAGCATATAATTGCTTCCTGACTCTGTAATGTTATGTTTTTATTATTATTATTATTATTATTATTATTAAATATTTTGTATTATTTACAGTCTAGTTACGGTGGGTTTGTCTACTCGTACGCGCTGAAGAGCATAGTGGATCTAAACAAAACAGAGGGAGCCTACCTCAACGCCACCTTCTGGGTATCCGAGTTTTCTCAACAACTAGATAACTGCATCATCATCATCATCATCGTCTCATTGTTCATTGTTCATAATACTTAATCAATACTAACATAAATGCCTTTTCTATTCCTAATACATAATCAAACCTTACAATGCTATCATGTTTATTTACACTTAATTGTTTATTGACACTTTATTTCCAAAGTATTACAATTTATTCCCCTCTATGGATTGGACATATTGAGAAGAGTACAGCCGAATACTGATGAGTGCTGGTTAAAATTTGATTAAATTAGAAAATGAATAAAGCAATGAAATAGCGGACCAGAAATCACGATCTAGCTTATATAAAGGGGTTTATTAAAGTTTACCAAGAGAGACATTCGAAAGCTATTGATTGACAGCATTTAGCTATCTAGTTAACAGATGCGTCTTCTTCTTTTAGTGCACTGTCTAACGGCAGGTCCATGACATAATATATTATAACTCCTTCACATGTTTCTATCCTCTGCCATTCTCTTCACATCAACATACGAGTAGGTTATATCAGGATCTAAAGCCTGACGCTCCACCACTAAGCCACTACAGCATCTGTTGACTAATAAATAGTTTTAATATAAAAATTATTATTATTATTATAGGTACCGCGTGAAATCTCTATTAATGAAAACCCACCTTGAATGCCTTTGCTATTTACATACTCATTAGCTAGTGAGTATGTTCGCTTGCAATCCAAAGACTTTCTTCATTTGATTACGGTAGGTAGGTTGCAGTGTGTTTAACGTCAAGGTTTAGAAGCTCATGGCTTCTCTTCAAGACGACTAGACGCATTTTTTGACTAGGCACAGTTTGTATTACTCATTTGAATACGGAACTGCACAGAAGCATGTAGACCATAAAGACAGTATAAAAAAGGTGTTTAATTGCTACTTTATTTTAAATTGACATGGTATTTAAGACTTAAACTCGTATTTATAAGTAAATTTGCGCGTGATTTTAGGGTATGTTTGCACTGGGGCGATTACTCTCTATCCCTCTAGCGACGAGATTTACACCAGCTTTCATGCTTCTCACCAACATTGTAAGTATAATAATAATAATAACAATAATAATAACAATAATAATAATAACAATAATAATAATAAAGGTTTAACGTCCGTTTCCTCATCTAAGGATGATGTCAGGGACGTAAATATAGATCAGGCTATTTGCTGAAAATTCTCATCGATTAATTGATTGATTGAATTTTGTTATATTCTATTGCTTTACACAAACGTAAAAACTATGAGGTTTTATTAGTTTACACAGGTGTAAATATCAGGAGGGTTTTTTTAAATCGAAGGATATGTCTGATGTTAATTAATTGATTGATTAAATAATGTATCAATTGAGTGAATGAGTGTAAATGATGATGATTAATTGATCGGGTAAATGAGTGAAGATGATGTTGATTGATTGATCGATTAAATAGTTTATCAGTTGAATTGATCAGTGAGCGATTCATACTTTAATTCATTCATTCATTCATCCATCCATTCATTCATTTATTTTTTCATTTATTCATTTATTCGTTCAGTCATTCCTTCATTCATCCATTCATTCATTCATTCATCCATTCATTCATTCATGCATGCATTCATTCATTCATTCATCCATTCATTCATTCATCCATTCATTCATCCATCCACCCATCCATTTATCCATCCATCCATCCATTCATCCATTTATTCATTCATTCATTCATTCACGGTTGTTGTTGTGTCGATGGGATGCACGTTGTCTCAGTTGTTGATACTGGTGTCGAGCCACAGTCATGAGATGTTGTACGTGCCTCATGCACTGTTGTTGTTGTTGTTGTTGTAGTTGTTCTTGTTCTTGTTGTTGTGTAGATGGGATGTACGTTGTCTCAGTTGTTGATCCTGGTATCCAGCCACAGTCATGAGATGCTCTACGTGGGCACGTGTGTGTTTGGACTGTTCCTCAGCAGCATCGTACCCACAGCCATCTCACTCGCCGAGCTCTACATAGATATCAACTGTTAGTGTTCCAGCGTATACACACCTCACACCTGACTACACACCTGACACGTGACGACACACCTGACACCTAATTGCTCGCCTGACACCTGACTACACACCTGACACCTGACTACACACCTCACCTGACTGCATGCCTGACACCTGATTGCTCGCCTGACACCTTACTACACACCTGACATTTTATTTCACACCTGATACCCCTGACAAAAAGGCTGAGAGTCATACCTGACACCTGACTACAAACCTGACATCTGACTAAACGTCTGACAGTCACCCCTGTTTGCTGAGTTACTTTAAATTTTTAGTTCACCTTTAATAGCTCTAAGATGCCTAAGTAAGATGATTACGCAGCAGTCATGCGATTAGTTAATTAACTAATCAATTAATTAAACCTAAGCGGTTAATTCTGGCGACTTTGTACCCGTTATACCAAGTTTTTGTGTTCTTTCTGCTACTAACCCAGGAATCGAACCCACTCTTGGTTTCATATTTGAGACAACCCCTCCACTAGATATGCATATTCTAATGGATAGAACGGAACTAAGAAGCGAAATGATTTGTCTAAAACTCTAGTATACTATTTACAATTTGTCTTTGTTATATTTATCAACTTTTGTGTAAGTGTTTAATATTTATTCACTGTTAATTTTGCGGAGACGCTTCTTTAGACTTGCATTAATCATAATTGTGAAATTTTAAGATTGGTTGGTTTGCTTTTGATTGAACGAATGCTTTAACAATTAGTTACCATTTTATTTGTTGTTATTCATTTTATTTTGCACGTGTCTTGGAAGTCGACCAAGCTATAAGATCCAAACTAAGATCAGGAAGGGCATTCGGTTGGTGAGATCCTAGGCTCCAGAAATTATTGCAAAAAATTTCCAATACGAATGAAAGAGCCCATAGCGGGATTGACTGTTGATGCGGTATGGGACAGATAGGACTGGAGAAGGTCTATTCGTACCCCGATCATAGTAAAACAAGGATATAAGGAAGAAGATGTTGATGATGATGATTTAATACATTTTGAATTATTATTGCTTTTGATTCCCCGTCTTGTGCCCGGGTTGTTTAAAGAATTGACCAACCAGTGGTGCACGTGTCGTACAAAGCGACTAAAGTACTAAGATCCACACCAACGTCAGAAAGGGCATTCGGTTGGTCAGCGCATAGGCTCCAGAAATTGCTGCACAAATTTAAACGAATGGAAAAGTCTCAAATAGGGGATTGACTGATGTATGATATGATGTGGGACAGAGAGTATTTGAGACAGTCTATTCGTATCCCGACCCTAGTTGGACTGGGAATCAAAGGAAGATGATGACGATGATGATGATGATGATGATGATGATGATGATGATGATGATGATTGCTTTTGATACGCAGCATCAGTGACATCGATTCTGATAGTGGTGGGCGCCCTGGGTGAAATGATCTCTCCTGTCATTGTGGGAAATGTGAGCATTCAATCTCTCAATATGTCTGTGTCGTTGCCTGTCTGTCTGTTCCTTTGTCTGTCTAACGATCTTTCCATGTTACTGAGAGACTTACGTTTATTCGTTTATATACTACACAGCACAACAGTCAATATATTTCGAATAACATAAAGGTACTTAAGTAAAACGCAAAGACAGACTATCTGTCTAATATGTCTATTTATCTATCCGTCTGACTGTCTGTCTGTCTGTCTATCTATCTATCTATCTATCTATCTATCTATCTATCTATCTATCTATCTATCTATCTATCTATCTATCTATCTATTCTATCTATCTATATCTACTATCTATCTATCTATCTATCTATCTATCTATCTATCTATCTATCTATCTATCTATCTATCTATCTATCTATCTATCTATCTATCTATCTATCTATCTATCTATCTATCTATCTATCTATCTATCTATCTATCTATCTATCTATCTATCTCACTCACTCAATCACTCACTCGCTGAAATATTTAAATGTTTTACGATATAATAATATAAACACATTATATTTCTTTACAGCTATTTGTCAGCAGTGGACCTGCCAGTTTTCTAGTATTCTGCAACATTTTCTGCTTTCTGTCTATCGCCACGTTTTCTTTCCTCTGGTTTGTTGGACGCTCGACGCCTAAATTCTTGGGTAAGTCTACTTAAATAGCATACCTTTATTATTGGTCTCATGTTTTCATTTATGTGTTATTTCTTAATTCTATGTGCATTATTACTGTGACAATTTAAACAACCGGTAACAATTTTTAAAACTACTAATGTTTTTATTGTTTATAATTATTTTCTATTCTAACTTCGCTCTATTGGACAAATTTCTTTAGTTATACGAATGAAAATTAAAAGTTCTAATTTAAATTTAGCTATTTGTTATTAGTATGAATTTATTACAAAAAATGTCGACTAAAATAATCCTTTTTAATGTCAAGTTTGTTGGTTGAAGATGCTATCAGAATCATGTTTTATTGAGTTAATTAAGTTAGTGGATGATGTACTCTTGTTTTACTCAGTACAGACTATCGGGACCCAATCCTAAATTAGTTCTAAAATTTAATGTTGTTGATTACACGCCTAAAAATTAAAATCCTATAATCCGGCTAGGATATATTCCATAGATGTGATCATCATCACAGTCTACGCGTGCAGTCACTTTTCGCAAACTAATTTGCTTCATAATCTTCAGTGGCCGACCATATCAAAATAGAGTCTCAGTCGCCAGCCAACCAATAATTAATATTTAAATAATTAATTAAAGATTAATTGTAACAAGTCGCTCCGCTTCTTCAAAAACCGAAAGAAAATATGTTGTATAGTTTAGCAAATAATAAAAATAAAAACACCGTTATTAATTTAGTAATATGCTTGATTAATATTAGCCTAGTGACTGCTTCCTTTATCTCTTGACTCGTTAATTTATAATTAAGGATATAGAGTATTATATTCTGAAGGATTAACCTAACTGTCTCATAATTCTAGTCCAATTCTACCTAACATAGTCACTCTCGTCTTGATTTTTAGCAATGTTTTAGAAGTCTATTCTTATATCAATTACGTCACTCAGTATGTTATTTTAAATTAAAGTAACGGCAATGATATTCATTAATTTTCACTTCGTTATAGAACTTCACTACTTTTTTCCAACTTTCTGTTGTGTGCTCCAACTTCCTCAAAGTGAAATAGAATGTGGTGTATTTTATATACTATAACTAATTGTCACAAAAAAATTAAAAATTAATACTATCATTGTCTCGTGGCTGGTTTTAAAGAAATGGTGGCAGAAGAGAGAGTCAAAAAGCAATCACCGAAGAGTCATGCTAAAGGGAATAAAAAATCGACATTCGTCGTGGCTGTACCGGTTTATCCTGCGTATCCAAAAATTCTAGGCTACTAGTAGAGTAAACGTAAGCCCTGACCTAGTAGGTAGGCGTAAATGATTAACAAGGTGAAGGTTTAATTAAGTCAAATTCTTTATTAAGATTTTATCATTTTTGCACAATATCACGCTTACTCTGCTATTGACTGGTGTTTGTAGAGATTTTAGCCTACATTGCGCGTACTGCTAATACCGTGCGGCCTGTGGCTAGTTTTCAAATTCTCTCTTTTCAACTTAATATGTAAAAATGACGCTATCGCAAGTAAAAATTAAACTCCCGAAGTTAATTGATAATAATAATAGTAACGAAGATCATCAAGGTAAATAAAACTCATTGCGGGAAACATATTTTGATGATATGTTAAGCCATAGTTATGGCCTATATACCGTAGAGGAGGTGATGCATTTCTACAGTAGTCAACTTAACAGTTCACAGTGCATTAACCATTAACTAATTATTAAATCAATCAATAAGAATTTAACGTCCAATTCCTTGCCATAAGGTATTATCAGGGACGTCTCTTGCAGACTCTTCACAGATATGCGCCAAAGCACCACACGATGACGACTGAGTACACAGAGACCTCAAGAGAAAGCGAGATCATAACAGTGCAAGTCCAAAATCCAAGGCAAGCTAGTCAAAATTTTGGCCTATGGCGGTTGGAAATGGGTTTTTTTAGCATGCCCAGGAAAGTACCGTTACGAGATCGAAGATTTTGTGGCAGTGAGTTCCATATTATCGTAGCAGGAAACAGTAATTAGCTGTATTAATTAATTAGCATTAGCCATTACCTAGCACTAAATATTACTTAGCATTAACTAGTAATTATCAGTAAAACAATTGTGATGTAGACATATACATTTCACTGTCCGTAGCATGTCTGCTATTAATCTGACACTTGGGACATAGCATCGAACTATTTAGAGACATTTTCTTGCATTTGGTAAAGAAAACCGACAGTGTATTTAAATAGGAGGATAAGGCGGAATCCAGAATCTGTCTCCATCAGCACCTGTAAATTAGAAACTGAATTTAATTTTGAGCTTACCCTAATTTGACTGAATATTTTGCATTAAAATACGTCTAAATTAGCATAACTAAGACTAGGTCGCTCTTCAAACGTTTCCAGGATTATATAACCGCTGCAAAGAACTAAAGATTAAGTATATCCATGTTGTGCCCTTGTAAAGAAGTAAACATTCAAATATCCATGTAAAGAACTAAAACTCAATATATCCATGTTCTATCTATATAATCAACTAAAGATTAATAATTAAATATAATTCTGCTAATATCTGCCAACACCTACGCACGATGCTTGGTTTTGAATTTTTTCCTTCTCTCGGACATTATTTTTTATTTAGACTATATATTGCTTTTCGAATGCTGTTCTTGATTTTGCTTTTTAAAAATATACTATACATGTATATCAAATACTTGTGAGAAAGAAAGGTGTGTTTGGTGCAATGATTTATAAAGAAATATCTTAGCAAACATGTCCGCCTTCATGTCCATTCGAAATGTGAAAATCAAATTACATCTATACTCCATATTGAATAGCCCATTCTTCACTAGTTGTGTTTTATTGCATCGCTTTTGCGTTCCGATTCTAAAATAAGGCCAATCATGTTTTGATATTATTAATAATATTATAATATTATTATTAGTGTTGTTATGATAAATAATAATATTATTGCTGCTATTTATTAATCTCGCAAAAATTTAAATTGCTTTTTAATTGCTCAGAATCAACCGAATGGAAGGGCCTGTGCTTTCCTTAAGATAGATAGTTATAAATTCGTGCGCATAGTGTTGAGAGAGGATCAGTGAGGTTGGTGTAAAAAACCTTTTTCTTTGCCTGCACTGTTCCCAATCTCAACTGAACGCCACACAATCTCCATTGCAAATGACAAACTATTTCTCGGCATAAATTGAAATAAATTAAATTAATTAAAAACAAATTTAGACAACCATGATCGATTGAATTATCAATCAATTATGCGTCTATCACAAGCTTAACTATCATAAGCTTTTGACAGTTTATTTACCACAAGCTTACGATAGTTTATCTATCATAGTTTAGTTTATCTATCATAAGCTTTATTATATGATTGACTGATTACCTGATTGATTATATGATTGATTTATTGCATGATTGCTTGTAAATTGCGTTAAAAGCGCATCGAATCCCTGTTTTCTTGTTTCACACGGGTTCGATTCCAACCTGACTTTCTTCAGGTTACTGATGTGACATTAAACAAATGAACTACAAAACGTACTTTAAATTCTGCTATAGAACATTAATCGATCGATTCAGGGACTCGTTTTTCCTGTTCATCTGCATCTTCTCTTTTAATCTGATGCTTGGTAGTCCTGATTACGATTATAATAGAATAAAATAATATAATTAAAATTGAATATTAGTCGCGCTTGTCTACTACGCTCAAATGTACTCTTATCTGAAAAAAGTATACACGCATAAAAGTAAAAGATCAACCATGTATCTATCAATTGCAATACTATATGTTTAAACCGCTAGGCAATTTTTCAATTTTCCGTGTAACCAGTCCAGTGAATGTCCGAGATTTTACTCCAAGATCAGCGCGGCTGGGCTTCGAATCCTCGAGGGCTCAATCCATCCAAGGATCTGTCATTTAAGACTTCATGACCTTAACCCTACGCTATTAAGACATTCTAACATATCTCCAACATAATTATGTTCTTACTCTTCGAGTGAAGTTCTGCAGAAATATCTGAACTTTATTTAGGATATATTAAAATGCGTGTTTATAATATATTTAGTCCGCGTTTATTTCTTATTATTTTTTTTATTACTATTTTTATAGTATTTTAACGTTATTTATGATTTAGTTATTATTTTTAGTATGTGTATTATCTATTATATATATTTCTATATAATACTATTCTTGTCCATTAAATTCATTATTATTCTATTTTAATATTAATATTCATTACACGTTTATAAATTGACGTCAATTTATAACTACAATTAATTGTCTGTTTTCTTGGCAGTGCGCCAGGAGACGTCTTTTATCTGGTGCAGGATGTGCGCTATACGCCAGGAGGCGGGGCTGCCCCCGCAGACAGTTCAGCACGTCAAATACCTGAGGAAGCATGCCAGTCAGAGCAGCAACATTGAGATGAACCTGGTGGGGCACCCCCAGGCTGATTATGGCTATAATCCCCCTCCCGCTGTCCCACCCCCGTCATACTACAGTGTGGCCCATTAGGAAATTGAGAACGTTTAATTTGTTGTTGTTAATTCAGTGGAACCCAAATTGTTACTGAATAAATTTGTTGTGATTTAAGCGGATGACCAATAACATGAGCTTTTCCGTTGGCCATTGGTGAATTAAATTGTTAGTTGATTAATTATTTTTAATATCAATGTAAAATTGCTGAAATACTCGCTATTTGTTGTTTTAATGTGTGGGGATATTATATTTTGGTTAACATTTAAATGAGGGAGACAGCAATTAAATTAAAACGTAGGATAGTGCTTGAGATACGAAAATATTTTGTACTTTCTGAATGAATAATAATTATTATTTAAATAATATTTCTACGTTACTTAAAGGGGACTAAGTTTATTAGTACACTATTAGTACATTATTATAAATTTCCATGTTGGCTAGGTTGACTAAAATATTCTAATCCTTTTATTCTCTTGAAGAAGTATACTGTATAGGACTGTATAGAGTTATGCATTTTGAAATTTGTGTATTGTGCATTTTGACTAAATGCTGGATAGTTATTTATATTATATTATGCACATTTCGATATTTACAGTGGTAACATAGTCTTGCTTTACAATTTATGAAGTCAAAGCTGCCTATAATTGAAATTCTAGAAATTACAGAACATCTCTCTCCCGATAGTAAAGTGATTAACAAATCTAAATTTTAAAGACCATACTCACAGAAAATAAGGGTAGAATATCGGCGAGGAAACAATGAAACAGAAGACTGCTTCTGATTTCGTGTTTAACTGACTAAACAGGAATTTAACCAACTGTTGTTGTTTAAATGGTTGATTATCTCAGTAGTAAATACGGCCATAAGTGATGAATTAACGTGTGATTCTCAGCAGTAAAATCTTCGTCTTTTTCTCTAACGATGACTCAATCTTTTTGCCTCACACGTTAATAGTTAATATGACATTCCATATTCGAAGTCAAATATGAGATTTTGTAATCGAAGCACTTAGAGACGCTCTGATTTATAATTTAACAACATAATGATAATGGGCTAAATTGAAGACACATGTATATTGTTGTTTGCTTGCTCGACTTGAAGTTTACTAAATTGCAAAACCTTTTCGCTTGATTTAGGCAAGATTTGTCTTTGAAATATTCGATGTATGCAAGCGTTTCGAGACTATGGAATGATTTTCTCGAGATATGGAATTTTCAGAATGTCTTCTATCTATGCAATACCATCGATATTGTAGCTATTCAGCCAGCATATCTAGCCAAAAGCAATGTCAGCGATATTGGTTGAATGATTCAGCCTAATGAATTTACTCTATTAGTGTTTGACCATATCAACACAGAATTGGTTTAGTGCCCCTTGACTTTTTCTAACTTGTAGAACTAAAGGGGCAGCTCAGCAGCGAGAGAACGCAAGTTTCACTGGCAATGCATGTCTATAACTAATGCTAGAAAGTAAAAACACGCATTATAGTGAAATGATCAACTATGTTGATATCTATCACTTTTTAATACCACTTGTTTAAACTGTTAGACAATTCAGACCATTTTCCGTATAACCAGTCCAGTGAATGTCCGAGAGTTTACTCTCAGATCAGCGCGGCTGGAATTCGAACCCAGGAGAGTTCAATTCACCTCAGGATCTGACATTTAAAACTTCATGACGTTACCCCTACGCTATTGAGACATTCTACTATAATTCTATATCTAATCATTTAACAATAAATAATATAACTATAATGCTATAACTAATGCAATGCATATAACTAATAGGGTCTACTCTAATTTTCAGTTTTTCCATATAAAAAGTTTCTTTATTCGTAAATATGTATGTAACTATATAAAAAAAGTTTTTTTTTTGTATCTATGCATGACCACCATTCGGTTGGTGAAATTCAACTTAATACTAATAAACGTTCAAAGTACTAATTCTTATTTCAGGTTGAAGCAAACGCACTGTTAACATACTCTTTTAGGACTAAACGAATAATTGCGCATAGCGGTAACAGATTAAAAGCATCATCTTGATTTCAAATCTGGGTGTTTATGAGTTATCGCTTACTAAGTGTAGAACATGCTTACTTCAAGTTACTATAAGTTTATATTAATATTACTCAAGCATCGCACTAGTTTTACTGCTACTTTTATTCTCAGTTTTACTATGTTTTTATATTGAGTATAATTTAGTAGTGTAAATAATGAAATGCTTCTACATCTAGTAGAAGCATTATACCGGACGTTAAACCTTTATTATTATTATTATTATTATTCACTAATTCATTTGTACGAGGTCACAACTACGTACGAAACGCGGCGTTTCTACTTGTCATTTCCTGTTACAAAATACCGTAATTAAGTTGGCTGGTGGAGTTAGTATTATATCGATTTGGTACATATTTGCAAATCCTGTTTTCAGGTTGAAAGACGTCATTTTCCTCAATAAATTCAAATTATCTTACCCGGTCGACAGTTTTTTTGTTCATCGGACCGGCACCTTTTAGGATCTCATTATTTTTCTTCACCACAATCATACAAATCGTACAAATCGCTTTGAGTGAATCGATTTGTAGCGAACTGCTAATTAAGAACGTCCCTTATTATGATTTCGTAAAGAAACGGAAATTAAATTAATATTATTGTTATTAGCAGTATAGGCAGGCTGGCCTGGCTAGCAAAGCATTAAAGCGTTTGAAGAACAGCTTTTACAGTAGTATTTACTGCCATCGCATTGTTGTACAAAACTAACGTTAAACTTTGGTAAAAACTTTACCTCGGTGAAATGATATCTGCACTTATAAAGTTTTCGAGATTTGTCACATATCTAAAATGACAATGATTCTAATCAATTAGTAATTAACTTGTAATTAGTAATTAACTTGTAATTAGTAATTAACTTGCAATTAGTAATTAACTTGCAATTAGTAATTAACTTGTAATTAGTAATTAACTTGTAATTAGTAATTAACTTGTAATTAGTAATTAACTTGTAATTAGTAATTAACTTGTAATTAGTAATTAACTTGTAATTAGTAATTAACTTGTAATTAGTAATTAACTTGTAATTAGTAATTAACTTGTAATTAGTAATTAACTTGTAATTAGTAATTAACTTGTAATTAGTAATTAACTTGTAATTAGTAATTAACTTGTAATTAGTAATTAACTTGTAATTAGTAATTAACTTGTAATTAGTAATTAACTTGTAATTAGTAATTAACTTGTAATTAGTAATTAACTTGTAATTAGTACCTTGTAATTTACTTTTAATTATTAACTTATACTTTACTGTTATGAAATGAGTTGTTCTTTTTTATACCTCACAGGACTTATAGAAGCGTATAAATATGATAGAATAATATATTAAATTGCTTCAAAATTGTGTATATCTCATATTATATTATATAATTATTATATTTTATTAGATGTTATATATAAATTTATATATATATATATATATATATATATATATTTATTTATTTATATATATAATATATAATTTATAATTATATATATATATATATATATATATATATATATATAATCTAATTAAATATACATAATATATATATATACATATATTCATACATGTACATATATATTTATATATATATATATATATAATATTTTATTATATATATTATATACACACACACACACATATATATATATATATATATATATATATAATATATATTATATATATATATATATATATATATATATATATATATATATATATATATAGGTCTATATATATATCATCATCATCATCTTCCCCTAAATTCCAGTTCAACCAGGGTCCGTATACGAATAGACTGATCCATTATACTGTATATGTATATATATATATATATATATATATATATATATACATATACGTATATATATACACATGTATATATATACCACTGACGCCACTGCATCGCCACTGGCTAGAGTAAGATATACGACCGCGAGACGGTATGTGCGTGGTTCAAATCCTGGGCTCACCCGCCACAGACATAGCTTTCGAGTGAAGAAACTGACGTTAACATTAGCTTTTTTAGTTTTATATATATACATGTATATATATATATATATATATATATATATATATATATATATATATATATATATATATAGTATTATTAATATTGGCCTATTATTATAAATACATATATTATATATTAAAAGTATTGTTACTAATAATACTAAATTTTTACATTTTTATTATAATATTATAATATTTATTATTATTATTTATCTAGTATGATATATTATTATTAGTATATTAGAGCTAAATAGAAGCACGATTTCTAACTGAATACCTAATGCAAATCTTGACATGTTATTTGTATTTCTCTGAATGTTCCTCCATGTATACCACTACCATATTGCGATTTTAGTGTTTGTGTATTAAATTACTATAACTGTTATATAGGCCTAATTGACATTGCAGTATGAGATTGTAAATAATTGTCTATACACAACATTCCCTCACTTCGGCTTATTTTTCTGTAAATAAATGTCTTATCGTATTACCGAGCTCGTTGTTGTTGTTGCTGCTACTCAAGCACACTGTAATGCTGACGACCTATTTACCCTACGATCTGACCCCCACCTTCCGAACTAGTCTACCCCTACCCTCGCCACCCCCCACTTGTTGCTTCAGCCAAACTTTCTGAAATTAATTCATGTGGCAGACGATATTGATTCAACTGTTCAGTGTACGTATTTAGACACATTTTAACATCGGTATTTTACTCTTTTGTCAGTCAGTACTAATTCGAGGAGCAATTTCACGCAATTTCAGTTTAATGGAATCGTTCTGCATTCTAAAAATATTCTACACTAGATTTTAGCGAAACATCGTAGATATTTCAAGAAAGTAAATGTTAAATCACGCACACTGTAGTGAAATGATATTCTATGATAGATTCCATAAACATTTTTTACCACAACTTTTAAGTCTAAAGTTCTAAACGCTTAGCAATTAGGCTGGGCTTTAGTCCAATGACTTCATTTAACAATTAGGCAGGTTGTAGTCCATTCCATATGCTAACAGAGATGCTAATGTCCGGGGTTATGGATTCAGAAAAGATCACCTAAAAAAACATATAACTGACATCAGTCCTCAGGTACAGTCATTTAAAAATTTATGACTTTGTCTGACACTGGTAAACCTGGTAAAGCTAATGTTAACTTCGGTTTCCTCACTCGAAAGCGATATCAGTGACGGGCGGGCCCCGGGTTTGAACCCCGCACATACTGATCCGCGGTCGCTTATCTTACCGACATCGCCACTGGCTCCAGGCAACTGGCTCCAGGCAACTGGCTCCAGCAAACTCGCAATTAACTCAGCTATTGAAACATAGTAACACATATTATTTACAAGAAATTTCTTAACCATTTAAGTGTTAGATAAATTGTAATATAACCCTTACATTTTCCCTCTTTAACTTTGGAAGTAAAGGAGAATAATTGTGGCCTCAGAAAATTTGAGCATATTTACTTACACTATAGTAATAACGAATGGTTCACCATTCATATTTTAGGCTTATAGCTAGATTACAAACATCCTACCCTTCTAAAGGACTATCAATAATAATCCTTTTGTTCTTTGTGGAATGCCTAATTCTAGAAACAGATTTATTTCAAACAATGACAAAAGCTAATAGAAACGGACCTGGTTAATTGTTATCACTTTATGAATAAGGACTTGACATTTTCATAATATGACACAAATTATGATAAGGCATCTATAATTATAATTGTTAATAGGTTATTCAAAACTTTAGCAAGTGCAGTAATATAAAAATAGCATTATTATTCACTTTCAAGAGATGTCACTAGGACCATTCTACTCAATAACCGCGCAATATACAATGTATTTAAAATAATTGCAAATTATTCGCAGAATGAATGACTTCAGGTTCAGGATATAATAATAATAATAATAATAATAAAGGTTTAACGTCTGTTTCCTCTTCCAAGGATGATGTCAGGGACTTTCCCACAGGACATTTCTACGGATCAATTCACCCAAATCAATCTGTAAAAGAAATGCGCCGAGGAGGAGTAAGGTCCTAAACGAAAGCCGGTGATCACAAATGGTCAAGATCGATCGATTGAATCTACGGTGGGAAAAGGTAAGTCTTAAGCTTACTAAAGAAGTTGAAAGAGAAGAATTAGAGCGAAGACTACTATAAAGTACAATACGAAGTACCATAAAGTACAATATAGTACAGCACGAAGTACTATACATAAATGATTAAATATAGGCTACATATATCAGATAGACACATTTAATAATTTGAAATAAATCGCAATGATACGTAGCTACAGAAGTCATGCAATGGTAATTAGCCACATATCATGAAATGGACTTCCTTGATCGAGACATTAGGAAGTAGTTAATCCAGAAGTGCAGTTGTTTTTGTAAATCTTAGTTAGAAACATACCCATGATGCCAATAGAAAACTACCTCAACACTCATATTTCACAAAATACCCATGACAACAAGAGAATACTACTTCAATACTCATAATTCTCAAACATACCCATGAAGCCAATAGAAAACCACTTCAACGCCCATAATTCTCACAAAACAATGTCACAATGGTGACACTACTGATTGAGGAAGAATGAAAGGTAAGTTTTAGTTACTTTGGCTATTGAATGCCGTTGTTTGAACGAGAGCGCAGCGAAACCCAGTCGACGTAAATATAATATAACTGGGCTAAAGTCCATCGGTAAATGTAGATTATTTCTGCAGTAATTGGCGCCTTATCGCGCTTTTTACCGTAAAAACACGACAACTAAATACGACGAGAAGCAGCAAAACACTCGAGTCAACGCTGAATTGAGCGGTAGTTTATGTTAGCAAATATTTCTGCTATTCTTTGGCTTGAGAGCGACTTTATTACAATAATCATAATAGGACTAGATATCTACATTACCCTTTATACTCTACGATACAGACCTCATTAGCAACAACGAGGCATTAATAAAGACTACTCGATGATATCGCAAATGTTTTGCATCTTTACGTGCGCAAAAGTTACTCCAGTGTCAGAGTCATTGTTACTGATCAATTATATCGCCCACATTCTCTGTGATATAAGACGGCAAGAGTTTAATTTTATGATATGGTTCGTTAATACACTAATTAGAATACATAATCACAACGTATTTCGTTATATAGTCTAATGTAGAATATAGAAGCTTTTTATATAGCTGCACTAAAAAATTGTTGCAATTTGAACTTATATTGCTTGTTTTTGCCAAGTAAAATGGTGTCTTTCTTAAATGGTGACAGTGTAAAACATTTAACATCATGCAGTGAACCAACTGCCCTTCGAAAGCTTCATAGTTTGTAGCGTTTTAATTAATTAAAACGTCACCTTACTGTACGAGACTTAACTCAATGGACAGCCTCGAAACTGATAAATTCAAAATTAATGTACAAAATAAAAATGTCTAAATAAATGGAAGTAAAATTACCGCAAAACTTCTAGACATTAATTAATTAAAAACCTGAGTTAAAACCATGAGTGAGGCATAACTTGCAAAGCTGGAAGAACATAAAGCATTTTTACGCAATAATCTTAGATTAAACTAGATCTTTTACTATTGGTATTCAATAGTTAATACGAAATGTTATGATAAAGCATGAAAATTGCAATGAAAGAATTTTTCCCACGGCACTCTTTTATTCCAGATGTATCCAGATTTATGAGCAAGCATGAATACATGCGCACATATACATTCATGATACAATGCATGTATGTATCATGCCCCGAATGGTTCTTCAATGAATAATTCTTGCTTGTTGTTGTATTCAAGTCACCGTATACCGAACGAGATTAATAAGGTCCCATTAAACTCATTGTGAATAGAGATGAGGTATTTTCTCTTTTCACCACTTTAAAACGCTCTTTCTATCAGTCTAACAATACCGCAGCACAATACACTAAAATCGATGTTTTACTTTCTCTGACGAATTTATATCCCTATTTTACCTAAAAGAATGGTGTTTTAGTTGCTGTTGCGACTTGACGTCCCTTCAGTTGACGCTAGAGGCTTTAGCTTCAAATAAAACGCTGTAGGCACCTGAATGTGTCATGAATAAGATGGAGATCTCCACTGTTCATGTAAACCTTAAATTTGATATTTCTGCTAAATAACACCTATAGATACATAATGATCTTATATTTATCGGTATAAAGGCTTACGTGAAATCTGTTGATTTCACATTTTTACTAGATAGTAGAGATGCCTACAAATAAAAGAAATATTTTGTAAAAAGTTCAATAAACTTTTGCTAATAAAGATAAAGACATATCTTTAGCTTGTTGAGCAGTATGTTTCGAAGCTTTCTTTCCTTCTTAATATTTTCAGCACTCTAGAGCAATTGCAAGTCATTTTTGGGTATGATTGGCTGATCTTAATAAAATATCGTGATCCTGCGATTAATTGAAGGTTTCATAATCTTCTGAAGCAGTCACCCACACTAGTAGAACTTCACATTCAGAGGTCATTCTCAACACCCGATTAAACTGGCTTCAGTTAGAATTCTAGCGACATAGAGAATGATATTGTAAAAACAGTAACAAAATGATTCGCTACAGTTTTCACAAATATTCACTAATACTTAGGCCTATATTAATTTATTATACTATTATTAGAAAACGTTATTGTATTAATTTACTTATTTATGAATATTAATAACTCTCTGCCACCAAAATTTCGCTTTTGTTCTTCTCCTTCAACTGTTGCTGCAAAGCTTAAAAGTTAAAATATATCTCTTAGATATATTTGACGGGCTCTCCCGTAACTGATATCGCTTACGAGTGAGAAAACTTACATTAAGGAAACATTAGCTTTACCAGTATTTTATAACAATACATCCTTTTGAAATTTATTTGAATACCTAGTTTCACCAAATCTCTTATCCCGCATCGCTAATAAGTTAAAACTCGATCCTGCGGAGACCGTCTTGATGTAAGAAGATGACCTCGTTTCGCTTGGTTGACCAGTATCGGAGTAAACCATTCACAGCTTGAGTACGACGTCAAAGTGTTGAAGATTTTCCCACAGTGCTCTTATATCTCTTGCGGCTTGATTTATGTCGACAGTGTTGCCATCTGATAGCTCAGCAGTAGCTCGACGACTAGAATGGATTAGTCGTCCTCGACAATACCAAGCATTTTGGAATTTTCCACACTCGCTCTAGGCCTGTTTCACCAACGGTTTTGTGAGCTGCAACGTAACATTTGAATGTGTACAATGGATTTAGTGAATATGCAATGCAATCAACAAGAATATCTTGCATAATATTGGCCCCCTAATTAAATGTAGTTTGCAGGCAACGCCTAATTGAAAAGAAATGATAAAAATAGGATTGAGTACTTTTTAAAGTATACTAATGGCGTATTTTATTTTATATACTCTTTTACGAGTCTTCACCCTATCCGGCGAGAAAGACTACATTCATTTCAGAATTCGGCTAGCTCTTGAGGCACGAACATAATAGCTTACGTTGTATTGTTGACAGGGGTCTCTTGTTGTCGATAATCGGATACCTTTTGTTGTCGATAATCGGATACCTCTTGTTGTCGATAATGGGATACCTCTTGTTGTCGATAATGGGATACTTCTTGTTGTCGATAATCGGATACCTCTTGTTGTCGATAATCGGATGCCTCTTGTTGTCGATAATGGGATGCCCCTTGTTGTCGATAATCGGATGCCTCTTGTTGTCGATAATGGGATACCCCTTGTTGTCGATAATGGGATGCCTCTTGTTGTCGATAATCGGATGCCTCTTGTTAGCGATAATCGGATGCCTCTTGTTAGCGATAATCGGATGCCTCTTGTTAGCGATAATTAATTACAAAGCGCGAAATCTGAATAAAATCACTATATTAGCCCATTTGTTTTAAAGCTATTGTTTCGCTGACCTTGGCTTTACAGAGCTCGTTATTTTAAGATGGACACAGCTGTAGAGTAGACAACCAGATGTGCTCATTGTAATAAGGTGTTATTTGATTTCTAACAGTCTGAAAATTAAAGGCTACTGATTTCAAATCCGCTACATTATGAATGCTAAACTGGCGGATATACTCTTCACCGCAGTATCTACGTTAGTGAGCCCTAAAGAAAGACCTGTAGTAATGGTTGGCCAATTTTCGACTCTTTGACTAGAATCGTGACAATAGAGTGTCAGCTAACAATGCGCTTCTCTCAACCATAACCACAACTATATCACAACTCCTGGTTATTATACGAATGGTTAACCTTCAAGACCGAGGTTATGAAATTACTTGAGCGGTATTTTTCCAAGTCAAACTGTTTCTAAAACGCGCTCGATTTAACCACGAATCCACGCACGTGTCGATACAACGATGTTACTTATTACCATTGCATCTCAATATGTAAACACCATTATTATGGTTTCGTCAACTGATAGGCTACCGAAAGAATGCAAATGCACGAACGTGGTTGCGACAAATTTGCCAGCTAAAATTCTATAGATGGCTTTTTAAGACTGAGATCTAGGGCCCGTAGCGCAGTAATGTAGGCCTGTAACAAAATAAACATCTTACAGAAAAATAATAAACGTGAATAATTATTTACTTGCACTTATTTTAGGAAATAGTACTCGATTGCATTCGACTGTTTTCGTAAATACACCTCGGAAATGGAATATATTCCAGCATATCATTCGTAACTTTTCCTCTGCCTACTAGTATTTTAAAAATCTTTATCAAAAGTAGAAAGAAATAAGAGCGAAGAAAAAATATCTAATAAAAAAAATAATATTTTGAGATAAGAATTAAAGACAAAAAAAGATAGATCATATGAATTTAAAATAAATTGTTGCAAATAATTTTGTGAAGAGTGAACCATAGCAGGGGATAGGATAGAGGAGAATGAATATATAATAACAATTGATGATGGAGATATCTTGGTGAATTTTGTTTCTTAGACCTGAAGATTGGCTTGAGCATTCATACAGTAGAATAGCGTTCGGTTAACTCACAAGTACGTACTGATTTATGCTTGCCCATTCTCACAACGCTTGGCGGCGAAACTTACATCAAGTAAACTAGTATTAAATTTCCTGAAGTTTAGAGATTAGAAAAATAGCCGAACGGGTTTAAAGTGCCGACCATGAAGTTCTGTTTGCATTCTTTCATCAAGATCAGACGCTTCCTATTGCTTTGATCGATAGTTTCAAGCAGTAAAATTAACAAAATTAAGGTAATCAATAACTTTTTTTTTAGCATCCCGACTCTTGCAAAACTGAGATTCAAGGGAAGATAGAGATTAAGACGATGATGATGAAGGTAATTTAAAGGCAAACTGCAACCTAATGATTATAATTTAAAAATTAAATAATATAATATTTCAAGTTCTTATTGAGAACTCTTATTAAGCACATACAAAAACTTAGTAATTCTTAGAAATTGTTATAAATATTACAGATTTCTTTATATTGACAGATACTGGCAGATTCTCAGAGAGCTAGTAGATCAGTAGAACTGCTGTTAAAATGTCAACTATCTCGTTATAAAGAATATGCAAAAACGTAACATTGAAATGAGATTACTATATCACTGGTGTCCATTCTATATAGGTAACTTATCCAAGTACTCTCTCTCTCTCTCTCTCTCTCTCTCTCTCTCTCTCTCTCTCTCCAAAGTTCAGTAAAATATCAGGTTCAAACAATATATTCCTGCGCAGATTTTTTTTATACTTTCAACCAAACTCACCTATGATCGCGGTGGTTTCCAGGAAATGATCCAGTACCGATGTACCGTACTGTACCGATGTACCACTGCATCATTGTACCAATGTACCATTGTACCGCTGCACCAATATACAGCTGTACTACTGTACCGCTGTATCACGGTATCTCTGTGCTGCGGTACTACTGTACCAGTGTATCGAGTACCACTGTACCGATGTACGGCGCTGTACCGCTACACCACTGTACCACTGTACCATGCCTAGAATGTGTAATCTCTTATTTCATTTCAACAATATTTGTCTGCATTGTTTACTTTGACAACTTCTCACGCTACAATATTTACTTATTTTCTTGATTGTGTATACACTGCTGTATCACACTTAATGCCACAAATAAACCAAATCAATATGCGATAGCAGCAACTGTACCGTAGCCCTGATTATTTCTTACCAGTCTATCACAACTTGATGACACTGGGGATGTGGTGGAATATTTGAGACACTAAAGTGTTACTTCATAACAGGCAATATGAAAGCGATACTCTATAACAGGTAGGCCTAAGCAATATCTAACAGTCGGGATCCTTGAAGCTTAAACTATCTTGAAAGCGAATTGTATATTTCAATTTCGAAATTTTCAAATAAAGTTTTTTAAAGCTACATTTTCTAACCACGACAGAATTTGAGTGATCTTGCCACAGATAAACCAACATAAAACCAAAGCCAAATCTTTGAACAAGAGATTTACTCAACAGTGCACAATCAATGTTGAACAGGATCTCTAGTAGGTCTACAAGTTCAAAAGGATGTTCGCTCAGTGACCGGAACTGGTGGAATAAGTTGCTGGTGGTCCCTGTGCTAAAATAAGAAGCTGGTGGAATAAAGATCATAAAAATTTCATTCCTAGCACTAATTTAGCATCAAGTCTTTATAATGAGAAAATTAAGTGAAATGGCAATATGTACAACGTTGAGTTAATAAAGAAATACTTTTCTAGAAATAAGGGTTTTAAAATTAAAATATTTTATGTTAAATCTGCAGTTTCTATTTCTCAGTTTTGTCACAGTAGACAGGTGAAGTCCCTCAAGTGTTTTGTTTATTATTTCATGGTTCAGTTGTTTTGCTAAAGACCAATAAAGTCTCAAAAATAACAGACGGAAATGTTAGTCTAAGATGTTTAATTACATTTGATGTATTGTAAGATAATTTTTATTAAATTTATTTTATTTTATTTTTTTCCTTTATAACTTATTATTATTCTATATTTAAATAATTATTATTTAATTATTATTATATATAATACTTCGTTTTAATGCATTTGAACATATATAACTATTATTAAAAAATAGTAATAATAGCTATTATATTAAATTAATTATACTTTTTCAATTGAAACGAAATACTGTCTAAGGTCAGGTAAAATTTTATATCCTGCTCCAATATAAATTGCTACTCCAATTCACATTGCCGGTTATGGTCTGCTCTATGGTTTGCTCTATGGCCTGAATGTTATTTTGTGCTAAAGATAAATAGCAGGTGGATTGTTTACAAAATCCTTCCAATGGAGTGGTGAAGATGATCTTCATCCATGTTTCCAGAGATTCACCTGCAGCGATTCTCTATGACATCCCTGACATCACCCCTGGAGGAGGAAACGGACGATATTATTATTAATATTATTATTAAACGATTGAATTGCGGACTTAATTTTAATTTTCACATCAGTTTCTTTCAGTTTAGCAGGACATTGCCAGCTTAATGTTTAGCTCAGGTTTACAAGTGTTGTCTTCGTCATTTTTTCCTTTTTTAGCAAATGTCTTTATTTTTTGCAAAATTATCTCTGGTGGCAATGTTATCCCTATTGTAACTGCAGCAGAAGCAACAGAACATCATCTTCATCATCAATAACAAAATCTTTTCACAATAGTCACCGAATTCGCATCATAATCTTTACGAATTGTCTCTTGTTTTTCCCTGTAGAAAATGATTTCTTAACAACTTTCCGGGCCATATTACAACGATGGTCAAGAACTGCGCCCTCTATAACACCACCACGAACAGACTTTGCAACCTACCTCTTTTTCTCTCCAAAAACAAAAATATCAACAACGCGCTAGAGATTCCTCCACTGGCAAATACATATGCAATGGAAATAGCCAGGTATACAATACAATAATAAACGCCAGCATCTTATTCGCGTGATACTGGTGTTTTTGCATGATTGTTGTTGTAGCTCTCAAGACCCTCAGGCTAATGGTATATAACTCAATGAGCAACTGCATCTGAAATAAATAATTCAGCATGGTCCATGTGTAGGTCAATTAGTTTTATTCTGTCTGCTAAACCTTTGTGCTGATTAGGCTACATCGCTAACTTTAATTGAATTAATAACTTAAACATTCAGTATACGTGTAGAAGAAGACATTGAAAGAAATGTCTGCAACTTTAAAATCATTCTCAAGTAGACGATGAATTCACTTGGAAGGTAAAAGACGCGCAGGGTGGCGCTATCTAATTCAAGGGCGGATCCATAAATTTTTTTCGAGGCCAGAAAAGAGCTACGACCTTTTTTATTCATGCAACCGTTTTGTTAGCTTTTGCATGACTGAAATGTTTGACTATGATCGCCACCCCCTTGGACCCTAACAGACCACCAACACCTACTGATCCGCGGTCTAACAACTTGCCAACAAGCCACAGGCTCATCCCATCTATTTCATTTATTGCTTTAATGCAATAAATTAAATTAAATTTTTTATTATATAAGTAATTACATGTATATAATTTATCCTAAAGTTGTGCGATGTCTTTCAGTAGATGGGCTGTGTGAATCATGCCTGATTGTTACAAGTCTAATCAAGATAAGCCGATAATCTCTAGATGTCGTAATCTCACGACAACGCCACTGAGTCACAGCTGATCAATCTTTTATTCGTTTATTGTTCGCATAAATCAGTCCAATTTAACTACCGGTCAGCAAGATCTTCAAAGTTACTAATGTAGTAAGTGTAGGCGTGTAGATAGTCTCATGTCATGTCCTGGAACCTGTAAAGCGGTCTCGAAGACCACACACTGGCCATGACATCTCTATATAAATTATCGGAGGTTATTATTATCATTATTATTATTATTACTATTATTATTATTATTATTTTTTTTATTTAAATTTTTTATTTCTTACCCCGGTGTAAAGAACCTTGGGTATGATAGAAACGATTCAAGCAATACGCGCTGAATCGCCACCCGGCTACTCGAGGTCATCAATCGGCTTAAAAGAATTGTTGAAGCAGACTGCATAAAATCTTTGCAAAGTCATGGAAAGCCTTTACCAAAGAAAAGGCTTATTATTATTATTATTATTATTATTATTATTATTATTATTATTATTATGTCAAGTCATATGATCATCCTGGGACTGGTTCCAAGCAAAGATTATTCTATGATGCTTCTCCGCAAAACTATTCTTCGAAAGGGAGAGAGAGACAGACAGACAGCAGACAGACACACAGAGAGAGAGATAGAGGGAGAGAGACAGAGAGATACAAAACAGACAGAGACAGAAGAAGAGAGAGATAAACAGAGAGAGAAAAAGAGACAGGGGGGAAGGAAAGTTGAAGTCTGCATGTCACCAGAATACCTACCTTAGATTATTTCTTGAAAATGACTTGAGAAGTGAGAAAGCATATGCATATTGGACCAGCAAATTTAAAGAGCACTATAGTAAGATATATTTATATCGAGTGATGTCTAAGCATCACATTATCTGTATGTTTTGTTTGTTTATTGATGTGTGTCTGTGTGTTTAGCAGGAGTCTGTCTGAGCATGTTGTATCACTCTGAGACAAGTGTACGATGTGCAGACCCAATGATGAGTGCGTCAAGATATTCCACGTAGAATCATTTTTCAAATTATAACTAGATTTAACTGTTTAACATATAGTTATCATCTTTTATTTACAGGTCAAATTTCAATAAATTATATAATATCCTTAAAACTGGTACATCTAATGTTAACGTCAGTTTCCTCACTCGAAAGCGATGTCAGTGACAGGCGAGCCCAGATTTTGAACTTAAAGTTTCTTAAGAAACTTTAAGTTCAAAATCTTGATTTGAATACAGGCTTCCAACAAGCTTTCAAAATTCTTCCTGATCGGTTGTGATGTGACAGTGTTATGTTCCGCATAAAACGTCTCTAAAAACTGGAATAATTGTTATTATTTGACTTCTTATGATAAACTGTCGACTTTTGACTGTTTCATTGACATGTGATTGTACTTGTTGGATTTCCAAATGGATAGCAAGCTTGCCATAAGATCTCGAGGCCGTCGGTTCGAATCCCAGCCGGGAGTCTCTGACATGCCTTGTGATAAGGAAACAGACGTTAAATTCAGAATTATTTATATATTTATTGATTAAATTGTTGTTCATGTCCCTGATATGAAGGGTTATTTACAGGATATACCCGCATTTATTACATTAAGTGTTATTATTATTATTATTATTATTATTAAGCATTACTACATTAAGTGTACACTGGGAATGAGGCAATCTTGTAACAAGTATTGCAGGTATTCTATCAGAGGCTTGTTTACCTGGATGACTCATCAGCTAATCACGCAGCCCTATCTTACCTGCTTACCTGTCCGACCTGCCGGCTAAATACAGTAGCGATCCCAAACATTTTCCCACCAGGTTTTTCTTCATTTCCGGAAATTGTTGACGATCGGATTTCGTTAAAGTTCAGAGTAGATGAATGGATAGATGCTTTGATCGTAACGCAGGTGCTCAGGATTCGAATCTGAATTGTTAAACCTAAGGCAGTGTACCGGGCGCTGTGAATTTGTTGAACTTCTTTTCATTTGTTTCATTTGAGAATGGAAAGCAACTGATTACAGAAGAATTAAGATCTGGTTTGTAAGAGGTGCCTAATACAGATGCTGATTTTGTGAACTGTAAGAAAATTCCTGTATGCATGACTTAGCCGTGCTAGTATTTTATAATAAATTACTCTATCTATTTCATTAATAACTTTCTGGACTATCCAAATTCAAACCAGTAGGATGGGAGTTCAGACATTGGGTGGTTAAATTTATATTAAGAAATTGCTAGAAGTTCGGAATTACAGAAAATTAATTAATTAAAATTAATTACACTAAATTTAAAATTAATTATTTTTCACAATGTTTTTCTGAATCCATTCTGCAGTCTAATTAAAACATAAAATTAAAAATTACTAAAATAAAATAAGTTCAAAATTAGTTATAATAAATTGAATTAGTTAAGATGAGTTAGTACCAGCATTCCGCTCAGTTTTATGTAGTCTTAACCGGTCGTGTGGTGCATAAATCAATACAGTAACTTACTGTTACATTAATCTTCGAGACGGTAGCTCGAGTTTGTCTTGAAGAAAAGCCATGTGCTTCTGAACCTTGACGTTAAACACACTACAACCTACCTAGAAATCAACTTAAATACTTGAGTTTAGGTCTAACTTATTACATGATCTCGAATTAATAACTCGTGTAAGGTTATATCGTGATCATGCCCTTGAAATTACCACGGCTAGAAATAACTCTCAATCATCATCATCATCGATATTATTGATTGATATAACACGAATTGTGCTGATAATAAAGAGGCAACATGACATGTTGAAGACTTAAATCTCTGATATAGGTCTTATCTTACAAGATCGTGAGAGGTATTTTCCACGCTATCTATTATTATTAAAACAGGCCTACTATTTTATGACAACTAAATATTATTGTGCATGCTTTGGGTTGATTGATTGGTTGATTGATTGATCGATCGATTGATTAATTGAGGAGGCTTGGTCCTCTGCGGCAGTTTTCATATTTTTAATATCATACTTTTTAACTGTTATTTGATCTAAATCTTTGAAGAAGTTCTTCATTAAAAAATTCATAAATTAGTGAATAATGCATGAATGATATATAAATAACTTAAATTTCTAAATATTGCTATAATTTCTTCAGCCTTTTTCGCACTACATGTCTCAAAGCAACATTTTGGCATTAAACTCTAAGTCTCGCTTTGATTTGATTGCCCGATTAATCTTTCGTATTAAAATCTATTGCTCGTTTTGATCTGATGGATTGATTAATCTTTCGCATTAAACGCTATGTCTCGTTTTGATTTGATAGATTGAAAAATCTCACCTATATTTAATGTTTATGTCGCAATCGTACAACTATCTGGGCCGTTGAAATGTTGTCATTTAAGTAATCGGTTATAACATTATAACATCGCGAAAATGAAAGTATGGTCTTGTAAAAATATAGGTTAGCTTAAAACTTTACAATTAGTCGACCGTCTTTGATGGTAAACCTACGGTACTGAAACTGATTTAAACTTATATGTTTTGTGTAGGCCGGAAATCTCTTTTCGCATATTCTTGAACCAATAACTAATCAATCAAGTAATGACTAATCAATCAACCAATAACTAATCTTCTACACGTAATTTATCACGTAAACATCGATTATCGCGTATTCCATGAAATCATACGATAGCTTGGACAGCCGGAAATATCGATATTGAAACATGTCTGTCCTAGTTAAATGAAGCTCACTAGACAGCGACATGGTTCGTTAAATGGAGTTACTAATTAGGATTAACAGATTTAAGATTTTCAAAAACCCAACAAAACTAGTATTTTGCTTTGATAGTCGAGAAGTAAACGAAGTCTCTGTTATAAAATTACAGACATGCTTAATCGACAGTCGCTAATACAAAATATAAAATATTAATTTGTTTCCTAAATCACATTCTGCCTATTCAAGAATCACATAATTATCTAGTAAGTAAATCATTACTAAGTTTCATTTAATTTGAACTATTTTGTCCTATCTTGGCTGGAGCCAGTGGCGATGTCGGTATGATATTCGATGGTAGGATCAGTATGTGACGGGTTCAATTCCTGGGCTTGAGAGTGACGTCAGTGACATAGCTTTCGAGTGAGGAAACTGACGTTAACATTAGCTTTACCAGCTTTTTTGTATTGAGGTGCAGCGAGGTTTTCTTAGGACAGCAAAAATACCACAAATATCATTCCTACAGTACAATTTAAGTGTGAGAATTTACACCGAAACGTTCTCCATGTAAGTATGCAATCAAATGATTGTATGTAATTGTTGTAAGGTATAGAGATGCCTCTGCATGATATGGTCTAAAGGAAATAATACATTATCACTAACAACTTATGAACTATAAAACAAAGATAGTTATCACTCTGCGATATTTAGCTGCATATGTCGAGTTGATGTAAGATAATGCTACTTGGAAGAGTAGCGTTGTTCTTCTTACCTTGACGTTAAACACACAGTAACCTAACTGACTCTTGGTTATTAGATTTGTTCATTTGTGGACTATTTGTTTTGTGGTAGAGTTAAACAAGTTTACAAATCCTTTCCAAACTTTCCGGCCTCAGAATTTCTACGAATCTGTTACCTTATTACGAGGACAATCCATTTACCTTCTGGTTTAAAACCATGAATAAATTGTTCACTGATGATAGTTTCATTGGTTGAAAGATTGATTATTTTATTTCTTGCTTGCGTCGGTGATTGATTGAATGATTGATTGATTGATTCATTCATTCATTCATTGGTTCATTTATTCATTTTATCAATTCAAGTCAATAATAAAACCGATCAGTCTGCACAACCATAGTCTTGCGTCACTTACCATGTTAGTAAACAAAATTGCATAGCCTATAATAATATTTGTTTTGAAATCGACGAGTTTTACACTTAAACCCTAAAATGTCATATTAAGAAGTTGCTAATGCTACTAACAACAATTAGAGTGCTACAGTCATCAATGACAAGAAGTTGCTAATGCTACTAAAAGACTAAATCTCTTGATTGGTCAAATCTCTAGCCCCAATCCAATCAAAGATTAAAATCCGTTCATAAAAAGTGGCACAGTTAAAATCATCATCATCTTCTTCCCTTGAATCCCAGTTTAGCTAGGTTCGTGATTAGAAAATTATGTTGTAAATTTCTGGAGCATGGACTCTCACCAAGATTCTCATTAGACTCGATTACCCTTGCTGACGTTGGTTGCGATCTTAGTGCTTTGTCGCCTTTTACGGCATGTGCAGCCCACGATTGGTCTATTCTTCTTCAACCCGGATACAACACGGATAGAAACGTTTTCCGTGTAACCAGTCCAGTGAATGTCCGAGATTTCACTCTCGGATCAGCGAGGCCGGGAATCAAACCCACAAGAGTTCAATTCACCTCGTTTTTCATTTAAAACTTCAAGACGTTATCTACTCCTCTAACCACTAATGAGACACTCTATAAAGACTATTATACTAAGTAATTATAATTATACTTTTATAAAGACAATAAAGATACAGTGACAGAATAATCAATATGCTGTATAGAATAGTCACTGACATCGCTATCGAGTTGGGAAACTGACCTTAACATTAGCTTTACCAGCTTTATTAGTCGATGATTTGGACTACGTACTAGACTTTGAATTTGTCTGCATAGCTTTTGCATTTTTTATTTAAATAAATCGTGACAAATGCGCAGAATCGACACAATTCCTAAATGAGTGACGAATCCTAATCAAGCGAAGATGACGAGCGCGTTGCCAAAAGGCGGATACATGAAACCGGCGGAGCAAAGTCGCCTGAAAAATACATCATCTGGAAAGATGTGACTAAGACGTGAATCATAGGTGACGTATTGAACGTGAAAGTCTGAGCATATGTGCAAAAATCATTTCACGAAAGTTGAGATGTTTGACAAAGTACGCTTATTTCTGCCGAATAAGTCAAATCTCAGAAGCTGAGTGGTAATAAAACAGTAGATAGGAGTGGAGGGAGAGGAAAATTTCTCATCTATTAAAGAAATTTTCTTCATCTATTATGAGAAACGGTTTAGTCAAGAAATGGCATAGAGGGAGAAATGGTCTATAGTTTATCAAACTCAACTCAGTTTTAAAGGCGAAAATTATCCCGAAGATAATCAACAATTTCCTCCCCAATTGCCAGTAGCATTAGAATTTTTGAAATATTGCTACCGTTCATGACAAAATCGATTTTAAATTATTCTCTTTCCAAAGAAATTTATAGGAGCAAACTTAGGGATCAAGGGGACAAAATGCATTCTCTTCATTACTATTATATTTTATTATTTCTCTTCATTATTATTATTATAAGTAGTCTTTGTTCTTTTTGTATATCGACTACAATCGCTACTAAAAATGTTTAAGCATGATTAGAAAACATTGACCCTAAGCAAGTGCATTTCTATACTTCTCTGAGAGACTGACGGGTTAATGGCCAAGCTTGTAAACACAATCAAATAAGCAGTAACTGTGCGGAATTCCGATAATCAGGGACTTATATCAATTGTATACTGCAGCAAAATATCTATTAATCGAAATGTTCAACCAAATATTTCATTTTACAATGTAAATCCATTGACTCATATATAAGTGCCGTGTTAATGGGCCTTATTTTCATTTCACGCATACCTTTACTTGAGTTTTATATCTATATATACACGTAATTTGTTCCTACAATCTGTTTTGTATGCTGTGAAAAAACTAAATTTAAAAATTAAAAACAATATGACTGCAGATCCAATAGATTGATCAAGGATATTTAATAAAGCGCTTCTATTGAAATTGTTAAACTTTCATATGCGCTTTTTATATGTATTCTGTTGTGTCACGTTTTGCAATGTAAGTGTATCTGTGCTTGTTTTCTGCCAAGAATTGGAGAATAAAAGGTTATATATCATAGAGCAACATTAAATCTCCTCGATATGCTACTGTTTAGTTCTCTAGAAAAATAGGAATTTCATTTCCCACTAGGGATATGAAAAAATAGGATTAAATTAAATTTTGTTATCCCACTGACATCGATATCCACATCTACATGATGATCGGTAAGATATTCGACCGCGGATCAGTATGTGCGGAGTTCAAATCCTGGGCTCGACCGTCACTAACATCGCTTTCGAGTGAGAGAACTGACGTTAACATTAGCATTACCAGCTTTTTATCCAACACTGACAAAGGCAGAAAACCTGAGTTACTGAAAATATTCCATGCTCGTCTCTCTGCAAAAATACCCTTTCAATTCAAAGATGTGTCTTTGGTGGTATTCAATAATTTAACACAACTGTACTAATAGTGAAATAGAGTTTGATTTGTCAATGTCAGTCGCAGGAAAGCTTTCTTTTGCTGGTTTCGTGACAAATGATACAAGCCGAGTGTTGTGACTATCGTAAACACCAGAGAGAATGTTTTTTTCAGATCTAGGTTAGCAGGTCATGATACACTAGCCGTCCTAAAAGTAGAAAATAGACCAATATTGTAAAAAATATCCGTCCAACTCGACTGCAAGTGTGATTTAAGATTACATGATAACTTTTATACGACGAAGTGCCAAAGAAAATGACGAAATTCTGTCAATAAGCCGAATTTAGCTCATCGCACTAAACGAGCATAATGAGCGGATGAATTGCAGTAATTCCATTAAATTCTTAGTTTCTCTTGTTTGGCTGATTTGGAAAAGTAGAATATTTTAACAAAAGTACCAATTTATCAAAAAATTGAACCGATTAAACCAGAAAATACCGTAACTACATGCATATTGCTACTAAATGCTGTAGATTTTCAAGCCTACATCTTGATAGGAACTTTCGATGAAGTAACACTTTCCTGATAACATCTATATATATAAGTACATGCATATTGCATATATATATATATATATATATATATATATATATATATATATATATAGATATACTGTATATATATAGATATAGATATACTGTATATATATATTTTCTGTATATATATATAAATTATATATATATATATATATATATATATATATATATATGTATATGTACTTGTATTATATTCCGGGGGAATTTTCGCTGTACAAACTGAGTTGAGTTTGCTGAACTACATAGATATGTAGATTATAGAAACTATACGTAAAGTATATATATATATATATATATATATATATATATATATATATATATATATATATATATATATATATATATATATATAACTTAATACGAGGTAAGGTGTATGCCCGATGGATAGAGGTCGGGACATCCTGGTACGGGTGTACTTCAAAACACTTTAGATGTTGGTAGATTCCTTGAATAGCAGCGGTTCTCACCACAAGCTGTACACTTGATTACTAAAAGTATTGCTAAAATCGGTTTTGATTATGTAATATTCTAATTATAGAAACTCAACTGCAAATTTATTGAAACTGTTTTAAGTGAGCAAGTAAAACATTTAAATTTCAGGCTAGTTTTGCTTTATAGGATGATTTAAAATTATGTATTTCTAATTGAGGCATTAAATAAGGAGTATTTGAATTGATTGCTTGATTGACTGATTGATTAATTGATTCATAAATTGATTGCTTGATCTATTGATTGATTGATTGATTTATTTATTTATTTATTTATTGACTTATTTATTTATTTATTTATTGGTTGATTGATTGACTGATTGATCGATTAATTAAATAGATTCATTAATTGATTCATTTATTGATGACTGACTGATTGACTTAAAATTTAATTTATTTATTAATTATGATTAATAAGGGGCGAAGAGTGAGCGATGAAAAAAGTAAATTAAAGAGTAGAATATAGGCTTACACACTACATAAATAGTATATAAATAGTACAGCATTGAGTTGTGGCAAACGACAGAATAATTTATGTTAATAAACAGGTAAATGTATAACATCCATAAGTTATTGTTCTAATATAGCTGAGTGACAGAAGGAAATGGCGGAGTTTAAAAGACTAAAAACTAAACTTAAAAGTTTAAAGACTCAAACTTTAAAAGTTTAGAACTAAAACTAAAAAGACTCAAACTTTAAAAGTTTAAAACTAAAACTAAAAAGACTCAAACTTTAAAACTTTAAACGTTTAAAGACTAAACTTACAGTGACTTTTAGAAGTGCTCTTGTAAAGAGTTAAAATAAAGAGCGCATGGATAAACTTGAATGAATAATTTGTCTACGAAATGAGTTCATAATTCCTCGTAGTTCTTAGGACGAGAGAGTTAAATACGAGTAAAGAGCAATTAAAATAAGTTCAAACACGTCATATTTAAATTTATTAGCATTTAACAACGCCAAGTGTTTTAACTTCTCCCATTGCG
Source organism: Enchytraeus crypticus (assembly GCA_905160935.1). Taxonomy (NCBI): domain Eukaryota; kingdom Metazoa; phylum Annelida; class Clitellata; order Enchytraeida; family Enchytraeidae; genus Enchytraeus; species Enchytraeus crypticus. Next base: position 317,932 of record CAJHZI010000806.1, on the reverse strand, counting down.
CTCTTCACTCTAAGCATACTGTAGGCTGACAGTGTCTTTTAGCTTTGCTAAGCCTAGCTGCGTTGTTAAATAATATAGGCTAAATTAGCCTACATGATCTGATAAGTCTACTAGACCTGTAGGTCTACAACCATTGAACCTATGTGCCTTACTCAGCATCCACAATCTGGATCTCTTTACCTGCTAATCTTCGCTCTTGTTTTTCTCTTTCAACTTTCTCTAGCAAGCTTAAAACTTACCTTTTCCCACCATAGACATAATCAATCTACCTTGACCATTTTTTGATCACCGGACTGGCTTTCGTTTAGGACCTTACTTCTCTTCACCACATTTCTTTTGCATATTGGTCTGAGTGAACTGATCTGAAGTGATGTGTGCTGTTGGGGACGTCCCTGACATCATTCCTGGATGAGGAAACAGACGTTAAACCTCTATTATTATTATTATTATTATTATTAGTATTCTAAGTTTCACATAGGCGGCCTAGGAGGATTAGTTAGAGAATTAGCTCTAGAATCATTGAACATATGCGCCTATAAGTCTCACATAGGCGGCTTAAGGGGATTAGTTAGAGAATTAGCTTTAGAACCATTGAACATATGCGCCTATAAGTCTCACATAGGCGGCCTAGGAGGATTAGTTAAAGAATTAGCCTGTAAGACGTCGTCAATCCCTCTACCTGTTCACCTCTACAGCCTATCTCACAAGTATATCAGCGCCGTATTTGCGCTGTAATCTAACGCCTACGTTCTGAACTGAGCGGATCAGGCAATTCGTCAGCAAACATATTCATAAATTTTATACCGTAGTAGTAAACAGCAATTATTACTCAACATTAGTTCCGGTTTTATGCTCTAAGCCAAGGTGTGTGAGAATATGTTCGTTGAGTCAAACATCTTGTGACATTCAAATAGTTTGAATTAGTTCATGAGGTCAGCAATATATCTCTAGTGGTTTGAGGTGATACTGAAGTAATGCTGGTTATTAAAATATCCCAAGTCAAACTATCTTAAACTAGAAAGTTAGGAGAATTCTTAAAGAGCTAATCTGTCATGTTGGTTAAGTTGGTATTGTTTATGTATTGATCTTATTGATCCTGGGCTCTCCCGTCACTTACATCGCCTTCGTGAGAGGAAACTGATGTTAAACTTATCTTTACAGCTTTATGCTATGATAGTTTTGACACTCTTGCAATTATTTAGAGAATAAAACCATATTGATAACACCAGTCATAACATAATAGCAACAACAGTCATAACATAATAGCAACAACAGTCATAACATAATAGCAACAACAGTCATAACATAATAGCAACAACAGTCATAACATAATAGCAACAACAGTCATAACATAATAGCAACAACAGTCATAACATAATAGCAACAACAGTCATAACATAATAGCAACAACATATAACATAATAGCAGCAACATTCATAACATAATAGCAACAACAGTCATAACATAATAGCAGGAACAGTCATAACATAATAGCAACAACAGTCATAACATAACAAGAATACAAGTTATAATAAATTAACATCACCAGTCATACTATAACAACACCGGCCATAGCCATAATTAAACACAACAACTCCAGTCATAACATAATGTCAACACTAGTCATAACATCATGTCAACACTAGTCATAACATGGATTCAAAGCCAGTCATAAAATAATATCAACACCAGTCATAATGACAACACCATTAATAAAATAGTGACAATACCTGTCATAAAATAAAGACAATATCAGTCATAAAATAATAACAACACCAGTCACAAAAGAATGACTTTACCAGTCGTAAAATAATAACACCATTCATAATGACAATACCAGCCATAAAATAATGGCAATACCAGCCATAAAATAATGACAATACCAGTCTTCATAACGTTGCTCTAATCATTGTCGTGGTCCTATTTAAAAGCTTTGCCGATAATTACTGTTCAAAACTTCATCAAGCCAATGTGCAAGAACTTAAGTAGCTAGCAAAGCTATCGAAAGAATTTTGTCAAACTGCCGGATCAAATTAATTGGAAATAAATTAATCCAATGCATATCCTTACTGTACAATAGAATAGTTCTTCATCTATTCCAATAAATAAATATTTAACGTCCGGCTCTTAACAAGGGGGAGATATAAGGGACATCACGTTCAATTTATAAGCGACCGTAGAGAGTTACGTCAGTTTTGGCAAGTGTTCGCCTCAGCTTATTTAAAATTACTTAGAGTTTAATATGGAGTTAATTTTCTACAAGTCCTCCAGTCAATGGAAATGCAGAAGCGAGAAAAGAACATATTCTAAATAAATAATTTGTCAAATTTTGAAATTTATCGCGCCATATAAATTTAAATTGAACGTCGTGATGAATTCTGAGCCCCAAGCAGTGACATTCATGTCCCCAACAAAGGGATTTAAATCACCAGTGGTTGAGGTGTGTAATTAAGATGTCTAAGCATGATAATTGGATATTGAATTGCCTTGTTACAGTCACTGTACGGCATGGCAAACTGTTGCATAACGTAGTATTAAAGTTTACTTCAGATTCAATTCAATGCGTAGCAGGATAAGAAGATTACGAGTTTAAATTCTTAGTAAAACAGGCGATTCAAAGAAAGCGAAAGATCTGTAAAGTTTATGCGCAATAAATTAGGCCTAAATAGTTGTCGTGCTTTAGAAATAATCGATTTTCTCTGACTGCTCTGGCAGAGCCTTTATGAGTATAGGCACTATGCGTGCACTGCTACGCAAGTAAATAAAGAGTCAGAAGATATAGCCTACAATTTAAATCAAGTTTAACTTTGCTGTATGTGCCAAAATAAAAAGAACTACAGGTGATATAAAAGACTTTAGATGATTTAAAGTTCCACTCATATGTTGACATGAAGAGGAAAACAGAAGACAGAGAAGAGAAGAGACGTTAAATACCATGGACCTACCAGTAGGCAGTGCATGCTACTCTTGTTACTAGCTCAGCTCTTAAGTACTTCGTTACGACAGCTAATCAATATTGGAATGGTCTGGCGCATAGAGCACTCTTCAACAGGTCAATATTTAACATGAGAGCTCTAACTATCCAAGGCTGCCTTCTCTTACGTAGGAAGGACATGAAAGTTCTGACGCTGTTTTCCATTTACTATATTAACCTTTCACCCTGTTGTGTCCAGAACACTCAAGAATAAACCAACCGTACATTTACTTACCGTATACAACATGTCTTAAAAGCGTTTAAGCTGAGAATGAAGAAAACCAAGTAATATCACCTCAGATGTCGTACTTTCTCGAACTAAATTCTGGCTGGAGCAAGTGGCGAAGTTCGTAAGATATTCGACCGTAGATCAGTATGTGTGGGGTTCAAATCCTGGGCTTGCACTTTACTGACATCGCTTTCGAGTGAGGAAACTGACGTTAACAGTAGCTTTCTTAAAGTCTGCATGAACTAAAGGTTCGTGTAGGCTTAGGGTTGGTATAGGCTTAGTAGTCTTGGTCACTTGATCAAAGGAGTGCTCTTACTGAGTGTGACAGATGACTTTCAATCAAAATATGCACCTTGGACTTGCCGCTTGGTTTAACACTACAGAGAGAAGTTGATTTAGGACTTTCGAATTTTTTGTACAAAAAATGGCCAGCAATGTAAACATCTGAATAAAAGAGCACAAACAATAAACAGAAACAATTGTAATTAATAAAAGTGCTTGCCAATGGCTGCAATCTGAGTTGAGCTTCGAGGACTTGCACATTTTTCAAGTTTCAAAACATTCATGCATTAATAAATTATAACACCAACCAAGTTGAGTACTAATCAAGTTTGCAGTTTACTTTGCCATTATGGATTAGCTTAGTATCTTGTCCAATCCAAAAATAGTGATGTCCCTGACATTGCCTTATGGCGGGGAACCGGACGTTAAATTCTTATTGATTGATTGAATAATTAATTGATTGACTGATATATTGATTGATTGATTGACTGATTGATTGATTGTTTGATTGACTGATTGATTTTTTGATAGTCCACTCTTATAAGTATCTTCTTTTGGTTTCGTATCAACGAGCAAAATACGGACATCTTTGAACAAAATAAAACCCAGATTAAAACTCTATTTAAGCCGCTAAATTAAGTCTATTCTACAAACAAACCGGCTAGGTTTAAGTTAAATATTCTCGAATGCTATTGTTACCTGTTTGAAAATGAATAAATATTTGGACATCAAAGGATGTGGGCAAGGGTAGAGTCCACTTAACATGCTCGCCAATCGATTCGTGTAATTTATTCAATCCTGTTATATTTACCTGGTACAGTAATAATGCTGTAGATATGGTTAAGTTGAAAGAACTAAGCCAATCGACAAAGTTTATGCATCAAAGACGGGCACTCTTTAAGATTGCAGCACTTTGTTGCAGGCATTCAGTTAATATTGGAAATAATTCACACTTAAACACGGTTAGGCACACGTTTCAGATATTTATTGCACAATATTTAACGCAATGCCGCTAAATTCGTCGTCATGTATGCAGGATTCTAGGCCTAGGCTCTTGGCATGTAGTGTTTAGATGCATGCGGGTGTTTGGTTCTTTACAACTCATTTCTCGCACAAAGACTTGGTCCACTTCTAAACCTCAGTACAATGCTAGGCCTGTATGGGCTGACGAATCTTTTGCAGAACGTACCGCTAGAAGTAATGTTACTGACATTGCTATGGTTAACGTCAGTTTCGTCACTCAAAAGCGATGTCAGTTACAGGCGAGCCCATGATTTGAACCCACACCAACTGATCCGCGGTGGTGTATCTTACCGACTTCGCCACTGGTTCCAGTTAAAGTAAGGGGCCATATCTAATTCGACTACTCTAGCCATAAATCTCAAGAATAATTTAGTCAAAAAATGAAATAGGAAATTACGTTTAAAAGGCGTCTAAAGTAGGTTGAGAGAAAGATAAAGTTAAACGGTATTTTCGAAGTCAGAGCTATCGTCTGAGAGTTGAAAATTTTAGTCAGAAGTTTCAACTGGCAATTAATTGTTAACTGAATTTTACTTTTGGAATACAACTACAACACTTGATCACTGGTATCCTCATTAATGAGAGAGATAAGTTTAATTTATTTGGAATTAAGAGCTTTAAATATTTTAAGATTTTAGATAATTTATGTATATATATATATATATATATATATATATATATATATATATATATATATATATATTCTTAATTTCACCTGATGTATTGTAATTAAATAAGATTTTTTTTGCTAGTCTCACTGCAGTAGTACTTTTCTAAGTTAGAAGTGCAAATAAATAAATAAATTGATACATTAATAATAAATAAAATGATCGATGCACCAAGCATACATTTAGCAAGTTGCTATTTATAAACAATAAAAGCAGCCATTGATAAGGTATGATCCAATGATTATAGCTAAATATATATTCATAAATATAATAATTAGTAAATACTGAAATAACAGAGACCTATCTCTCCCTGGTTTCACATAGATCTATGCTCTCTCTCTCTCTCTCTCTCTCTCTCTCTCTCTCTTTCTATCTCTCTCTCTCTCTCTCGCTCTGTAGTTTACTGACAACTAGCAAATCTAATATAGGAATTAACGAAAATAGCCAGATTTCTGTACTCTAAGGAAATTCTTTCAATCAATAAAACAGTAAAAACGAAAACAAAGCTATCCAAGAGCTACTGAAGAGATAAGAATTTAACTGAAAATTTGTATAAGTGAAAAATTAGCATTAGCATAGTTTTAATTATATGGCAGCCATTAAGCTTTGGAAGAAGGCATTTTGCATTGATAACGCTCTGGCTCTGTGTTAGGACTCTGGTATGAAAGTGTTGAGCTTTTTGATGTTATTGAGAGCTAATTAGAGAGGTGTTAGGCCTAGCATTTATCTTTAAAAATAATTGTCGTCTATATAATAACATATTGAAACACAGTTTAAGTTTATGTTTACACTTTTGAAAATAGCAAAAAACGCAATTAAGCTACCGAGAGAGAGAGAGAGAGAGAGAGAGAGAGAGAGAGAGAGAGAGAAAGAGAGAAGAGAGATTGAGTGTGTATGTTGTTGAATGAGACATTGAGAGAGAGAGAGAGAGAGAGAGAGAGAGAGAGAGAGAGGGAGAGAGTGAGAGAGAGAGAGAGAGATTGAGAGAGAGAGAGAGAGAGAAACAGAGAACACTCAAGTAGTAAAGTTGTTGTCCAGTCATTGTAGTGGACTGTCATGAGTTGTAATGAGCTAGGGATTCGATTAAGAATAATTGCGTTTCTTGTATTTAGACACTTACAAAATTCCATATTTTCAAAATTGTGAGTTAAATTTTAGTAATTTGTAAAAATATTAATAGAAATACATCAAAGCTAACGTAAGTCATAAAAAGTCAGTAATTCGAATGCAATGGAGAAGGTTGGAAATTCGGTTATAACTTTATGGTCTCAAACATCACTTTCGATTAACTTAACGGAAGCCTCCAGGTATGACTGGAACTTCGATGACTCCTCTAGGTTGTCGCTAGAGACTGCTACAGCATCGCAAGTAATTTACATAAATTTAAATATATTTAGTATTACCCCTTTCTATTACATATAGAAGCAATATCGAGTAACATCCTATCAATTGATGAACTGTTTTCAGAATCAAAACGTGCCATTTTGAAAAAGTTTTCCATTTCTTCTGTTAATTAGCCAGAACTCCTTTTTCTAGTGTCTCTTTGGGTCTAAAAGCTCCCAGTCAGCTATGCCTTGATAACAATCTCAGCTCTATTTAAGGGCTGGCGATAAAATTTGTAAGTTTATCTAATACTAGCTTTCTAATTATAGTGGTTCTACTATCTACTGTTCTTAGTTTTGTTTGTAGTAACTAATTGATGATGTATTAGATTTTATGCTCTAGATAGAGTTGATCTATGGTAGCGCATGTTATCTGTTTTTAAACTAAAGTCTTGATACGATAGTTTTCTAGGTTAGATACACTACAGTGCAATAGAATGCAATGTTTTAGAATATGCTGATCGTTCTCGGCACATTTCTTTTGCAGAATGATTTGGGTGAATTGATCTGTAGTGATGTGTGCTGTGGGGACGTCCCTGACATCATTCTTGGATGAGGAAATTAACGGACGTTAAACCTTTATTATTGTCATTGTTATTATTATCTAGAGCTTTCACAATAGTCAAGCCCCACTGTCTAGCAAATCTAACCTAGAAGTCGAATTATAAAATGAGATCAGTGCTTAATCTGTATAGCAATTGGAATAAAATGCTAAATTTCTTTGGAAAATTTCTTTATATACTTTACATGGATTTTGCATGGGTACGCGTAAAGCAACTAACTTAAGATTTTTAAACTTTATGCATTTAGTTTAAAATTGTCATACTTTTAAATTGCAAGTTCAGCATTGTCAGTAAGTGGCAAATAATTTAATTTATGAAATAAATTCCATTATGTGATAAGGTATCTACTACACGTGCCTACCCTATTTAGCACATCTTTGTTTATAATTTTATCAGTCCATTTGATCTCCATTTTCTCCATGGTCACATTTCGAAAGCTTCCAGTTACCGGAAAACATCCATCGAGAATCTAGACATTTGATTGAATGTAGAAAAAATTCTTCTGAATAAATGCTATATCTCGAATTTTATTCGGTTATTAATTGTAAATAAGTGACATGTATTGAATTTCGCAATGCACAATTTATGGAAATAGTCAAAAAGACGTATTAGTAGTAGAGAATGGAGGATTGAGATCATTTTAAGTACTCAAATTTTATTTAATTGTTTTATTTCACCAATTCAACGATAGAAAAATATAAAAGGCAAAGTATTGAAGCATTTATATTTTAATTATTAATTATACAAGTAATTTATTTTTCTAATTAAATTAAACTATTCCAGAAATTTAATCTCAAAAGTAACATTTGCCTAAAGACGGATTGTGAGAATACCAATTAAAATCGGACTTTGGAATTATAATCTCTACTGCTTGTTGAATATTAGTCTCATTTGGTAAGTTTCAGTTTTAGCTTTCACTTAAACTATCTTTAAATTGAATTATAGAAATACTATTCATACGATTATGTTTGTAAATTGGATGAATGGCGTTGTTGTCAGTTTCGGAGTTTAGAAAAACAATCAATTAAAGATTTCTATCACTCCCAGTGCACTGTCAACTGGCAGGTCCATGGTATATAACGCCTCCACTCTTCTCTGTCTTCCACTTTCCTCTTCATGACAACATATGAGTGAATCTTTAAAGCATCTAACATACCTAATCTCAGTCTGCCTGTGCGTCTCTTTCCTTCCATTCAACCTTCTATGACCTCTTTTAGCAAATTATCCCCCCTCCCCCGTAGAATATGCCCTATTTCTGGATGCATTTATAAACTGTGAAATGAAATTAACCCCTGAGGTGGTCTACCATTGCCTTCTTTAGCTTCATCCTCTTAACTTGCATTGAAATCTTATAACCTACTTTATATCACAAAATCCGAGTTTTCTGTGAAACCTTTTACTTAGAATTCCTGATGACTTTGTACCATGGACTGTTTTGGGCAACGTGAAAATCTTCTTTCTTTAGTATTCGACCAAAGCAGACATCCAAGATAACACGGAAACCTTGCAAACGTTTAATTTAGTAACGCTTATGGATGAAGAAACGGACATTAAACCTTTATTATTATTATTATTTTTTTTTTTAAATTATTTTTTATTTTATTATTATTATTACAACAGATAAACGCTAACAGATAAACGCTAACACATAGGCTTTGCAAAACCTACAGATGAATGAGGAGAGACCTCAGCGACCATTAATTGAAATTTATATCATTGTATAATTTTCTAATTTAAAATTAATTAATTTATGTATATATTTATTTATTTTTATTTATTAATTTATTTGTCTTTATATAAATAAATAAATAAATTTTAATTTATAATTTATTTTATATTTTCAAAATTCCGTTAACTTTATTTTTCTATATTTCTCATTTCTATATACTCTGCTTGATGATTGATGTGTTAAATAAATAAATAAATAATTGACATAACACTAGAGAGAAAGATATTTTGAAAGATTTTTAAACAGGCAGTATGAAAACTGTGTAATAGATTTGTGAGTAGAAAGATGGATTGAGATGCAGTTGGAGAACTGATTTATTGATTGATTGATAAATGGGAAGTCGGATTGAGATCCAATATGGTTACTGGTTGATTGAGTTATTGATTTATTTCAGTCAATTAATCAATATATTGATTGATTTTTTTTTTTTTTGATTGATGGGAAGATGGATTGAAATGCAACATGCGAACTGTTTGATTTTATTTATAGATGAGTAGATGGCTTTATTAATCGAATAATTGATGCATCGTATATTTCATATATATTACTTTGGACTGGGTTTTTTGGATTTTGGGTTTTTTGCACCGTTTTTGGACCCTCATTTTGCTCGCCGGTTTGATTTGACTCAATAGTGCTCGATGATGTAATTGATGACTTTATCACTCTACTTGTTATTAATATTATTGTTATTCGCTCCATAAAATTGAATCTTATGCTCTTATTGGACATCTCTACTTTTAGACGCCGTTGATGTCCTCTTAAGAAACTATGTGATCGTTTGATTGATTGATACATTTATGAACTCGGCAGTTCATTCATTAAATCATTTACTCATGTTATCGATGAATTACTCAGCTATATCCGGATGAGGAATACCTGGAATGCAGCTTGTTTACTACTGATGGTATTGCGACACACCTGCCTGTGTGATTCACCTAGTTGACTGTTCCTTGTTAATCATTGTATCGATCCACTGAGTCAGCTCTTCCATAAATACCTCCAACCTATTTACAAGACTTGCATTGCTTACAAGATTCTTCTTTCGTGTTTTTTCTTCTGTCTCTGTCTTCACCTTTCTATATCCCTCTATTTTTCGCTCTCTCTTAAATTTCTCTCTCTATGTATGTCTGTTTTTCTTTTGCTTTGTTCTCACTATTTTGACATTCTCTCTCTATCTCTCTCTCTCTCTCTCTCTCTCTCTCTCTCTCTCTCTCTCTCTCTCTCTCTTTCATTTCTAGTCAATTTTCTCATTGGTTCTCTCTATTGAAGTAAAATTCTAGATTTTTGTAATTTCTTTGGCAGATAGACACATGAAATTTATTAGATCCAAAGTAAAAAAAAATGCAGAAAGTAGTACTTCTTAGACTATATTGTAATTCACTCAAGTTTAGCTTAAAATGATGCATTAGCAAAATACAGCCTTTAAAATCTATTAAAACTCACTTTAATTTCTGCTTGATTTCCGCCATTTATTAGAAAATACAGTGTTCTGTATTCTGTCTCTGTGGGCTGATGAAAATGAGGTTAACCGATGTCTAAAGTCTGCCATTTTATAAATGAAACGAACTACCATCCAAATTGTTTACAGTGGCTCTTAGATAACGGTCGCTAAAATCATCTGACTTCAATAACAAATCTATGGCAGGTTAGAAGAATAGAACTTTTGTTGTCACCATGTCAAACCTCGAGAATTTGAAAAAGCTATTAATTTAGAGGGTTTGACTTGATATTTCTGTTGAAATAATATTTAAATTATATTTGTGATGCCGCATTGCTAATGTGGCGTAAAAAGACTGCGACTATGCATTGGTTGCGGTTATAATCTAAGGATTGTTATGGTTGTAATCCAAAGATTGGTTATGGTTATAATCTAAGGATTGTAATGGTTGTAATCCAAAGATTGGTTATGGTTATAATCCAAGGATTGTTATGGTTGTAATCCAGCGATTGGTTGTGGTTATAACCTATAAGCTAAGGAGTGTTATGGTTGTAATCCAAAGATTGGTTATGGTCATAATCGAATGATTGGTTATGATAATGATTATGTTTGATTTGTTTTGCTCCCGCCAAAAAAGAAGTTCCAGTCACATATTATTATTCACTGACTTCCTTTATCGTGCACCCCATCGACCAATGCTTTGATTACATAGTGAAAGTTTATGTCTATAGTGTTAAGAAATTTATACATTCAATTGACAACTTCAAATGCAAAATAATCTCTATAGTCAGTGTGATGATAATTGAATTTTGAAAATATTATAGGAATAATTGAATATATTATATTATCATAAATGTAATACAAAATTAGTACTAATATAATATAATAAATATTGGTTAAAATTTTGCCTCGGGGTTGTATTTAGAATGTCTCAATAGCGCAGTGGCTAGCGGCGTCAGGTAACGTCGTGTTATGAAGTTTTAAATGACAGATCCTAGGGTGAATTAAACTCTCCTAGATTCGATTCCCGGTCTCGCCTATTTGAGATTAAAATCGTATATTCAGTGGACTGGTTACACAGAAAATGGATTAAGCTGCCTAACGGTTTAAACATGTGGTATTAGAGTTGTAGATAGGAACATGGTTGATCATTTCACTATTTGATCATTATTACGAGGTTATATGTGTGCAATTTCTTGAAAATACTACGCATTTTAAAGAAATGTTTCAACTTGCTGCACAGTAGCGCTACTGTTGTGTACCTATCAGGTAATCTTTCATATCTCAAGATCTTAATCTCCAGTCAAACAAATGACTAATAACAAGGGCACACAGCAATGTGTCCCAGCATGCTCAAGTCTTTATCTTCTTTAGTAATTTATAGCCCGGCACTTTTCTAGAAGTGAGATAGTGTGTTTACGGCTAGATACCTGAGTCGTGTGGGTTCAAGTCCTAGGCGAGACACTTGAGAAAGGTACGGAGTGACAGACATATAGACAGACAAACAAACAGAGGAACAGACGATAGAGAGAACTGGTGAGAATAATAAAACTGAAGAAGAGTAAGAAGGGAATGAAGAGATAATTATAGGAGAGAGAGACAGACACATGATGCTACTACTTGAATCTGTTAGAGTGTTTAATCAACAGACATTGAAAGGTTTCTAAATAAAGGTTTCTATCTGAACGAATTTATGAATTCGACGTGTTTTTCTTATTTGTGATATTCTTTATCTATATGTGTAGACTTAGAAGCTTTCAATGTCACATTGTCAGCATACTGAAGATCTACATGTATATTGACAGGCTACGCATTAAACAATAACACCTTAGCAAAATTACCATAGCTTAGTCAATTCTTGATATTTCGCTTTAAAATTGTAGAGTTCTCTTGGGGAGGAATTTTGCCACAAGCTGACCAGATTTTATGGAAACATTTTGAAAGGAACCGGAATTATCAAAGTTTTGCGAAAAAATTGGTGTATGATGTATGTTTGCTTGAGGTTATTTTATTTAGTTTCATGACAACAAACGCACACTCTAGCCGAAGTTCAATGTTTCAGTAAAACATTGAGAAACTTTAATGCGTTTATCTTAAGCCAATAATTTAATTACCTTCTTGATTCGATAAGCTTAAAATCTATTTAGTCTGAGTTTGCTGGTAGAAACTATTGAAAATTAGTTTGATTGTACTACTCTTTTGCTAATTTTTAAATACTTAAACAACTTTTCGTGAAAGAGTACTTAAATAATACGAAAAGTACTTACAAGTACTTAAATTATTTTTTACCTAGAAGTACTTGGGTTACTTGAGGTATATGTACTTTTTAGTTTTAGTGCAGTCACTAAGTTCAGTCAGTTTAACGTCCTTGATTTTATCCCTCCAAGTCAATGACTGATCAAGTACAAGAAGTAACTAAAAGAGCTTACAAGTAGTTTTTTCTTCTTAGTCTAGAGTAGTTATTTGGTCTACATTAGTTTAGTACTTATTTTATGGAGAGCTGTTACTTTCTTTTTCTATCTGGAGTAGTTAGTGTCTTTTTCTCTAGAATACATATTTTTATTTAAAAAAGTATTCATTTTCATCTGTAGTAGTTAATTTTTACTTATAGTAGTTATTTAGTAGCGGATCAGTATGTACGGGGTTGAAATCCTGGGCTCTCCCGTCACTGACATCACCTTCGAGTGACGAAACTGGCATTAACATTAGCTTTACCAGCTTTTATTTATTTTTCATTTATTCTCAATTACTATGCAAACAAAAAATACACAATAATCAAAACAGAAAGCATGATATTGAGTAAATAACCACGAACAAAGAGTTAATAACTCTGTATGACTACATAAATATAACTTTAAAAAAATTTACAGACTGCAAATAAGTAACAGCACTGACTTATGCAGTCCGTTGTGGCATGTCTGGCTGGTGCCAGTAGCGATGTGGGTAAGGTACTCGACCGCGGATCAATATGTGCGGGGTTCAAATCCTGGGCTTTCCCCTCACTAACATCGCTTTTGAGTGAGGAAACTGACGTTAACATTAGCTTTGTAGCTTTATACCTGCTACAACAATACAATTGATGCAATAACAAAATTAAAACATTTGAAGTCTATGTAGGAAATTAAAGTTTTATCTATAGCAGTTATTTTTCTTTTATCTAGACTGTATTTTCCTGTTCTTCTAAAGTATTATATTTTCTTTTATCTGGAGTAGTTAAGTTCTTTGATTAGAAAGCCATTGCATCCGGTAAGCTGATTATTGTTGTGTTTATGATTAAGGCTGTTATTTTATATCTTCGTTGCGTGTCCATGCCTTGAAGTAATAGATTCACAACACTTCTGCTTGCACTCGTGAACCTATGCTGAAGCTTTCAGCTTTGCAATAACCAAAATGTAATTAATTCATTAATGAAGTCATAATTAGATCATCTCGAGATGTCTCTGGATTATTACTATTATTATTATGTAATAAATTGACTACAAGTAATCTTATTATTATTATTATTATAGTAATTTTATTATGTAATAAAGTAATAATTCGCAATCCTATATCTTCTGTCTTCAGATTCAGTGGTATTCAGTCTTCCTCGTTGTTGTCTGTAGCATTAAGTTTGAGTCGACCTAGTTGTGCGAAAGAAATTATGAGCTTTGTTAGGATAACAAATACCTTTATTTTACTTTAATTCACATATACTGTATACCATTTTGATTTTTTAATCTGTATTCCAGTTCGCTTCTCTGTATCTGTTGGTGCACCGTAGATTTAACTAGCCCTACAGTAAATGATATTGTTTGCAAAAGCTCGAAAGGCCTACGCGAAAAACACTACCGCCCTTGTTAAAGAGAATTGTATATAAATAGAGTTTTTCTGTACTTTTCCATTGAGTAGTTGAAAGTAGTTCCTATATATATATATATATATATATATATATATATATATATGTGTGTGTGTGTGTGTGTGTGTGTGTGTGTGTGTGTGTGTGTGTGTGTGTGTGTGTGTGTGTGTGTGTGTGTGTGTTACAGATTAGTATACTTTGTAATCATAAAATCTCTTGGATGAATATTATTTCATTGCATCAAAAAAGCTTAGTATGGTAATTTAGTGAAAAGCAATGGGAAATCACTTGAGTACCCTGTAATTTGATTGCTCTCATTCTTGCGATAAATCCACAGAGATGGCGCAGAGTTCTCTATCTAGCTGACCACCGCATGAAATAAGTACTAGTAGTTATATTAGAGTTGTCTAACATTAAATAATTACAGAACATTAGTAAGGTTTAGATTGATGCTGATAATTTTAATCGTGTTATTGATTGATTGATTTGACATGTGCATGTTATCTGTTTACTACATAGCGCTTGACTCTGACGTAGACTGTATAGGTGAGAATTAATTATCGACTTCTGTAGAATAATATTTATATTAATATCAATACCAGTACTAATAAAATTAATACTAATTTTTCTGCTAATATTAAAAATATTACTATCAATACTAATGCTAATATATATGATCATTCTGATTCTAATACCAATGACTAATTACAATACTAATACTCACAATAAATGAAAATTAATTATAATAATCATTATTCATAAATAATAATTATTAATAATTAATAATAATATTATTATTATTAATATTTATTGTTATTATTATTAATTCATAATTATTATTCATTCATTTATTCTTTATTATTCTATTTATTAAGAATAAAGTCTAATAATTACTATTAATAATAATACTTAGAATTAATGCTAGTAATATAATTCATACTATTAATTAATTATAGTAATTAAGTCTAATAATTGATACTAATACTTATACTAATACTAATACTACTTTCTAAGAGATATCTTTCAATCTCTCACTCGTTCATCTCTCTCTCTCTCTCTCTCTCTCTCTCACTCTCTATCACGCTCTCTATCTCTCTATCTCTCTCTCTTTCTATCTTTTTCGCTCTATTCTTCTCTTATTTTACTCTCTTACCGTATCACTCTCTCATCTTAGCAGTCTTTCTCAAGCCTGCCATCAGTTGAAAGCCCTCAGGCGGGAAGACTGACAGAACCTCGGAGTCATAAATCTAAATTCAAATTTGAAGCTTTATGACTGTTTTTAAAACATCGTCAACTCCTACTGATACATAACACATACAAGCTTCGAATACTAGATACTAGAGCTGTTCAACTTAGAAGCTATTTGTGAACGTAAGAGGCGACTAACTCAGAAGTTGCAGCGAAGGCGAAATGCAGGAGCCCCCCCCCCTATTTAATGATTTTCTCGGAATTTTTAATATTAAAAAGATTCTAAGTTAAAAATATATTGTGATAAAAGGATGTTATGTTAAAAAGATGCTATGTTAAAAATGTTTTGCTTAAAAGATGCTATGCGAAAAAGATGCTAAGTGAAAAATATACTATATTAAAAAGACGGTACATTGAAGGTTGAATTCAATTTAATCTTTATCAGACAATTTTTGCAGCGAAAAATCGCTGAGCATGATAATCCAGAAGATCTACTAGTAGGAACTGGTTGACTGCTTCAGAAGTTTGTGAAGTCATATGCATAGTGTTCTACTGTTAGTAAAACACCATAATGCAAGTTTATACAGTAATTAAATTAGGTTTGTTGCCACGTTAGTTTAATACCGTAATAAAAGTTTATTCTGCAGTTAAATTAGGTTTGTTGTAACGTTAGTATAATAAAACACTAAATGTCTATTCTGCTGTAATTAAATTAGGTTTTTTGAAGTGCAATTTTGTATTTGAAGCCTTGCCATATTAACGACCATCATCTCCCATGTGATGATCGTTTTGTTAGGAATCTGCTCCTGTATACAAAGCCATAATCTTGTCTCTTATAACGGTAACGTAATGTTCGATACGCTTGACTTTAGAGTCTTGAGAAAAACCGTTTTAATTCTTCGTCTTGTTGTAAAGTCGTCACGCCTGGCCTGGCAGCATAATACAATTCAAATAAAGAGATCTATAACAGCTGATGCTTGTCAACCAATCACACGCGTCGTCGATAGCTTACCTGCGAGGTTTGAATGAAATTCAATGAGAGATCTGCGCCAAGATTTTAGACGCGATAAATTTATTTTGAAATTTCGCGGTTATTTTTGAGCTGTGAAGGTTGTCTCTGTGATCGTTCCTGCTAGTGGGAGAGAGAGTGAGAGAGAGAGAGAGTGTGTGTAAGACAGAGTTAGAGTGGGAGAGTGTAAATAGACATTACGTAATATACAATTAATACATTCTTTTAAATTAAATAGCAATTAAATGCCTTTCATATAGTGAAAAAGTATACTAAGTCAGTCTTAACATTTAAAGTGTAAATTCTAACATCATTTCAGAATTTGGCTGGCAGACTCTTCGGCCTGGACTTATTTTAATTTTAGAATCATCATCATCATCTTTCGTTGAATCCCAGTTTAACCAGGAACGGGAAACGAATAGACATTCTGTAATCCTCTCTGTCCCACACTATATCACCAGTCAATCCTGTACTTTTCTAATCTTTCTTAATCACCGCATCCCACGTAAGTTGTGGTCTACCTCTCTCTAAATTTATTTTTTTTAAACTAAAGCTAATGTTAACGTCAGTTTCCTCACTCGAAAGAGATGAAGGGATTTGTTTTCACATTTGTATGCTGCCACATTTATTTGTTGCCACATTTATTTGTTGTCACATTTATTTGTTGCCATATTTATTTGTTGCCATATTTATATGTTGTCATATAAGCCACAGTTTCCACATCAGAATCTCTTAGAACCAACTATAGTTATATATACCGTCTATTGGGCGCTACTCAGGTTAAAATTTATCGCCAGTTTCCTTGTTCAACAGCGACATTAAATAGTGTCACTGTACTGGTAGAAAATATCTAAACGTTTATTTTTCGAATTCTCTCTCCCTTACTTTCATACTCTTTCTCTTTCCCACTCTAGCAGTGTCTCTATAGATCTAAGCCGCTTTTAAGAACGTTCAGATCTTTGCCGAGGTATAGAATTGATAGGAAATTATTCTAGGAGCTCTGGGCGGTTGTATAACAAGCACACTTATGTTGAACAATGCGGGGTCGACACGGTATAATGGCACAGCCCGAGGCAGTGAGCTGAATTGGATAATGATATCAAAGGTGCTTATTTGAATTTCTTCCTTTGACTGTGAACTCATTCAAATTATACCGCCTTCTATTATTCTTCTGTCTGAGTAGAATTTATAGGCATACTTATGAGGAATGCCAGATGAATATTATTTTCGCATAGTTTAAGTTGTGCAGAGTAATTAGGGAGTAACTAGATAAAAATAGCGTTTAATGTACGGTATACGCTTAACTATCTAGTGACTTGATTAAATGTGGGAACTTGTTTTAATCCCTCCTCTTTAATTAATATTATACATTGAACTAACAGAAAAGCCTATTGATTGAATCACATCTGGATTTAGATATTTTCTTCCATTCTCCTGATATTTGGGGCTTTTAAATATTCGATTTAGTCTGCGATTTCATTCCAATATGATATCCGAACTCGTTAAATAATCCTGTCACTCTTTCTAGCGTTCTGTCAAGTGGCAGGCGCAGGATGCACATTCCTTCGCAAGGAATATTAAACTTAATTCATGGACCGCAGACCTCCCCATTGGCAGTTCTGGGATCCTTGAATTAAATTGAACCTACCCCTCCTTGACAACATCCCAAAAATCCGCTGATAGTCCATCAAACCCCCCCCCCCCTCCCAAACTTGAAAAAATGCACAAAACCCGACCCTGCTAATGGTTAGCTATAATAGTATACAGTGTATACTATTATAGCTAGTAGTGTATACAGAAAGCCACAATTTCAAGCGCTTGTGTTCATTATAACACGCAATACTCAATCAAGTATGACAAAACTCTGGAGCTCAATCCTCTAAACGGCGCGCCAGCTGCATGTTTGCAGCTGGCGCGCCGTTTAGAGGATTGAGCTCCAGAGTTTTGTCATACTTGATTGAGTATTGCGTGTTATAATGAACACAAGCGCTTGAAATTGTGGCTTTCTGTATACACTGTTCAAAAGCGAGTTCTTTTCTGAGACAGACAAGCCTATGTAAAAATTCTGATTTGATTTTCTTTAAGATAAAATTATTGTATGGATGCTTATGTTTGTGATTTCATTTCTTCTCAACGGTCCCTCATGCGAGTAAATTCAGCAGTTTGTATACCAAGATCTTTACTGATGATTCTACACGATTCATGTATCAATCAATAAATTCCTATGTATTAAAATAAATCCCGTGACAGTTACTTTTGAACTTGCTTAATTGTATTCATTTAAGCATATAGGCCTATGCTTAATTTAATTTTTAAGAATTAGATTTCTCAGAATAGTATGAGATGTAAATCTACCTTTTTCTTTGTCCCGGATGTACATGAAATTGAGTCAGCATTTCGTTGACATTAAATTCTTCTAATCTTTTAGGCTTTTGAAAATGTTGAAATCTTTCGATGATTTACTTAACATTGGAGTGAGCTAGTTAATTTAATTTTTGATGATTATTTTTAATGAATATATAAATGAATGATAAATGAATGATAAATGAATGATAAATGAATGATAAATGAATGATAAATGAATGATAAATGAATGATAAATGAATGATAAATGAATGATAAATGAATGATAAATGAATGATAAATGAATGATAAATGAATGATAAATTAATGATAAATTAATGATAAATTAATGATAAATTAATGATAAATTAATGATAAATTAATGATAAATTAATGATAAATTAATGATAAATTAATGATAAATTAATGATAAATTAATGATAAATTAATGATAAATTAATGATAAATTAATGATAAATTAATGAATTATGATGTATTGAATGATTTAGATGTTCCAACTGCTTTATTCAATCAATCCCTCAAAACGAAATCCGATAGATAAATCAAATCGGAGTATGATAAACCACAAATAATAGTCACATAATCACATAAATATTTATTAAATTAGATAATCATTATTAATTACTAGTTACTTATTAACTAATTAACTACTAATTAAGTAGATACATATTTCAACGGGGCTCCAATTAGCTTCAACTATATGGACTCTCAAGAGATACAACAGTACACATACTTGTAGGTCAGTTTAATGCATCACTGCACATATGTCAGTTACATCAGTACACATAGATCAGTTGCATCAGTACAGATAGGTCAGCTATACCAGTACACATAGGTCAGTTACATCAGTACAGATAGGTCAGCTATACCAGTACACATAGGTCAGTTACATCAGTGCAGATAGGTCAGTTACATCAGTACACATAGGGCAGATACATCAGTACACATAGGTCAGATAAATGAGTAAACATAGGGCAGTTACATTAGTACATATTGGTCAGTTAAATCAGTACAGATAGGTCATTTTATCAAAAAATTTAATAAAATGCAGCCAATAACAATATAATTGTTCATAGCGAATATTACTTATATTTGTTTAGTATAAACTAGCAGGTAACTGTAATTAAGTACTTTAACATAGATACTATATTTTTGTATGCTCTTATTTCTAGAGTGAACAAGCGTTTGAAAATTCAAACAAGAAATTAAATTCTACAATTTCAGTATAATAATTAGAAAATCATTTTGTGAAAAGTAGATTTTTATAGGTCTCTATTCATTGTGGTATGAAAGTACACAGCAACAGCAAAATACTCCAGGTCGTGTTGATTTGAAGATATGGAAAATGAAATGAGTAAAATTATAAATCTTACAATTATTGTTTTATATAAGGTGTTCAGAAGACTTTCGCGAGCATGTTGTTATTTTGTTTGTTACTGAGACCGGCAGAAACCTCAAGCAGTGAATGATAAGTTTGGAATGTGGCCCTTGTATAGAATGTAGATGAGAAAATGATCTACTTGCAGAGCGCTCATGCATGAAACCATAACAGCTCGCGAATGTCTTCTACATAAGTATCCATCACCCCTGAATTTGCAAGTTCACAATACTTCTGATCAAAACTAGTACCCACCACCTCTGATTAATACAAGTACCCACCACCTCTGATTAATACAAGTACCCACCACCTCTGATTAATACAAGTACCCACCACATCTGATCAATACAGTACCCACTACCTCTGATCAATACAGTACCCACCACCTCTGATTAATACAAGTACCCACCACTTCTGATCAATACAAGTTAGCACCACCTCTGAGCAATACAAGTATCCACCACCTCTGATCAATACAAGTAACCACCCCCACTGATCAATAGAAGTACTCACCACCTCTGATCAATGCAAGTACTCACCACCTCTGATCAATACAAATACTCACCACCTCTGATCAATTCAGTACTCACCACCACTTATCAATACAGTACCCATCACCACTGATCAGTTATCATTGCATTCCCCACTCTCTCTCTCTCTCTCTCTCTCTCTCTCTCTCTCTCTCTAACTCTACTTAATTCTCCATTATCTCCTCTCTCTCTCTCTCTCTATTTATTTATCCATTATTTCCTCTCTCTCTCTCTCTCTCTCGCTCTCTCTCTCTCTCTCTCTCTCTCTCTCTCTCTCTCTCTCTCTCTATCGCCATCCCTATCTTTTTCTATTGTTAATAACAATACGACAAACATTCCTTTACGGCAGATCAAAGACAGTCTATGCCCATTAATCTTCAATTCCGTTACATGACAGAATCGAAGCAAGAAATTGCAAAAGAGAGTGGTATTTAAATGGGAATATAATCATTATGATGAGATTGATGATGACGATATTGATGATAATGATATTGTAAAATGACTAATGATAATGATAGGGGCTCAATAAGATACAAGCAGCCGGTTTAATTCAGATCTGGTTCCATTTTGCGAATTCATTTGGGTCAGAAATGTTTAAAAACAGGCATAGCAATTGATGACGTAGTCTTATGGAATTGAAAACTACAAAATTATACTCAATTAATTAATTAATGAAAATTCATTATTTATAATTTATTTATTTTATAATTAGATAATTTTATCTTCAGTCTAAATGTCTACATTTCATCTTCTCAATCACATCACCGGAATTAACGTCAACTTCCTCATCCTCACATGATGTCGAGGACGACTCAGGCAACAAAGGTTCCTCTCAGAAGCTGATCCGTGAAATTTTGAGGGGGTCTGATATTTTTATTTGAGAGTCCCACCACTTTATCTGCTTGACACCTTAAGTAAAAAGAATCGCTGGCACAGAAATTAAATTGAATTTGTAAAATTTTCTTCTTAAAAAATTAAGTGACAATATTTTTAGCATTCAGGGTATAGGCCATATCTCATTCTCTCTTTCTTTCTTTCTTTCTCTCTCTCTCTCTCTCTCTCTCTCTCTCTCTCTCAGTGCACTGCCTACTGGTAGGTCCATAGTATATAACTCCTCTACTCATCGCTTTCTTCCATTCTCCTCTTCATGTCCACATACAAGTGGATCTTTAAATCATCTATAACATTCCTTTTGATATACCATTATTCCAATAGTAGGCCTTATATTAACTATAAATTATTCAATACACTGTTTAGTACATGGTTTGAATGGCTGGGGTAATAACAAAAATAAAAATATAAATAATATTTATATTTTTTTATCTTCGACAGTTTTTCTTAGCTGATCGCTAATGCGTGTCGTCCGCTAATAATTAAAATGTCTACATTGATAAACCGGAATAAACCGGTTTTGTGGGACCATTCAAACTGGTTTGAGAAGCGTTGAAGGCAGTATTTTTTGTCAAATGAATTTTCTATTTATATCTGAACGGGACATATTCACTTTATTTGGGTATATGTCTGAAAAGCTGGCTTAGAAATACACCATTGTATACATTCAATAAATTCTTAAATGGTAGATAAAATTTGTGCATGCTCCTACTTTAACCTAATCCCACATAGCACTCCGTCTTTACGCTGAAATAAATTTTAACTTAAAATGCGCATTTTGCGTATTTTTCACATTTTGCTATGGTCATTCATGTTTGGATCTCGATATCCGAACTTGACGTCAGAATACTAATAGACATTTTCATATTTCAAGATGAAATCAGAGACTATTTATATCAAAATATAGAATCTAGTGGACTTCAGTTGCTTTCTCTTAGTGAATTTTTAAAACCGCAGACATACTTTTTCAAAGTTTATGTTTACTATAACAATGTGATTGTGTCAGATAGGCCTAATTTAAATTATAACCAATGATATGTTGCGTTTTGTAGCGCAATGAAATATAACATTGTATTACTACAAGCCGCAATCTGCTCTCATTGTGTGTTTGTTAGGTTTATTATATGTTCTGTAAACTGAAAGTGTAATATATAAGATCAGAGAGATATTTAATCTCCCAGGTGAGAGGTCTAGCCTTATCTTCCAGGCGTTAGGCAGTCTAACCTTATCTTCCACGGGTTAGGCAGTCTAACTCCTATCTTCCAGGGGTTAGGCAGTCTAACAACTAGTTCCAGGGGTTAGGTAGTCTAGCCCCTATCTTCCAGGGGTTAGGCAGTCTAGCCCTATCTTTCAGGGGTTAGGCAGTCTAACTCTATCTTCAAGGGGTTAGGCAGTCTAGCACCTAACTTCCAGGGGTTAGGCAGTGTAGCCCCTATCTTCAAGGGGTTAGGCAGTCCAACACCTATCTCTCAGGGGTTAGGCAGTCTAGCCCCTATCTCTCATGGGTTAGGCAGTCTAACATCTATCTTCCAGGGGATGGGCAGTCTAACATCTATCTTACAGGGGTTAGACAGTCTAACATCTATCTTTCAGGGGTTAGGCAGACTAACACCTATCTTTCAGGGATTAGGCAGTCTATATCCCCTACTCGTCACTATGTTATCTGTCACGTGTTGCATCAGCTCGATGGGCTCAATATTGCAGGTGTCTAGCCCATCCACCTTTCTCTGTATAGACATGCGCAGTTCCCAAAAAACCGATGTTACTATTCACTGATATTAAACCTAATTGAGCTTTTACAAATTTCGTATAGTTTTAAAGGATATCATAAAAATTTTATATAATAGGCCTATGAATTCTCCAATCTATGGCAATTTTGGCCTTTAATAACCAATGCTCAAACCAGGGTTAACCTTTTTCGTATATTGAGTTTTCGTTCAATTTACGGCTAAGCACGGACTCCAGTAGAGTTATTGTCCACTGGTTAATAGCGTGTGACCAGAACGGTCATATGCGAGATGGTCATCGTTAGGGTTGATTGGCATGCAGAAGAATTTCGTTCAGGTTGTATTCCACCATATATCACCGGTTCTTCTTTTGTGTTCCTATCAGATAAACATTCTGATCTATCGATGAATGTAGGCCCAGTCGAGGAAAAGCAACGAATTAAATCATTAAATATCTTAGCTAATAACAGCTTGATATACACAGCTAATTAATTCATATTTCGGTTTAAAAATCAGTTCTTCCCAAGAAATTTCATCATGACACTGTTGGTTTTTTCTTGTTTACTATCTTCTTATTGGAGCTCTATTAGACGTCATTTTGTGACATCAGAGTAGTCACTCCATCCCTCTTCCTCCACTGATCTCTATCCATCGCAGTGTCATCCACATCCGCAAGATTGAATTTGATATCTAATACCTTAAGTCGCTATCATATTGTCTATTCAAAGATGCTTTATTATACACCAAAGTTAACTAACAGTTTTTGATTAATATATTGCAATTTTCGATAAAAATGAGGTATTTAAATATTGATTAGAATTTTTTAAAGTTAATATATATAAAGTTATATCAATAATATGATTTGATATTGACATCGAAATCAAATTTATTGCTAAATTTAGCTATCAACTAGATTCTTAAAATTTAATTGTAGTTTTTAAAACTTAAAGTTAATAATGGCCAGCAGTCACGAATGTATTAAATTAACAACAGTTCCTAAATTTAAAATGCTAATATGATTGCTTGTAATTTGCAGGTAATTAACAAGATAATATGATTGCATGTAATTAACATGCTAACATGGCTGTGTAGATATCTTACGTGGTTACTGTTAACATAGAGTACCGGCGTTCAAATCGCAAGGGAACAATTAAATATACGTCACAATTAAGTCCCGGTGAATTTGCTTCGATTACTTTATTTTGGAAGTTTAGTTTCATTTCATTTGTCATATCCTGATCATTCTCAATCGCACGCTATACTCAAACTTAATGTCATGTCAAGATTAATTTCGATGTCATATCATAATTGTTTTCATTAGTATAATACTACAATCAATACGGTAGCATGATAATGCTAAATAGCATCAACGGTCTAATTTTGTGTGAATCTCTGTGGCAGAGCCTAAAGCTTATTTTAAAAGGAGGCCCAAAATGATAGGATCACTGGTCCTACTATATCTCAGGGAGTCGTGTTTTTAGTGTGAAAGCTGTCTTATCCTGGTCTGGTTATAGGCTTTCACCGTCCCGGTATTCACTGCAATAAATTTATCTAGTGACACCCGACAATTATAAGTTCAATCAATTGTATATGAGCCGGGCAGACTTTCAATAATGCGAGCTGTAAATAAAGGTGTGCAATTCAGACGTCTGTTGTAATAATAAATCCTTGTTTGATTTTCAAAACTTAAGAATTGATTGCGGGAAGACCACACGTGTTTAGCAATAGTCGACTAATACAGATAATTAATAAGGTAATTCTAACTGCATCAAAAGTCATTTTACACGAACCTTTATGTCCTAAACCAAAGATTCATTCGTCTATGCAATTCTGAATTGCACATTCGATATAAATTTAGTGCTAGAATTTCCAACCTACAAAGGTGTTTAATTGTTAGATTTTAAAACCACAATTTCAACAGAGAAGGTCAGTGGAAAATTCGCATAGAATGGTCATTATATGGCGGGTTAAAGATAGCACTGGGCTTGGTAAATCTCTGACTGTGGCAGGAGCAACATGTTGCTGTGATCAAACACAGCAAAGAATAGAAATATATGCCTTGAATCCTAAATTTACAATACACTCGAGAGAGCCTCTCTTAATTACGTTTCGTTTTATCAGGCTGGAGCCAGTGGCGATGTCGGTAAGATATTCGATTACGTATCAGTATGTGCAGGGTTCAAATCCTGGGCTCTCCCGTCACTGACATCGCTTTCGAGTGAGGAAACTGACGTTAACATTATCTTTACCAGCTTTTTATATATCTACGAAGTGAAACATAATGCACATACACCGGTTAATTAGAGCAATTTTGCTCGTAGATATTTCGAATTGTTTGCAAACCCTGTCCTTATATGCAGTAAAGCAGAGATTACAATAAATTTATAAAAATTCAGGATGTTCCGTAACAAGGAATTCAATGATGTATGCCCGATGTATCCGCGACTGTCACGTGATGAGCACAATAGCGTCACATCGTGTCACAAGATCTCGTGACAATGTGAGAAATCTGGAATGAATTGTGGGAGGGGTGAAGGTGACGAGTGGGGGGGGGGGTAAACTGAAGTTACGGAATTTTAATTAGGGTCATTGCTTAACATATATGACACATCTAATGAATCAAATTGAACAGGCTCTTATGTGAATAAGACTAAGTTAGCATTGTTTTCTTCAAATAGTTGATGTTGCTCTTATCAGGGGTTCTGGGTTGACTAGTCGCTGATGATCCCTTAGGACGACGAAATCGTCTTTAAATAAAATGAAATTTAATTATAATTAGATGTAAACTTCCGATAAATACTGATTAGAATTATATCTTAACGGCGACACAGTTGATTATGATTCTGTGACTTTTACCGCCTACTCTCTATTCTTATTTATTTTTTTATGAGTTATATCAAGTCTCTTTACCTTTACGACTCCCCTTATAGTTTGATCGGCGCCGTGATATTCAATTATTCATGTAAAATTCACAAAATTAAACAAACTCTCTCATTCTCACTCCATCCTAATGGAGTCTTTGAATGTCACTTTAGTAAAGTTCACGGTTATTGATTTGGTCATTTGATGATAATCTTTGATTCAGTGGGGGCGGCCCAATGGGTCCAGTTTCAAATGACATAAGCAGCAAGTGACGTCTAAATTATATACCCCATGGCAAAAGCTTCGACGCAGTAGCACCATTAATGACGCCTAGTCTATTTTATGACACACGCACTGACTAATAGCACATTCCCTAGGCCTGAAATATGTACCACTGCAGTGATACCATTCACCTGTTTTGAGCTTTGTCTTACATTCAAAATGATACTATTGTGTTCCCAAAATTTTACAAGTTTTAGAGAATTTGAAGCCATTCACTCGAAAGTGTAATTCCAAGTCCTTGGATTAGTTTTGAGCAAGGAAGGGAGTCCTGGGATAGCTTGTGAGCAGGGAACGGATTTTCAAACATAGCTTTCCAGAGAGGAACGGAACTTTTATTGAATACTTGGAGCATTTGTCGAAACTTTTATCCTGTTAGAAACCACTTGGCTAATATTCCGGCGGGGCTTATAAAAGTGACGAATATCATCAAAAATGATCATTTTAAATTAATTAATTTTAGTTAAACTTATCCCAATTTAATTAGCGTTTAGGTATGCATTTGCAGCAACTAATGCAGCTACCGGTGATTGAAGTTTTAATATATCTCTAAATGATGATCTCACGAAGATGTCACAGAAAGCCTCAAATTTTATCTGATATGCTCAATTAAACCATATCTGATAAAATTTTACAAGCAGTGGCATCCCTGTCACATGTTATACAAGAACTTTAAGCTAATAGCGTCTGCCTTAGAATGTCATACTAGCAGATCTTATGCTTTATTTATTGCCAGCATGTAACGGTTGTATATAAGCAACTTAGGACGCCGTGAATGGCTGTTTTGAGAGCAAAGGCTGGAGCTAATGAATGCGAGGCGCTCAACCGTGCCAGAGCATTAATTATACGGGCTCCTCAGCTCTCGCATATCCGATGTTATCTAGGTAACTACGAGTGTAGTTCGCATTGAGTTGTGGGTAGTGGGACAGAGTGCAGATCCTGGCTATGGAAATGCGTAAATGTTTAACGCATTTTGCTCTTAAGTTAGATGCGTAACCCATTTTGCTTAACTTAAGATGTGTAACGCATTTTGCTCTTAAGTTAGGATGTCTAACGCATTCTGTTATAGTTGCGCTCAGTTCTCTGCTAAGAATTGACGTATAGAATTGAGATGAATGCTATTGGATTCGTTAAAATGATAAGAAACAGTTATTATATAAGAAAGTACATATTAGAAAGTTCAGTACATAGAAATAAAATTAGTTTACCGATATGTTAGATAATAAAAAAAAATCTTATGAATAATTCATATAGGCATAAATGTATAAAAATAGAAGTTATATATTTGTAAAATTGTATATTTTGTTACAGATCACGGCTTAGTTGATAAAATCTGGAGGATTGGATAAAATCTGGACGATTTGATTGGGGGATTCGTTTACCTTCGATTGTAAGAAGGCGGTTGTATAAATCTACATCGTACGTACGGGTCTAAAGTGTATTTACGAGATGTTTTAAAGTCACACAGCATCGTTACAGTGTAATGTGTTATTATCAGAAACATCACATTATCGCTCAAAATTTATGTTCGAACGTGAAAACAATACTACTGCATGGGAACGGCAATCGTTTACCCTGCAATTCGAAATAGAAAATTGAGCAATAAATACATTTATGAGAGGATTTAGATTATATCAACGTATTTAGTAAATTCTAAATTATATTAAAAAGAGGTATTAAGATGAAATCGACATGTGGCGGGGGTGGTCTTGTAACCTTGCGTGCCAAGCCCACTATAAAACATAAACAAAACACTCCTGGTAATACTTTTAGTAATATCGCCAGTGATTCATCTCTGTATAAAGTAGACATGGATATGTTAGCGGTGGAACAATCGGAAGAAGTATCCACGTCACCTGTCGATTGCAACGTAAATCTGAATGAAATGACTACTCTATGCTTTATGTCATCATCATCATCCGCTACATCTTTGTCATCACTGCCAATTACATCATTAGCGACGGTAGTGCCGGGCGTTAATTCATTGTCGAGAAATGACTGTAGAAATGTAAATCAAGAATTGACCGATTCTAAACTTCAAAGCATTCGACTGTCCCAGACAACTGAGTCTTGTAGAACTTCGTCGTTCATCTGTCCGGTGTGTAACAGGAATTTCAGCAGCGAGAAATATCTAAGCATGCATCTATCTCTTCATAAACCCTCTCACCTACAAGCCGTTTACAACAGCGGTGCCTTGCCCGGTGCGGAGTTGAACCAAGGAGGTACGGCGAAGAAGGATGAAAGCAAGAACTCTGCCGCTAAGCCAACGTGGACATGTAAGTTCTGCGGGAAGCTGTTCACACAGAATTCCAGTTACAGAAATCACATGAGGACACATTCAGATGAAAGACCTTACCCGTGCACTATCTGTAGCATCGGGTTCAAAGAAAAGTAAGTTCACCGTTAAATTGTCTGCACTAAATTCCTTAATTTATTTTTTAAATTTTTAAAATGTAAAGTTCATTAGAAAAGTGTGAAACTGTCTAACCCAGAGATGAATGCGTCAATAGTGGAATAATTTAATCTTCTTACGGTAACTAGAGTGTGTCTAGCCGCCTTAAGTTAAGTGAAGCTTGTGCTTCTAATCCTTAAAGTTTAAAACACTATATCAACCTTCATTTAGCTATAAAATTTGTATATATTAATTTGTTTACTTGGTTTAATTGATTAGTAGTCATATCACAACGCGGACATCTTTGAAATAATGACTATACATTTATGTTATAGGACTATATACAATAAGTTTAATTTTTTAAAATATAAAATCCACAGAAAAATATCTCGCAGAGTAGCGGAGTTTTAACAATTGTTCTGCAATTGCTAAAGCTGTAACGCCGATATTAACGTCAGTTTCATCTCTCGAAACCGCTTTCACTAACGAGCGAGCCCAGGATTCGAACCCACACATACTGATCCCCTAGCAGATATCTTACCGACATCGCCATAGGCTATAATATTGCGTAAACGTAACATCAGCAGGGTATTTATAGACATATAATTTCACTTAATTATTTAATTGTTATATTGCGTATGATGCTTCCGCTTAAGTTAGTTAACTTGCAACTATTGTCAAGTGCGTCCATAAAAATGTCTGTTGAATTTCGTTGCAGTTAAAGTTGGCGTTCGCTACTAAAATAACCTTTGAATAGATTTCGAATGGCCTAAGCTTGCTTAGATGTCTGTTTACTAATGATACTTTTCGTAATATTATTACTTCTAACTAGAAGCTATTTCGGTTTTATAACAATAATTCTAACGAAAGGTTAGAATTACTAATAACCATGGAGAGGAAAAAGAGGAACAACGAAATACACAAGAACAGCAAATATAAGAAAGGAAACTCTACTGCACATGCGTATGACATGTGTGCAAAAGGCTGGAGCCAGTGGCCATGTGGGCACGATATTCGACCGCCGATCAATATGTGCGGAGTTCAAATTCGAGATGGGAATCGAACCGAACCCGAACCGAACCCTAAAAATGTAGAATTTTGACCGAACCCGAACGAACCCGAACCCAGACTCTGGCCGAACCGAACCCAGACTCTGGCCGAACCCGAACCGAACCCGAATCCAGACTTCGTCCAAACCGAACTGAACCAAACTCTTGGGGGGTTCCCCTCTTCTTCACCAGCCTGACATTAAATAAAGATAGTAAGAACGATACAAATATATATGAGTTTGTGCATTTACACGTCTTACAGTATCTGGTCAGTTGATAGCAAACGGTGTATATTATGATTTTTTTTCTATGGAAGTACACGTGTTTACTAAATCATCTTTATTTGACCTTTTTATGTTACTAAATTGCACTGTGTCCCTGAAATATTGGATCAAATTTTAGCCAAGACATTTCCACTAATTATAAACGTATCTAATATATAGGCCTATAGTGACAATAAAAAATAAAAAAATTGATGAAGCATTCTATTTGCTCGTTATAATCAAGGAAAATATTTCAGATACAAGAATAAAGCTAATTATCTATATTATGAACATTTGTTGGTCAATTAACAATATTTTAAGAAATGTACAGAAATAAATACCACTTCTCTCCTTTTTTCATTGTCATATTTTTACCCAGGTAAAAAAATGTGGCAGCTATTATGACTTAATTAGTTTTTAAGCATATTCACCATAAACCATTTTAAACATGTTTGTCATAACCATAATTATTATAAGTAAAGTTAAACAATTGCAACATTATCCAAATCAAACCATTCCGAACTCGAATCGAACTCTTGCGAGTTGGAAAGCAGCCGAACCCGAACCGAACTCGAACGCTTGTTAGAACCGAACCCGAACCGAACTTTCATTTTCAATGAACCGAACCGAACCGAACTCTCAAATTGTCAACTGCTAACGGAACCCGAACCGAACCGAACTTTCATTTTCAACGAACCGAACTGAACCCGAACTCTGGAAATTCATAAAATTCCCATTTCTAGTTCAAATCCTGAGCCCACCCGTCACAGACATCGCTTTCGAGGGAGGAAATTGACATTTACATTAGCTTTAGCTTTTACCTATACCGAATTTGAAAACGTTTTTATTAGAATTACCACGATGTTACTATCAGAGACGGTTCTGGTGAGATTCGAACCTGTGTCTTGTGTTTAGCGGGCAAATTTGCTCCAAACTCTGCGTAAGCCGGGGCAACACAGCGCTCTTACGTCAATATTGATTGAAAAATACTTAACTCGATAGCATTATGTAAATACCACGCTAAAGTATACCTCTTGATTTTAATTTATGCAGATGACTGTGATTTCCTTAGCTTTTTCTGGCGCAGGCATAGCGATTCCTCAGCCTGATAAACTCTGCCAAGCAATTTACTTTGCAACAAATCTACATGTAGCCTAAGCTCCCGGTCGGTCTTAACAGGGTCGGACTGGAGACAATGTGGCTTGATTACTTGATTTAAGATGTAAAGAAATCGAATATTTAACGTCCGTGTCTTCAATCGAAGGCGCTGTCAGGGACGTCTTAAGCGGACCATGTAACTACTTGTTGATTTAAGATGTAAAGAAAACGAATATTTAACGTCCGTGTCTTCAATCGAAGGCGCTGTCAGGGAGGTCTTATGCGGACCATGTAACTACGAGGAGTTCTATAACACCGCTAGCAAAATAAATGCTATAGACCGTAGGTTTGAGGTCAGAACAATAGAATTAAAGATTTTATATCAAATCTTTGAGTTTCGTTACTTGTTTGGGTTACTCTACTTGGTTATGGTTTAGCGTACTTGTCATCCCCATCTCATACTAAAACTTTTCCGATATCTACAGTAGACTTGACTGCATTTACTGCAGTCTATTGCCAGAGAACACGTGATATCTTTATCAATCAATCTGTCAGAGAGTCGTACTGGGAGGCGAATATCTAATCGATAAATCATTCTATGAATCAATCAATTGGGTGTTAAAAGCTATTGAGCATAAAAATAATCGTATAATAATAATTGTAAATCTGTCAAGTCGATGTTAACGTCAGTTTTTTCTCTGGAATGCGACAACAGTTACCCGGGCTTGAAACCACATATACTGATGTAGTAATGTAGAGATGTCCCTGACATTTCTGTATGGCGAGGAACCGGACGCTAAATTCTTATTAATTGATTGATTATTGATTGATCGTAATTGATTGATTGATCGATCATCATCTTCCCTTAAATCTTAGTTTAACCAGGGTCGGGATGCGAATAGACTTTCAAAGTTTATCCATTTGTTTAATTTTAATCGAATAATTCAAATTTTCGAATATTCGTTTAATTGATTGATTGATAAATCAAATTAACGATAACATTTATTGATTGATTTATCAGATACCACCTGAAGAAGCACGTGCTGTACAAACACTCGACCGATCTCAAGGAACGCTGTCGTATCTGCGGCAAGCAGTTCAAGGACTCCACGGCTGTCCGAGCCCATGAGCGGATCCACTCCGAGGTGCGTCCCTACCGGTGCAACATCTGCGGCAAGTCCTTCAAGACCAGCGAGTGCCTGTGGCATCACGAGAACAGGAGCAAGACGTGCGGAAAGGCTATTGCAGTGGTCCAGTCTGACGTGGGTCAGAACGAACTGTTGGGTGGTGAGAACAAACCTAGAGCGCGACGAGCTAGACGAGTTAAGACTGACGGTGAAGTGGCCAGTGCCGTGATGGGTATGAAGAACGAGATGAACGACCTCGAAAGTCAGTCACTTTCTGGAGGGCTTACAGCTGAGGAAGATATTAATATAAAATTCAATCAGTTACTGGAGCAACAAAAGCAGCAGATAAACATAAATCAGATTATTCTACAGCAGCAGCCCCAAGGCATAAGGTTGAGGCAGGATGGTGATGCTGTTAGACCATCCCAACCACCGTATCGCTATATAAATATAGTTTCCGCCAAGCCTTCGCTGGAAATAAAACCAGAGGTGGAAGTGGCAA
This sequence comes from Enchytraeus crypticus, assembly GCA_905160935.1. Classification (NCBI taxonomy): domain Eukaryota; kingdom Metazoa; phylum Annelida; class Clitellata; order Enchytraeida; family Enchytraeidae; genus Enchytraeus; species Enchytraeus crypticus. The sequence goes on along the minus strand of CAJHZI010000806.1, from coordinate 285,153 downwards.
AGGAAGGATTTGGAGGTGATAAGATTGAGCCAACGATGTGTCCTAAGGAATGGTTTAAAGATTCACAGTTGGACGGGTCATACGGCGGTAGTTTTAGTTACCCAACCAGTGATTCCGAAGGTAGTTCAACCCAAGATGCCTTCTCAGAAATAGCCGATTCTGACATCCCAAGTCCCTCTTCCGAATCCATTTCATCATCCGAGACTCTATTTTCCAATTCTTCTAAGTTGTTGTGTTCTATTTGCGGAAAGAAATTCCTATCGAAGCAAACTCTAAGCAAACACATAGCAACAATGCACAGCCAGGACAGACCGTATCGATGTCATCTCTGCGACAACGGCTTCAAACTGAAGGTGCACCTGAAGAAACATCATCTCTACCGACACAGCAATGAGTACCCATGCGAGTGCACTATCTGCGGCAAGCGCTTCAAGGATACCTCGGCCGTCAGGCTGCACGAGCGCATCCACTCTCTGGTGCGTCCCTTCGAGTGCCCCTGCGGCAAGACGTTCAAGACTCGAGAGAACTTGTGGGGTCATAGGAACAGAGGCCCCTGCGAAGCTGCAGAGGACTTTGTGACCAGCAACATGCGGTTGTTCAGATCGACGGAGTTTGGGCCAATACTCGGGGTGCCGATCAGCTCTGCTGCTGTGCTTCAGCAGCTGAATGGTCTGCTGGAGCTACAGAGACTCGAAACTGTGACCTCGGTGGCCGCCATCTCTTCTGAAGGTCTCAGTCCTTTGACGAATCAGCCAGCCTCTACTGTAGTTCCTACTAGTGGGAGCTTAGATACGATAAAGAACAGTAAGACCAGTTTGAAGGGTGGTTTATCAGCTGTAACGATGACGCCGATGTCTTCTTCAATCAGTGCTGTTCCCACGGCAGTGGTGATGCCTCTTCATCGACCTGGCGTGTCATCTGGTAAGAATGAATCTACTGGTAATCAGGCTCCTCTTATGTCCAGCACACAAGCTAGTAGTTCCACTATGGCAAGTCTCGTAAGTCAGCTACTGAACTCATCCCAGCAAGGAATCACCAATCTGGACTCTGTAGCCTTATCGAACCTTCTTAGTAGTCTCTCATCACTGGGCGGCCTCTCTGGAGGACAAATCAAGCTACCGGTTCCACACAGTCCTATTGGCAGCAATGTAAACTCTAGTCCGCTTGCGAGTAATGCTCTAAGCTTAGCTTCCTCCACAAAGTCTACCGGCTGTGGGACCACTTTGTCATCGGTACCTGGCCTTTCTCTCAGTTCATCGCTGAATGGTAGTAGACACATGGAGCTACGAGGCGATGATTCCGCCGATGATGATGAGTCCAGCCTGAAGAGGAAGGGATTGATGAGGCGTCAGCCGGTGGCCAAGAGGATAACGATTAGAAGTCTATCTGACGCAGCTATTCCAAAGCTCTCAGCTGCCACCCAGAACAGCTGTTCGACTGGTTTCAACTCAGCTGCTGGAGCCTTGACCTTGCAGCAGCTGCAGCAGCTGCAACAGCTGCTTCTGTTGCAGACAAGCGAGAAGTGGAATGGGTGTCAGGAAAATAACGTTACCGGCAGTGGTATGTCTCAGATCTAGTTTGATATTATTTGGTTGTAATTGTGATTTGCTGATAGAGCTGTTTATCTACAGAATTGCTGCTGTAACTGAACTTAAGCAGTAGTAAACAGATGTAGTCTTTTTCTCTCATAGAGTTCGGTTGTCGATGATAATGCAAATTTCTAAATGTTTAAATATTATATGTTCTCCAAATTTATATTATAGAATTATGTATAAAATTATATCTAATTAAACTAAAGTAAATTAGAATTTGATTAAACAGAATTTATTGCAATACTAAACAGTAGACTTGCTAAGTAAAACATTTGTACATACTGTATACTTTTATATCGGAGTGTTTTGCAAGGGAGAATTTGTATAGAATGTATAGAATTGTACAGAATATAAATTTACAATAGTTGTATAGTTGTAGTTATAATTAATAATAATTGTGTAGAATATTGAATAATACTCAATAATATTCAATAATTGTATGGAATATTGTATTTATAGTTAATAGTAATTGTAATTAATATTCAATAATATTCAATAATTGTATAGAATAATGAATAATATTCAATAATAGGCCTATGCAATAATTGTATAGATTATTGAAAATATTGAATAATATTCAATAATTGTGTAAAATATTGAATAATATTCAATAATTGTGTAAAATATTGAATAATATTCAATAATATTCAATAATTGTAATGAATATTGTATTTATAATTGCATAGAATATAGATTTACTGTATAGAACTACAACGCTGTGTTCTGTGTTTATTTCCTCAGCTGTCACCACACCCAGCCTGTCCCAGAAGATGACCTCTGAAGGTCAAGAGTTTGTCTACCTTGACGACATTAACCTCGGCGCGTCCGAGGATCTCTCATCCACGGAGAGCATCCAGCTCATGTCCTGGAGTGATCCGGTACTTCCCACCGGAGATTTTCTCCTGGATGACTTCTCGTGTCCTTCATCGCCGGGACTCTCGGACTATGACCTTGCAGGGATGAAGCTCCTGGATCAGTCTGATCCCATGGAAGATCTCAACTTGTTCGGATCGGATGATCTCTATTCCACCTGGTCCTCAGACGAGGAGCCGATCTTTAGTGGACTGTCACCCTGCCTCACTGGCCCCTCTCCGATGCTGCTGTAGTCAGGCATCTCTCTCTCTCTCTCTTAGTGCACTTCCTACTGGCAGGTCCATGGTATATAGCGCCTGGCGTTATAGTCAGGCATAGCTGATACAAAATAGACGTTAAATAAGAGAAACACGCCCTGAGGCATAATCGGTGTTGTGTAGGATTGTGGCTGATCGATAGGAGCTTGGTTCAAATCGCTCACGTTACTAACAGACATTTGAAGCAGGAAACAGACGCTAAATTCGACTTTAGGATTGAATCCGTGGAATTTGATATCGGAGAGAATAGTTAAAGAAGATCAGTTGATAGAAGAAAGAATATACAGGAGATCAGTCAGTAGAGTTCCCGAGACTAGAATTCTAAAAATGAGTCAGAAATGATTAGATGATGATGATGAAGATATCGTTAGAAGAACAACAGCTGTGTGACATTTGCCATATAGAGAGAGCTGTAGCAGTCGAATTGGTAGTAGAGAAATTCTAATATGACAGTTTCAATATTACAAACATTCTCCTAATATAACAGTAGCTTGTTACTCTGAGGAAGAAAAGCTGATAATATAGTCGTCAGAGTACAACCACAATGTTATTGAACAGTAAAGTGCCTCTAGTTGTTTCATTTCTTGAACTGCCTTTTAACTGCATTCGATGAGTGCCTGATGTGTAAATTTTTAGTATCGTCTTCTTGACTGTCAAGTGAGCATATATACTACTGTTGTAAGGTCGAATCTTGTGTTATAGCTTAACTATGCTGCGCTGTGATGTCTCAGTTGAGAGCCATTTGCTGCCTTTTAGAGAAAACAAATGATAAATCTTACTGGTTAAAAATTAAAAAAATTAAATTTAAATTAAACAATTAAATTAAATTAAATTAAATTAAATCAAATTAAAAAGATTGTCACAACGTTGGTCAGGAATTTATTTCGTCTAAATCTGCATCTAGAGTAAAGAGGGCCCCACTAAAAGCGTATTTAATTTTGACGTTCAGAAATGTTGTTTCGACTAATACTGACCGATCTCGATCTAAGCTTTTGACAGGTTCTTTGTATTTTGCAGATATTTTGCAGTTATTTCAACTCGAATTTTGGTTTTGGTTTTAGCTTGTTGATGTCTAAAGGGAGTGAAATAGCCATTTCTTCAATGGTATACTTCAATTACATGAGAGATATTAATCATATAGTATTGATGCTTTTACGATAGTGCACAGCTACGAAGAAGCATCTCCATGAAATGGTATTTAATAGCTCTACTGGAGATTATCTAACCGGACTAGCATGATCATCGTTAACATCAGCATCATTATCTTCCCATGTATCCCACATTAACAAGTTAAACCAGTTTAAATAGGGTCTGGATTGACAACCAGATTGAAAATAATTTAATTATTACCTGAAAATACGCTATAATTACGCTCTAAGTTGTTATACTATTAGTTGCAATTGGCATTTCTACATCTGTACCTGATTTACTGGGTGTTATTTAATGTTTAGCTCACTTTGATCATTCAACTTGTTTGTCATGGGCAGCACTATGAATTTCACAGTTTAATGTAACAAGACTTAAAACATTCCTTACTCTGATAAATGTAGTAACTGGCAAGCATTAAAGTCTAACATCTGATCTAAATAGAAAGTAAATCTTTTAACAAGATAACGGTTTTGTAAGGTTCATTATTTCGTATGATCTACTGATAAACTTCTATTTGAATTGATTGCTTTTATTTGTATTTAAATTGCTAATTATTTTCTCGCAGTTGTAGCTAACCATTCCATTCGTATTTCGTGGTATTCGCTTGCTATTGCTAGTGAATATTATTTAATAGTCAAATTTTGTCGCCTTTTATTCGAATTAAGTTTAAAATACTAATTTATAAAAGACATACTGCAATTGCTATCTAATTTGCGCTTATTGCTTGATAACTATAACATAATAGTGCTGGGTGTTGTCATTAATGATAGCAGCACTCAAAGTGTGGGGTTTGCTATGTGTTGCTGCAGATATAGATTTAATTATTGAATTCTCTGAATATGCATATCGGGACGAATGACATTTTACATGCAAAATTAAATTTAAAATATAACGATAATTAATTGTCAATTGATTTGAATTAGTTTGTTAACAGATCGCTTAGCTTATACTAATTATGTTTAATTACTATGAATTTCACGCAGTTTGTGAAAGAGTAAATAATATTAATTTTAAGATGATATTTTGTTCTTTTTGATTGGTTGGTTAATGGGTTATGGTTATTTATTTAGCTTTTAATTTCTATTATGTTTTTCTTAGCTAAATTGAATTGCGGTTCAGTGGTAAAATTTTATAAATGCATTATGCTACCTGCACAGTATAGAATGAGTATTATTTAAATTTTATATGCACTTAAAGTTTACTTCAATTAAATGAGTGAAAATTATTGACTCCCTTATAAGTTGATGAACTTTTACAAACATTTAAAAAATGCAGATGTTAGTGTAATTATTTTTGATTTAATATTTGTTGAATCGCCTTAACTTAATATTTCGTACCTCTGTAGATATTTACGTCGTTTTTCATTCCGAAAGCAATACGACAGTTTATTGACTGGTAATGATGTATTTATGCGCCTTGGATGTGCTATTTGAGGAGCAACAGAAGATAATTTGATGCTGCAAGAAATGAAAGAATAGCCAAATAGGACTTATGATAAGTGGAGGATGGATAACGTTGCTGGAAGGAATTTGTAATATATGGAAGATTGAAAGAAAAAAGGATTAAATAGGAATATAATGGCATTGATGATTAATGATTTTAAACATTCGTGCTTTGAGATGAAAACGAATTAAGGCACGGAATATATTTGTTTACAAAAGTTATGCCATGGACCTGACGTTAAATAGTACACTGACAGAGAGAGAGAGAGAGAGAGAGAGAGAGAGAGAGAGAGAGACAGAAAGTTCGGCTGAGATTCTAACTAGTGACCTCTCACTTACGGGTCAGTCGTGCTATCATCTTCTGGACCATCCAATCAATAATACTTTTCATCATCTGAACCAATACTATTGAATGTCTTTGAATGTTTCTGCTTCACATATCATTTTCCTACTCGATTCCACCATGACAATTACTTGTGAAATATTAATTAATTCTAAATATTATCAAGTGCCTTGTGTGTAAATTATTTAATTATGTGGCATTTTTTGTTTTGTTGACTTGACTTTTCATTGCTGTGTTGGATTCATAGCACTGTTAATACTTGTGTAAATAAGAGCTTGAGAAATATATCTAATTTACAATTAAGAGCGTACTAAAAAGACAAGGCCATGTTTAAAACCAGTTTCCTGCTCGATAGCATATCAGTGACGGGAGAGCACTGGATTTGAACTCTGCAACTAATGTTTCTCTGTCAAACACCTCGCCATGAAGCCACCGGCTCAGCTCAATGCGATACATGGTAGATACAACTAAGTCTATAAATTAAGTGGAGTCTTTAATTGTAGCTATGGATAAGCAATAGTTATCTTAACATGATTTTTCAATGAATATAAAATCCAATAAGCACTATGTGCGTAAAGATCTTGTCTATTCATGTATAAGCATGTAATCTTTTATGTTTGCTCTCCGTAATTTATGAAATTTATAACATCAGGGATTGGCTGGTGGTGTGGTGTAGGTCAGAGAGGATTTGAGACAGTCTATTTGTATCCCGACCCTAGTTAAACTGGGATTCAAGGAAAGATGATGCTGATGATAACATCAGGGGGTTGGGTAATTAAGCTGGGGAGAGAAGGTATTATCCAATTACCCGTCGATTCAGTTCATTATGGATCTAGTTTTTTCTCCGGAATAAACAGAGGCAAGTTTAAGACAGTTTCTCTGGTTGTCGGGTATGTTTAAATCGCTGTAGAAATCGCTTTTTCCGTTCATAGTTTGCGCTTTTCACTTTCATACAACTTCATTTTAATATTGTAGACATTGTCTTATACTGACTATAGTGCATTGGTCATTACTTCTCGACCCTTCTTTATTATAAAGATTTAAATAAATAATAATTATGTTAATAATAGTATAAAAAAATTATGTTCTGCTTGTTGCGAGTATTTCAGGGCTTTGAATGGAGGATAAGGCTAGGATCCAGTTGGGTGTTTTAAGGGTTGCTATAATGTTTTGAGTAATTTGGAAGTGTCGAGATATAATGACTAGTAGTTTATTGTTTATCAAAGGCAGCATAGATACGTATATTCTGTTATTAGACGAATAGATGGCACTTTGCATAAACTGGCCATCAGATATTTCTGCTTTCAATAGTCAATTTAATTCCGGTCGCTAATGATTCCTGCGGTCAAACTAGCATAGAAATCGTTTGACAGATTATCTAGCATTCGTCAGTATATTTGAACACTAAATGTAACAACCGGCCTTCAAATCAATGATATTGTAAATTTGTTAATTGCATATAACTGTACTAATGTGGTAGTAACGTCTGTAAATTCGCTTAAAGCCGTATTTAGTTTTCACGTTGTTGTAAAATTTCTGCTTTCTTAATTTATTGCATGAATTGCAATAAATCATTTCTGTTAAATACTAACGAATAAAAACTGTTTGAGTTTTATGTATACTAAATAGGAAATTTAACTGAAGCATTGATAATAGAATGGTGTGCCGCCAAAACAATAGACTTTTGACAAAGGCAGAGGTTGCTAATTCGATCATCAGTCGATACTATCAACTGAATTGGCACAGCGAAATATTTGTAAGAGAGTGAAAGTTGATAGAGTTTAATTTTATGATTCGAAGCTTTGAACGTTTGAGAGTTGCCTTAGTAATCAGAACATTGCTATAATTACTTGTATTCGGTATAAAATAAAAATCTAAGAGTAAAATTTAGAATGCAATAGAGAGAGAGAGAGAGAGAGAGAGAGAGAGAGAGAGAGAGACAGAGACAGAGAGACAAAGAGAGAGAGAGAGAGAGAGATAGAGATATATATATATATAGAGAGAGAGATAGAGTGAGATAGAGAGACAGATAGAGAGAGAGAGAGATAGAGGGAGAGAGAGAGATAGTGAGAGAGAGAGTGAGATAGAGAGACTGATAGAGATAGAGAGAGATAGAGAGACAGATAGAGAGAGAGAGAGAGATAGAGAGACAGATAGATAGATAGAGAGAGAGAGAGAGAGAGAGAGAGAGAGGCTACGATTACTTAATCAAGATATGCTTATAATACTTTACCAAACAATCCAAATCTACGGACGCTTATAAATATCGGATCACAAATGCACTGTAGGATTAATATTGCAAAAGTATACTAATAAAGTTAAACTTAAAAGCCATAAAAAATATTAAAATTTGGCCTGTTATTATTTGTAATAGTTTAAAATGGCAGGGGCAGGCCGAGATTAGGTATGTTAGATGATTTAAAGACCCACTCATATGTGGAAATGAAGAGGAAAGCGGAAGATAGAGAAGAGTGGAGGCGTTATATACCATGGACCTGCCAGTAGGCAGTGAACTATGAAAGAGAGAGAGTTTAAAGTGGTAGCTGTTAAAATTAGTAAAAAGACTAAAAAAGGCTACATATTATGCTCTGCGCCGTACGTCAATGAGATAACAATAGGAGTCTCGTAAACATTGAAACTCTAATCATTTCACGACACAACGTCTATGAATTCAGAACCACACACGTGCTGCGAAGGCATAAACGTATTGATTTCAATCATGGTCAGCGCTCTGACCTCCAGCCTAAAGGTGAGCCACTCGATTGTCGAGTTATAGGCTGTCAGATCACCACACACTTGAGATGATTGATTGATTACCTCTGAAGAGCAGGCTATAGGATTTGAGTCTACAGGCGCTGTAAGGGCTTGACTCATAATTGACTCAGTACAAGAGAGTCTTAGCTATGAATTTACTTTAGGACGACTCGATAGCGTAGAGGTAACGTCATGAAGTTTTAAATGACAGATCCTGAGGAAAATTGAACCCTCGTGGGTTCGAATCCCGGACGCACAGATCTGAGAGTAAAATTTCGGACATTCACTGGACTGGTTATTCGGAAAATTGTCTAAATTACCTAACGGTTTAAACATGTGGTATAAAAAAGTGATAGATATCAACGTAGTTGATCATTGCGTGTTTACTTTTTTCTGTTAAGGCAGGTATGTCAATCGCTTTCACAACCAGAAGGCACTGTTATACCAGGCCTACCAGCATCTGTAGCAGCATATTTTAATATGCCATGGATCAAGTTTTTTTTCAACTGGCCCATATTAAAAAGCTAAGGTTAACGTCAGTTTCCTCACTCGAAAGCGATGTCGGTGACGGCGAGCCCAGGATTTGAATCCCGCACTATCTGATCCGCGGTCGTGTATCTTCGACTTCGCAACTGGCTCAAGCCAGTATATTAAAAATATGTTGTCTCGAAAGGCGATCATTAATGCATGCACAATTTTTTAGAACTAGCAGTTAAAATAATAATATAAGTTCTCCTTCCGATAAATATACATTTAAATCAATAAATTGAATACCATTTATATTTTGTTTAAGGCTATCGTAACCCTAAATTTTCCATTCCATCTTCAATAAATTGCAAAAAAGATAAAGTCTGATAAACATATCGACTTAAAAGTGTTACGAACCGATTTAATAACCGATTTACCGAACCTTTAGATCGGCGCGAGATTCATAACTGAAGGCCTGTATAAGGGTTTAACGTCCATTACCACACTCGATAGTGGCCGAAGCCAGTGGCAACGTCGGTAAGATACTCGATCGTGGATCAGTATGTACGGGGTTTCCAATCCTGGGGCTCGCCCGTCACTGACATCGCTTTCGAGTGAGGAAACTGACGTTAACATTAGCTTTACCTATCTCCACTCTAGAAACATTCGCAGGTATTATTTCTATCAACACTGACTCGACAAATATCGTAAACGGAACAAACAAGTGAGAAGACACTGGCCGCACCTTGTTGACACGATATCATAGATGTGGCACTACTGCATACAAAGACAGCAAATAGAAAGTAGTACATAGTAGGCCGACATACAACATTCATAGTGTCTTCTAATCCTAAGCCCAGGTCACTATAGATTCCTACCTATCAAGCGCTCTTCTAAACGGGCTTGGTTTAGGTAGAAATTCTTAGAAATTTGCCGCTCTCTCGCTCTTTCATATCAATCTTTCGCGAGCACACCATCGATTAAAGCTTGGTAAAAAGCCATGGTTAACGTCAGTTTCCTCGCTCGAAAGCGATGTCAGTGACGGGAGAGCCCAGAATTTGAACCCCGCACGTACTGATCCGCGATCGAATATCCTACCGACATCGCCACTGGCTCAAAACATAACTTAAAACTGATTCAACCTAAAAGGTGTCATCAACAAGGATTAAAATATTCAAACAAAATTTTCATAAATGTAGCTCTTAATCGAGAAAATATTGAGTTAGAACGATTCGCTTAAGCTCAAGTTTGTAATAGGTCGAGCCATTAGGATGGCAGAACGAATAGCACACTTTCTTGAGCGGCAAGAGATCGTCGGTTCAAATCCTAGCCGGCCAGTCTCTGACACTATCCCTTGTGATACGAAAACAGACGTTAAAACTTAAAGCTTTACAGATTTTTGAAGTCGATCATTAAGAAGACCGAGATAAACTAAGACAACCCTTCAAAACCGTAGATATATATTCACGATTGATATTGCCTGGTATTGCCTTCTGACGAGGAACCTGACGTTAAATTCTTATTGATTGATTGATTGACATGCGATGCTATTAAAGACCTCAAAGCACAATTCTTCTCAATTCTGGTTCATTTCGAGTCACATTATGCCTCAAAATTACCGCGCAATGTTGTAGAACAAAGACAGTATTGATTGGTTCTGTTAGTACTGTGGTGCAAGTGGACCAGATCAACACATTACAGTCTGAGAGAAAGATATTAGTGCATTCACTAAACTGTGTACACTGAGTACCATTGTCGACAACTATTAGAAAGCCGTTCATCAGCTTACAATACATACATAGCAACATTTAGAGTGCTACAGTCATCAATGACAACATCGAGCATTATTTAGACACAATCAAGCAGGTGAGTAAAATGAAGTAAAGATACTTACGCTGCATTATAGTATATAGCTGAATAATATCTTACAAGAAGGTGAGGAGGAAGGGGGGGGGGGTATAACCTGTATTATAAATTATTTACAGTGATTCTAAAAAGCAGTATTGGCTAATGATTGAATAAGAAATAAGAGTGAATAAGCAATGAATAGGAAGCGGAATGAAGGAAGCAGGGACTAGCAAAGCCTTTATTTAACAGGCGGCGGAATAGTCATAACAAATTCTAGATTGTTGAAATTGTTGAAAAACGAAACTATTGTGTTTAACGTCAAATAGTCAGAAGATCGATAAATGCTCGTTGCGCTTCTCTTCAAAGCACTCAACACACTCTAGCTACCGTCACAAATTATAGCGTAAGTTTTTAACTGAGTTCACATCACAGAACACGGTACTGCTTAAGTACCAACTACAATTATCCATGAATGGACGCCCAGGCAGGTTGTAGTATGTTTATCGTCAAGGTTCAGAAGCACAAGGCGACTCGACACACTCGAGCTACCGTCACAAAGATTAATGTAACAGTAAGCTGCTGTCAAATCAAGTTGACTTGATAGATTTCATTACTGGATGACATACCAATGGACGCCCCAACTCACTAATGGACCCTCAGTTACCTACAGTGGACTTATTTCATACAGTGAATAGTAATAAAGATGTTTTTTTGCTAGAATTCTAAATTATAGGAACGGAAGTTGGTTGAAATGTAATAGTAGCTATGAAATTATATATATATATATATATATATATATATATATATATATATATATGATATATACTTATATCATGTATATATGTGTTCTATCAAACAGTAAGGTCAATTTTAAAACCATAATACACTTAATTGAGCATTCCATCGATCAAACCAGTAATCTGCTGCATGATAAAGGCTCTAATCTTTGTGCACTCAATTAACCTCGTATGGTGTCTGAGGCTGATTTCCATTGACTTCCTCAGTTACAAAAAAACAGCTTTTAATAAACATACTCTATGTTTAAATTAAGTCTTTCTCCATTTCTGGACAGAGATATAAGGGATCTTCCATTGGGCGGAGTGGGGGCCTCATAATGAAAAGTAGTCTAGAACGCAAAAAAATTCTGGTCCAATACAGCAATGCATAGTAAAAAACAACTTCAGTTAAAGTAACAATTTCATTAATATTTCAATACCATAACAAGTCTTTCTCTATATTTAAAAGCATACTTTTAATAAAATTGAACGACCTACGAGACATTGTGATAATGACAAAACCTAAAATTTCAGGACTGCGCTTTGCTAATGTCCCTTTGGAAGTCAGCGGAACAAAATGAACAATTAACCGGTCTTATTTTTCCAAATTGAACACAATTACGTATCAATATTTAAATGCATCATGTTCTTCAGTAGAATGCAGAATTTCAATTAAAGGGTTACCGCCACTTCCACCACCACCACCACCACCACCACCACCACCAGTGTTACTGAGAGACAGAATAAGTTCTGCTGGTTCTGAAGATAACGTATCAGAGCAGTTGTCTCTGTTAGAGGCAGAACTCTGCTCCAGCAGAAAGTCACTCTGAACTCCTGCTGAGAGAATTCTATCGCTAGTGTCTCTATAACAAAGCTTACTGTTTAAATCTTCATCAGGAATACTTTCACTGATATTCTTAGAGGCGACAGAATTATTTAACGTTGATTCATGATCAGCATCCTCGCTGTCAGGTTGTTGTTGTTCATCCAGGAGGATTATTGATGGTGTCATGCTGACAGTCTTTATCTTATCAGTGGATGATGTCCTCAGTTCTGCACTGGTGTTATCATTTCTATTATCAGTGTCACTAGTCACCTCATCATCATCATCATCATCATCATCATCATCATCATCATCATCATCATCATCATCATCATCATCATTGCCACCATCATCATCATCATCATCATCATCGTCGTCATCAGAATGTTCTTCTTCCTCTTCTACATAGATTTCATCAGACGACGTAACATCATGACGCCGTTTCGACACCTCACTCGACTCTGCGGTAGAAAGATCTCGTAAGTTTTTGGACAACTCCTCCACAGTGGATGACTCAGTGGCTTCCAGTGCAGCCGCTCTCTCCAGAGCTTCAAGTTCAAATCCCACGTCAGCCTTAGTTAGCTTAATCTAGACAAAAGAGAAATTAAGTGATAAATATAATAATAATAATCATAATAATAATAATAATCATACTAATAATAATCATAATAATAATAAGCCGATTGATGACCTCGAGTAGCCGGGCGGCGATTCAGCACGTATCGCTTGAATCGTTTTTATCAAACCTCAGGTTCTTTATACCAGGATAAAATTATAAAAAAATTAATTTAAAATAAATCAATAAATAATAATAGTAATAATATTTTTAAATAAAAGTTTAACGTCCGTTTCTTCATCCAAGGATTGTGTCAGGGACGTCATAGATTCATGGTCTAAGTATAATCCAGATCAGTGGATAGAGTGTCTGAAACCATGTATCTACAGGAAATGATTTTTCAAATGATAATTCAAATGATTTAAGTAATCTTAATCTAAACAAAACAGAAATAAAATGATAAGTATGCTCTAGATCAGTGCATGGAGTGTTTTATACTATACATCTACACGGAAAATAATTCAAATGATTTAAATATATGAATCCATTGAATAAGATAACAGGAACAATTTAGTAATGAACTCAAACAGTAGAAATATCAGTAATAGCTGGCAAATCAATGCTACAATAGACACTCAGTTAAAAACTCTGGATTCCAATAAATTTGTTGAATGCTATCTAATTCTAGACAGTTGAATATAATCAAGCATGATTAGGCAGTTATAACATTTAAATCAGTGACATTTCGTATTCTAAAGTCGTAGCGGATGACACTACAATATACTAAATTATTGCTGTACAATATAATACTTAGCAAATACATAGCAGAGTTATGTATTACAATGCACCAATTGGTCATTGATATACAATGTAGAGCATTAAAATACGATTTAACACTGTACCACACAACACAATTCAGTATAAAAAGAAAACAGTGCAGTACAGTATTACACAATAAATCATATCATTAACGATATAAAAACGAACAAAATACGAAAAACACAATTACCATAATATAAGAAATTACAATACGAAAACAATCAATGGATTATACCACAACATATAGCATATAATGCAAAACAATCCTATTTTAACGTTCGTTACGGAATATGTAGACGACATCAGTTTAGGATTAGGAAGAGAACAAACCTCTTTTAGTTTCTTTGCTAGGGAGCTAATCCTCTTATCACTGAAATAACCAATAAACAATACAAATAAGCAAAACAAAAAACGTACAGATTTCAACAAGAACAACTACTAAATTCTAATAAACAATACAAATATACATTTCAAATATACAATATAAATATTTACTCGATACAAAATAAATACAATACAAATACTTACAAGATGCAAGCAATATAAATAATTGAAACAATTACGAATAACAGCTATTTAGGTTAAAATGCAGCCGCACAGTGGATGGCAAGCAGTTAGAATAGAAATTTACCGTTTCCAATTCAGATACTTTAATTATCAGTTAGTGAAATTTGTGCCATCATGGCACAAGCCCTAGATATATTAAACTCTCTACAGCCACGCATCCGCATCGCTCAATAAGCCAGCTCTTCATCAACCTAGAATGTACCTTTTTTCCAGTAAAAATACAGACATGGTGGATTCATCGTCGATTCAAAACGTTCAAACCACACGTGTTGAAAAATCAACAGTATTCTATCAACGATTGATACACATCAATCACAGATGGGCTACCCTACAGCCCGACTGAATCTATTATACCAGTATCTATCATTTAATAATTCAATAACCAGTTAAATACAAACAAACAATCTATTAAGTTCTACAGACTGGGGCAAACTAAATATTTTTTCACCAACTTAGCATCATATATGCAGAAATTCCTACTCTAGAAGCTCACAAAATTTTGTCTAAATATTTTGAATTTTGCCAAAGTTATTGAGATCTTGCTAGGGGATTATTTTTTAAGCCCCAGTCTGTAGAATGATGTTATGTTGACCACCTGGCAGTCTGGATCCACACGCAGTACTCTGTGATGTATAGGTCGTTCAGTATGTACTGCTGATCCGTGTGGGAGAGAGTTCTACGTATAGACAAAAGACTGGCCAGTACAGCGGCTCTACCTGGTGAGTAAATAATTAATATCACAATAATCCCTGTCATTAAAATTGTGTCGTATATCAATCAGTCAATCAATATGAATTCATCAATCAGTCAATCAATATGAACTTATCAATCAGTCAATCAATATGAATTCATCAATCAGTCAATCAATATGAACTTATCAATCAGTCAATCAATATGAATTCATCAATCAGTCAATCAATATGAATTTATCAATCAGTCAATCAATATGAACTTACCAATCAGTCAATCAATATGAACTTATCAATCAGTCAATCAATATGAACTTATCAATCAGTCAATCAATATGAACTTATCAATCAGTCAATCAATATGAACTGATCAATCAGTCAATCAATATGAACTTATCAATCAGTCAATCAATATGAACTTATCAATCAGTCAATCAATATGAACTCATCAATCAGTCAATCAATATGAACTTATCAATCAGTCAATCAATATGAACTTATCAATCAGTCAATCAATATGAACTTATCAATCAGTCAATCAATATGAACTTATCAATCAGTCAATCAATATGAACTTATCAATCAGTCAATCAATATGAACTTATCAATCAGTCAATCAATATGAATTCATCAATCAGTCAATCAATATGAACTTATCAATCAGTCAATCAATATGAACTTATCAATCAGTCAATCAATATGAACTTATCAATCAGTCAATCAATATGAACTTATCAATCAGTCAATCAATATGAATTTATCAATCAGTCAATCAATATGAACTTATCAATCAGTCAATCAATATGAACTTATCAATCAGTCAATCAATATGAACTTATCAATCAGTCAATCAATATGAACTCATCAATCAGTCAATCAATATGAACTTATCAATCAGTCAATCAATATGAACTTATCAATCAGTCAATCAATATGAACTTATCAATCAGTCAATCAATATGAACTTATCAATCAGTCAATCAATATGAATTCATCAATCAGTCAATCAATATGAATTTATCAATCAGTCAATCAATATGAACTTATCAATCAGTCAATCAATATGAACTTATCAATCAGTCAATCAATATGAACTTATCAATCAGTCAATCAATATGAACTTATCAATCAGTCAATCAATATGAACTTATCAATCAGTCAATCAATATGAACTTATCAATCAGTCAATCAATATGAACTTATCAATCAGTCAATCAATATGAACTTATCAATCAGTCAATCAATATGAACTTATCAATCAGTCAATCAATATGAACTTATCAATCAGTCAATCAATATGAACTTATCAATCAGTCAATCAATATGAACTTATCAATCAGTCAATCAATATGAACTTATCAATCAGTCAATCAATATGAATTCATCAATCAGTCAATCAATATGAACTTATCAATCAGTCAATCAATATGAACTTATCAATCAGTCAATCAATATGAACTTATCAATCAGTCAATCAATATGAACTTATCAATCAGTCAATCAATATGAACTTATCAATCAGTCAATCAATATGAACTTATCAATCAGTCAATCAATATGAACTTATCAATCAGTCAATCAATATGAATTCATCAATCAGTCAATCAATATGAATTTATCAATCAGTCAATCAATATGAACTTATCAATCAGTCAATCAATATGAACTTATCAATCAGTCAATCAATATGAACTTATCAATCAGTCAATCAATATGAACTTATCAATCAGTCAATCAATATGAATTTAAAATCTAGTGGTTCCTCGCCATAAGGTAATGTCAGGGATGTCTGAAGCAGACTCTGCGTCAACAGACGCCAACGAACCACACGATGACGACTGAATATACAAAGACCGCAAGAGACAGTATCGAAAGGGTAATGTAGATAGAATTCAAACAAATCAGATTTACTGTCTAAACTGGTTTACAGCTTCCAGGCAATTTAATACGAAATGATTTTCATAGCGTTGATCACAAAATATAGAGAAGTTTCTAACAGACATAATATTAAGCTAAATAACGTCATGTTTAATGAGTTACAATATATTAATTATTTTATATGATATGAGACAACAATCTGATAAATTAAAGAAATATCATCACAAACTACATCTCTCTCTCTCTCTGTCTCTCTCAGTGCACTGCCTACTGGCAGGTCCATAGTATATAACGCCTCCGCTCTTCTCTGTCTTCCGCCTTCCTCTTCATGTCCACATATGAGTGGATCTTTAAATCATCTAACATACCTAATCTCTTAATGACCTACATAGTATTAATGTATTATTTTCTGCCACGGACCTGCGGTTAGGAGGTTGACAACATCAGAGTGCACGGCCTCAGAGAGCCTCCAGTGTCTGTAGAGAGGAAAGCAGAGAGATCTTCTATAACATGAGGTCATCACGTCTACCAGTCTGCTACCACGCCATGACTACACAACATAGTGGTAGAGAATATCCACATAGTACTGTATATATATATATATATATATATATATATATATATATATATATATATATATATATATATATGTGCGTGCGTGTGTGTGTGTGTATCCAGAAATTTGGAGAAGAATGGAGAGGATTAGCTGGACTAAAAAGGTTACAAATGAGGAAGTCCTGAAGAGAGTTGGCACAGATAGACAGTTGATAAATGTATTATAAATCGAAGCAATATAGATAGGACACAGTCTAAGGGGGGAAGTATTAAAAGAGGGCATAGAAGGTATACATGAAAGACAAGAGGCAGGGCATGCCGGATTAGGTATGTTAGAATGATTTAAAGACCCACTCATATGTGGAAAGTAATATTTACGGCAGAAGACAAGAAAGTTGAAACGCTACTGTTACCATGGACCTGCCAGTAGGCATTGCCACAAGATTATATAATGTATATATATATTATATCTATATATATATATATTATTCTATATTCATATATTATATAGCTATATACATACATATATACATGTGGTGGTAATATATATATATATATATATATATATACAACATCCCACATTGTATTATATTATTATATATATATATACATGTGTGGTATAGAATGTAAATATAATATATTATAAACACATAGATACATGTGTGTGTATATATATATATATATATATATACACATAACACACAGTGTATTATTATTATATATATATATATATATATTAAGATATATATATATATATATATATATATATATATGCTACGTCTTTTACAGCAGATACCTTTTTGTTATTACTACAAGGAGCTGACCGATGCTCTTAAATATACAGGACTTTGACTTGGCTGGAGCCAAGATATCTGACTGCGGGTCAGCATGTGCGAGGTTCAAATCCTGCGCTTTCCTGTCACTGATATGATGTCGTGTTCGAGAGATAAAAATTACGTTAACATTGGCTTTAATTTAATTCTCTTAAACAGTGGAATTTCTTTGAAAATCTCTTTTGAAAAAATGAAATTTCTTTCAAAATATCTTTTGAAAAAATGAAATTTCTTTTAGAAGAGATATAAAAGACAAATATTCACCTCGAGCCAAGAGAGAGTTGCACTAAGCTTACAAATCGTCCAGCCTGACTCAACCTACGTTAAATAATCAATCAATCAATTAATTATCAATCAAATACCACCAATTACTAAATTATTATCAATCGTCATCAATCATGAGCTATATCTAAAAACAGTTACAATTTGAAGGCAAAAGATCTAAATTACTAAATTTTCTATGGAGCACCATTATATAGTCATGAATAATTTCTAATTAAGGTATTTTGATTTTATCCGATAATTTACAGATGCTAAAGAAATTTAGCTATAGCCATATAAAATGTTTGGAAATATAGAAAACTTTAGAAAATTATCTTCACTATTATATAATATAATTTTCTATTATATGAAATGTATAATGTGGCTCTCCACGGCAGCATTCGACATTATGGTCATCATTATCATCTGCATCATCATCATCATCATCATTTTATATACTCGTAATGATAATGATGTTTATCTACATAATATTTATAGAACTACACAAAATTATAGAAAATGATTTTCACTATTATTGAATATAATTCTTTATATTCGCAATGCATTCTCAAACTGAATTGCATTTAATTATATTATTTTATATAAAACAAACTAATCAGGATTCAGTTTTTTACGTGACTAGTTTCCATAACGGTCGGGAAACTTTTCGGGTACTTTTGCAAGTGATAAAAAATTTATTAAATTAATCATTAATTATTGCACTGCAGGGTCTGTTTGGTATCAATCTTCTCCTCTCAACAGATCAATCAGAGAAGGTCATGACCAGGATTTACCACCCTGTATTTCTGATCCTCATCCCACAAAATTACCAATGACCACTAGCTCCCACCCAAGGGTTATACGCTTATAGTTATACATATTTCTATAAACCTTACGTATGTAGCATGTATCTATAATATATATATAATATCTATATGTCTATGATATATATATATATGTATGTCTACATGTATCTATATATATATACTGTTACATGTATATAATACTGTATGATGTATATATTAGGTATAGATATATATAATAATATAATATATTATATATATATGTATATGTATATATATATATATATATATGTATATATATATATATACATTTACTTTCTTTTCAGAGTTCACCAGTGAACAGGTCTTATTACTACTGAGGTCAAATGACATATGAATGATAGCTGTTCATTAGCAAATCAGAAAGGTAACATAAATAATAGACGTAATCAATCTACCCTGACCATTTTTGATCACCGGACTGGCTTTCGTTTAGGACCTTACTTCTCCTCAGCACATTTCTTCTGCAGATTGGTCTGGATGAATTTACCTGTTGTGATGTGTGCTGTGGGGACGTCCCTGACATCATCCCTGGAAATGGACGTTAAACCTTTATTATTATTATTATTATTATAAATTCGTACCGTGTGCTCTCCCTCAGTTGTCCTCAGATCGTAGGCATAAGCATAGAGAAGATCTACCAGCGCCAGACACACACAGTGCTTCTCCACTGAGTCTATTATATGTGTGCACCAGTTAAGTGTTAATACAACGCCGCTCATCTAAATACATTCATCTAGTCTAGTATATGTGTGCACCAGTTAAGCGTTTATACAACGCTGCTCATCTAAGTATATTTAGCTCAATAACGTATCGATTAATCGACTTATAAAATCAGTAATTGACTTCAAAACTATATACCTGTAATAATAACTATTAAAAGTCTATTCGTATCCCGACCCTGGTTTAACTGGAATTTAAGAGAAGATGACGATGATGATGAGTAACTATTAAAGTAAAAATAAAAATTTAACCGCAATGTTTGATATAATTTAATAAAAAATCCAAGCTAAGCTAAAACAGGCAATTCTGCGATTAGCAAAATAAATACAAAAAATAATTAACCAATATATAAATTGGAATATATATAGGAATATCACTTAAAACAATATTAGAGAACTTAAGGTAACAAAGCAAAAAGGATATATTTTCTCCTAGGTAGCGCCAGCAGGTCCTCCCGATCAGTAGAGCTGAGGTAGTGAGAGGGGTCGCTGTGTGAATCCATAGAGAGAGCAGGCTGGTACCGCAACACAGCCTCCACGACCTCTGGTTCATAGAGGTCAGCTCTATGCAATAACAACACAACGCTAGACAACACAAGAGCAACAACAACATCACAGGCATTTAAATCAACAACAAATTTTATACATAGGTATTTATTATTTATTGATATTAAATAAGTAATATAGATAATATAGGTAATACAGGTTTTGTTATATTTATATAAAAAATAAATAATAGACAATATAATAATAATATAAATATAATACCAGCGCCATTACTGGTGACCAGGACCAGCGCCATTACTGGTGATAAGCGCGAAAAATCTTTTCTGTGGCAGCGACTGTCTATTGCTCTCCAGCGATTCAATGCAGTCTGCTTCAGTGGCACTTTGGCTAAAGCGGCTTCCCAGAGTGCAGAGGAATTATTTCAATCGCTTTTTTTAAAAACTTGTAATTAAATAAAGTCTCTTTTATCTAATATAATACTACTAATAATAATTTATTTATTATAATAAAATATAATAAATTAATAAATACCTAAAATTATAACTGTAGGTATTTATTCTATATTTATATTATTTTTCTATTATTTATAATCTACGGATTTATCCGTTTTAATCACTATAATTTTAAGTTGAAATATATTGTTGATTTGTAGTATAAAAGCTTTAAGTGAATATGTGAAATTATGTTAAGCTTTTAAGAACGTGTATATTAGATACCTAGTCGATAAATCAGATACTATAGAGATTATTATTAGATAGAAATCAACATTACCATCTTACCTTAAATCCCAGTTTAACCAGGTTCTGATACGAATAGACTTTCAATCCATTCGTTATTATTATAATTAAATTTATTATTGTTATTATTATAATTATTAATTTTTATAGTAATTATAAAATTAGATAGAAATATTTAATATGATTAAATATGGGTATTTACAGATAATGATCGGGAGAGAAATGCGAGAGTTCTGACTCCAGCCTCAGTCTTGTTCTCTCTTCTTCACAAGTCTCATCAACATTCCTCAAGTCAATCACTTCTGTCAGTTCAGTCTAGCAATCAATCAAATCATTCAATAATTGAACCAATCGATAATAAATAAAAACACTTAATCATGGAAAAAATGCACTCACACCACGTGAGCACAGGATCAATGTAAAAAACTCAGGACCTACTCAGTCGAGCCATTTCACTTCTTAAACATCAATAGTATTAAAGTCGTCAAAATAAAACTGACCAGCAAATTTGGCCAAATTTCACAGGTAATTTTAAGAATCTCAACCATGCTCGTTTCAACAGCAACACGTAACACAGTCAAGTGATGTCTAAACGATGAGTAAACGAGTGCGGCATAGGCTAAGAAGAAGATTGAAACAATCGACAAATCAATCAATTTAGAGTAAAACAATAAATATTCAGAATCAAACAACTGATCAATCATTCAACAAGTAAAACAATAAAGTAGCAAACAGTAGATAAATCAATCAAGAAATGACATAACGATACATCAATAGAAAAATAGAATATAATTATCAAGTTAAAAATGCATCCCATTCCCTACAATTATAAACACACACACATATATATATATATATATATATATATATATATATATATATATATATATATATATATATATATATATATATAACAAAATTTACAATGATGATCTTTACCACAATTTTTTCTAATTCTCTTGGAATGTATTTTACAATACCAGTCTAATTAAAACATATTCATATTTTAATATACAAATTCAATAAATGAAGAAACTTTAAAATTTAAGGTAATATACAAAATTCTGAGCAACATTTAAATCAATTAAATGCACTCACCTGTAAACGCTTAAACACGCCAAATCTTTTATTAGCAAAACCATATTTGGGACCCTCGGTCGAGAGCCTCCGCTCCACGTAAGGCTCTTGCTCTAAGTGCCAATCAAAATCATTTTCATCTGATAGCTCCGCCTCTTCCAGGCTCTCAGCCAATCCGTTGGCCCCATTAGACACTGTGGACTCACCTTGATAATACAAAAACTCAGTCAATTAGTAGAGTAGTAATTGAATGTCTCAATAGCGTAGGGGTACCGTCATGAAGTTTCAATGGACAGACCTGAGGTGAATTGAACTCTCGTGGGTTCGAATCCCAGTCGCTCTGATCTGAGAGTTAAATCTCGGCCATTCACTGGACTGGTTATACGGAAAATGGACTAAATTGCCTAACGTTCAAACCTGTGGTATTAAAAGTACTAGATATCGACATAGTTGATCATTTCACTAGAATGCGCGTTTACTTTTTTATCAAGTCAGTCATCCAGTCTGTATATTTGAAAATTTATAGTTATTTATTATTTCAAACCACAATTCAATACAGTGGGACAACAAAAAACAATTAGCAATGAAATGAATCGACAAAAAAAGCTGGTAAAGCTAACGTTAACATTAGTTTACCCACTCGAAGGCGATGTCAGTGACGGGTGAGCCCAGGATTTGAACCCTGCGGATACTGATCTGCGGTCAAATAACTTACCAACATCGCCAGCTCCAGCCAGTGGCGATGTTGCACAAAGTAGCATTGTGGGTGCGTGTGTGTACATGTAAGTATTCGTACTATTGAACAAACAGTCTCTCTATCTCTATAAAGATATAATACTCTCAGCTAAGTCTTCAACAGAATTAGAGAAGAATATAATGTAATATAGGTGAAGCCATCTATAACCAAACAGTCAATTAAAATTTTGAGTCAATAAGTAATAGTGAATGCAAGGATTAGTGTGGCTCTAAGTATAAAGCTGGTAAAGCTAAGGTTAACGTCAGTTTCCTCACTCGAAAGCAATGTCAGTGATGGGTGAGCCCAGGATTTGAACCCGCACCTACGGATCCGCGGTCGAGTATCTAACCGACTTCGCCACTGGCTCCAGCCAATAATAAAATATAAGTATATTATAAAGTATAATAAAAATGTTAACAATAACATAGAACAGGAATATCTACAAAATTAAATAAGGCCTACCTAACACCCAGTTAAAAAAATTTACATAAATAAAATACTAAATAGTGAACAACAGGCTGAATACCAGCGAAAAAATTAATTGCACAGTTTATTATATCGCGAGTAAAACATTCCATACCAATTTCCTCAACAAGAACAGGTTTAGCCTCTGTGACACCAGGAGGAGCAAGCAGCTTCGTGAGAAAATCAAGGTCTGCAAAATATTCTCCACGATTTTTCTTCCTAGCCCTGATCGTAAAACTTCCTGATCATTTAAAACACAATTATCCAGACACCTTGAGTTTATCTCTAGAATTAACAATTTCTTCACATAAGAGAATATTAAACTAATAAAGTATAAACAATAACTTTACCTATAGAATAAGAAATGAAGACAATGAATACAGAAGTACTACCGTAAGTAGCACATTTATCAGAAGCTTATCTCTATAAATAGCATCATGGTTATCAGAAGAGCGAGTAGCATCGTTATCAAAATCTTATCACTATAAGTAGCATCGTTATCAAAATCTTATCACTATAAGTAGCATCGTTATCAAAATCTTATCACTATAAGTAGCATCGTTATCAAAATCTTATCACTATAAGTAGCGTCGTTATCAAAAGCTTATCACTATAAGTAGCATCGTTATCAAAAGCTTATCACTATAAGTAGCATCGTTATCAAAAGCTTATCACTATAAGTAGCATCGTTATCAAAAGCTTATCACTACAAGTAGCATCTTTATCAAAAGCTTATCACTATAAGTAGAATCATTATCAGAAGCCTATCACTACAAGTAGCATCTTTATCAAAAGCTTATCACTACAAGTAGCATCGTTATCAGAAGCCTATCACTGTAACTAGTATTGTTGTCAGGATCTTAACACCATAACTAGCATAGTTATAAGAAGTATATGACGGATAATAATAATAACTACAGTAACAGCAACAATTAGGGTACTCTGTAATCCATGATAAAATCGAGCACTATTGAGACAAATCCAAGCCGGCAAGCAAAAAAGGATATAGAAAATAATAAAGCGAATAACTTAAAACATTTCGTCAGTAGAGGAAAAATAGTCGTATAGCAAGCATTCAGTAAAAATATGTTGTATAATGACAACAATTAATAATAACAACAATTAGAGTGCTACAGTCATCAATGACAACATCGAGCACTATTGAGACAAAATCAAGCCGGCGAGCAAAAAGAAGGTCCAAAAACGGTGCAAATTCCAAAATCCAGAAATTCAGTCCGAAGTATGTATGCGCAATATGCATGCATATTAATATAAACAGCAACTGTATAAACATATAAACTATATAAACATATTCATTCTGGTTGACAAAATCTAGGAAAAAAAATATATAATTTAGTATGTATTTAAGTTATAAAGTTTAATATATAGTTAAGTTATATAGTTTATATTAAACTATATAACTAATAGACCTCTACAAAAAGGCTAACATTGAATGTATGCGAATTAGCGTATGGAGTAAGGCTAATAAACTAACTATTAACTGCTCCAAATCTGTCCACATGCTCTTCTACCCATCCCAATGTAATGAGGATTATATATTAGCTAATAACCTTTCTGTTACTGTTAATGGAAATGCTCTGTCAAGAGTTAAACTGGTTAAGTTTCTTGGTGTAAATATCGATGATAATTTAACTTTTTGCGAATATATCAAATGTATAACCTCTAAAATCAATAGCATCTGTAGTATGTTACACAGACGCAGAGAGCTGTTGCCTGCAATATGTCGTAAAAATTTATATTTTTCTTTGGTGTTCAGTAGAATTTCATACGGCTTTATAATTTATGAAAATAATTTGGAAAAAGCACTTCATCCTCTGCATGTAGCGAATAATAGAGCCCTTAAGATTCTCCAGGTTCAAGACAGACGATATAAAATCAAGCTCCTTTATGAGAACTACAGTACTTTGCCGATACATTTGTTGTATAAGTCTATGACTGCCAATATGATTTATAAATGCTTATATCACGAAGGATTCATGTCTAAAGTTATAAGAGATATGTTTATATCTAATCTTTTAAATAGCGGCTATCAGACGAGGCTTTCGGTATCCAATTATCTTTCTTTACCTGCGAATCATTCTAACCTCTTATCTAATATATTTGAAGGATGCTCAATAAGGAATGCTATACCTATTGCAAATCGCAACTTAAACTCTTTTAATTCTTTTAAGGTGTCATACAGACTTTTTCTTATGGAATCTTGGTAATTATTGAATTACTATTTAAAATCTGATATATATATTAGATAATCGTATCATATATTATTTTGGGTAATCTATTTACAATCCTAGTGACATAAAAGTAACATATTACTGTTGTCGTGTTTTAGACAAAACTTTAGTGTTTCTTCGATTTCCTTCTTTCTTTAGTTACTGTGGTGGTCAGCTCGATAGGGTACTTCAGTGCCCTCTCTGATGGCCGTGGTGAGCAAATTTTAGTTTCTGTTTGATACTACATATGTTGATTCTCACTTTTGTCTGCTGATTTATCTGTTTTCACAATTATTTGTCGGTGTTTGATGAATTTCTAAATAAACATATGTACTACTACTACTACTACTACTACTATATATTAAAAATATATAGTTTAATATAAAATAAAACTGTAATAACAACCTGCATCCACATCATAAGAAGCTTTCACAGGGTCCTCTCCTGTAGGATCTAAGATAGCCGCTTCCTCAGAGCTAATTAGTTCAGCAGGGAAGTTCAGTCTAATAATAATAACAACATTTAGAGTGCTACAGTCATCAACAATATCGAGCACTATTGAGTCAAAATCAAGCTGGCGAGCAAAATGATGGTCTAAACACGGTGCAAATTCTAAAGTCCTGAAAATCGGTCCAAAAATATAAGAAAAATATATTTAAAAAATAAATTCTACGCAAGAATTCATAAGAAAAGAGTTTAATCATAAAGCTAATTGTTTAGAATTTGTACTTCCTTACAAGTAAGAAGTTATAAAATTTTAAAAGCCACTATTAATAGAAAACATTCAAGCAATTTTCAAAGTTTTATCTGAGCTACTCAAGAATAAAATTAACCAGCTTGATAGAGAATAAGAAGACAAAACTCAATAGTTCTAAATAGTTTAACCACAGGCCTTCAACATGCAGGTTGCATGAAATGCATAGCCTTTAAGTTGCAATAAATCAATTAACCAATCCATAAGAAAGTAGGCCCTATTATCCAGTTCTTTGCCATAAGACATTGTCAGGTGCATATATAACTTATTTGTAGATGACATTGTCTGGAGCATATAAACTTATTTATAGATCTATAGAATACCATTTGCAAGACACAAATGCAGAATGAGTTAAGGAAGGAAGATATCAGGAAATAATAGGCATTGCAAATGTGGATTTGGAGAAGAATGGAGAGGATTAGCTGGACGCAAAATGTTACAAATGAGGAAGTTCTTGAAAGAGTTGGTACAGATGGACGGTTGATAAATGTATTAAGAACTAGGAAGAAGAGATGGATAGGACACAGTCAAAGGGGGAAAGTCTATTAAAAGAGCTTATAGACGGTACAATGAAAGGAAAAAGAGGCAGAGGCAGGCCGAGATTAGGTATGTTAGATGATTTAAAGACCCACACATAAGTGGACATAAAGAGGAAAGCGGAAGACAGAGAAGAGTGGAGGAGTTATATACTATGGACCTGCCAGTAGGCAGTGCACTAAGAGAGAGAGACTTTTGATAGGCTCCAAAATACAGATTTTCTTACCTCAGGAAATAAGGCTTTGAATGGAATCTGAATTCACTTCCATCAATGTCAATCTCAGCATCCGAGACCTGGTAAATAAAATAAATATATTAAATAAATATAATAAAATAAATATCTGTTTCCAAAAGCAGATAATTATAAATATATTTCCAAAAAAATTATCATACATTCAATATATATATATATATATATATATATATATATATATATATATATATATATATATATATATATATATATATACCAGATGAGGTAAATTTCAAGTAATTATTTTATATGTGTTATACTATTCTATTGCATTAGAAAATAGTCCCTTAAAAATGACACAAGTACAAAATTCAGTAACAATAATTAATAAAATAGAATGATTTTTGAAGGTGACCTTTACATTAGTAGAGTGTAGTTGACAGTTCAAATTAATCAGAACCTTAACAGCAACTAAACTTTTTTGTTTTTTTGTTTGGTTTTGATCTCAATTGGTGTATGAACATTTACGTAAAAAACTTTGCTAAATATTCTCGCAATTATACACTAATAAAAACAAGTGAAAATATTTAACAATTACCTTGGCAAATGGAACTCTGATGACAATGACAACAAATTCTTCACACTGACTGAGTGAGAAAGACGGAGTCAACATTTCTGGAACAAGACTATATAATCTGAAGTATTTGAACTTGTCTATTTTACTGCGCGAACAAACTCGGCCCAAATCAATTCATAGATTAGGCTAAATAATATTCTAAAAAATTGGAAATAAAAATACAATTTAACGGTCTACTCTGACAATTATTCATATTGATATAAAATTTCCCTAGAGCTGCATTTCATAGCAATCGGCCTTTCATATTAAATTGAGATTTAACAAGGCCATATTAGTTAAATACTGCACACAGATTTCACGATATAAATAAATAATGATTAAGAATAGTTAACTTAAGCGAAACCTTACAGGAAGCTGCATATACTAGTTATGTAATTAACAAAGTATAACTACTTATAATTAAACTGCAGATCTGGAATTTTCTTCCATCCAATCTTCGGAAATCTTCAATTGAAGCACATCAGCCTTTCTTTACTTTCCTATGATCAGTTCCATAGGCAGTTGAAGACCTATCTTTTCCATCTCTCTTTTCCATCCAGTGTTCATGAGCAGCGACCTGTGCCTAAACCTCCTTTTCTTTAATTCCCTTTACTTTGGATTGATTATCTGGATTTTGGAATTTGCACCTTTTTGGACCTTCTTTTTGCTCGCCGGCTTGATTTTGTCTCAATATTGCTCGATGTTGTCATTGATGACAGTATCACTCCAATTGTTGTTGTTGTTATTATTATTATAAAAAAGACAAAGAAGAGAAAACTCCTGCTAGTAAACATATAATAAAAACTAGATTGTAATATTTTATAATAATCATCATACAATACTAAGTAAAACTATTAAAAGTTTTAATACTTATCGTTAATTTTTTTAATAAAACTGATGGCAACAAATATCTGTACTATAATGTATTATATTAAATATAAACAAATTCGATTCGTGCCTAAATAATATAAGCACAAATTTTAAAAACACTATTGATTAAGAGCATACAGATCCAGTAAGTATACAGTTTAATAAATTACCTAACAACTTAATCATGCGTCGCTAAAACACTTTCTAGTGTCATGGATGATCGCTACGTTGAATCTTTGGTTATCTCATGTACAAATGAGCGATATTAGAAGCAGGCATATGTAAACAATAACAAAACAGTGCTACACCGTCACAATCAGAAAAAATATTTTGAAAATGATGTGGCATTCAGAAATACTTTCAATTTTATATAATTTTGCGATTTTGCATTTTATATTGGTTCTCTAAACGGCTAACCCATAAATATTTATATAACTGGTGAAGGTTAAGTTTCGGATTTGACTAAGTTTTTCTGCTAAGGCAAAGACTATGGTCAGAAATAAAATAAGCAATAGCAATTTTTTAGACCATATGATCAGAAAAAATAATAGTAATAGCAGTTTTTGAGGTCATGAGCTAGTTTAAATGAGTGTTGTGAGAAAATTTAATATTGCAAAAGGTGGTGCATATGTACATTTACGTTGTTTACTGGTCCATAGAAGCGTATAACGTCATGAAGTTTTAAATGACAGATCCTGGAGTGAGTTGAACTCTCGTGGGTTCAAATCCCAGCCGCGCTGATCTGATAGTAAAATCTCGTTTTTTCACAGGACTGGTTTTACGGAAAATGGTCTAAATTGCCTAACGGTTGAAACATGTGATATTAAAAGTTCTAAATATCAACATGGTTGATCATTTCACTATATTAATAGCGTGTTAATTTACTTTTACTATTAGGATCTGTTTTTACCTTTTACGCGCTCATTTTCGTTAATACAATTTCAAAGTCATTTTTATGTTCAATTTGTATGTTAATATACTGCTGGCCTGCAACTGAACGTACTCAATATATAATGATCAATAAACATGTAATAATAATAATAATAATAATAATAATAATAATAATAATAATAATAATAATAATAATTTCTCCAGCGATTCAATGCAGTCTGCTTCAGTGGCACTTTGGCTAAAGCGGCTTCCCAGAGTGCAGAGGAATTATTTTAATCGCTTTTTAAAAAACTTTTAATTTAGTAATAATAACACACATTATAGTGAAATGATCAACTACGTTGATATCTATCACTTTTAATACCACATGTTGAATCCTTAAGGCAATTTTGTTCATTTACCGTATAACCAGTCCAGTGAATGTCCGAGATTTTTCTCTCAGATCAGCGCGGCTGGGATTTGAACCCGAGTGGGTTCATTTCACCTCAGGATCAGTCATTTAAAACTTTATGACGTTATCTACATCTCTAACCATTGCGCTATTGAGACGTTCAATAGGACTGAATGGGGACCACAGGGCACGAATCAGCTTAATGTTAACAGTTGATAGCTTGCATTCGATACTTTGGTGTAAATCTGAACGACCATGTTGATCTCGATACGACAGGGCAACTGTACTCAGCGCTATTATGAAGCAATTATTCGCTGCTATAGAAT
Organism: Enchytraeus crypticus; assembly: GCA_905160935.1. Lineage (NCBI taxonomy): Eukaryota > Metazoa > Annelida > Clitellata > Enchytraeida > Enchytraeidae > Enchytraeus > Enchytraeus crypticus. Next base: position 254,775 of record CAJHZI010000806.1, on the reverse strand, counting down.
TTTGTTTTTTATTATTCTTTTCTAAGAAACCTCATAGTAGATAGTCTGCTATTGAAGACAATGACAACAATATAAAACATCTGCAGAGCTCCTATATAGCATTCAGGTCGCTTGAAGGTTTATGTAGGCTGAAACCAGTGACGAAGACGGTAAGATATCCAACAGCGGATTAGTACGTGTGGTTTCAAATCCTGTGTTCACCCGTCACTGATATCCCTTTCGAGAGATGAAACTGAAGTTGACATATAGTTAGCTTTACTTTTGGATGTGGACATTAAAACTAATGGAATAGGCTATTAGTATAATAGGCCCCTAATAGTATAATAAAAATAATATTGTGCAATAATAAAAGTAAAGTAAAGTTTCCAACCAACTTCCTGTATCCTCTTCTCAAAATAGGCTGCTACCTTAACATCTACTCAATGCCCATCATAAAGCAGAGATTTGTTTAGTAAAATCATTTAGCATAAAATAAAGATGTGATGACTGTACAGTGTACAAACAGACCCTAAAAATACCAAACGATGACGACTGAGAATACAAGACTGCAAGAGAAAGCGAGATAAAGAAAAGTTCAAGTCCAAGACAAGAGGGTCAAAGATGAGTATTTTCCTTAGTCAGGAAATTACTAATGAAAATAATTGTAACAGCGAAGATCTTGTGGTAAAGAGTTCCATATTGTTGGAGCACAAATCAAAACATGAAGGAGCGTCTGCCAATGGTAATTCTATTGTCCGGTACAGTCTGAAGAATTTTACTGGAGGAGCGAAGGCTACGAGAGGGTTTCTAGATTGATAGCGGTTCAGAAAGATAGGATGGTTCACTATAATTTAATCCATTGAATGCTAAGGACTAGAGGAAACGACATATTGAACGTTATTATTTCAGAGACTGGAAGTTAATGTAGTTTCTTAAGAAGAAAAAAGTGCGGAATTTGAATGTTTCTTACATTACGCACGACAAGAAAAAGAACAATTGGTATATGTTGTAGACGAATTAGAGAAGCTTTTGGGAGATTCCTTCATAGAGAGTTGCAATAATCAAGTTTAACTTGGACAAGCGCATTAACCAAAACAGTGGCAAAACTGATAACAAATGGCCCACGAAATTTGCGCAATTATCTTCAATAATTATGTTGGAAAAGTGAAACTGCTTTTCAGCAAATTGATATAGAACTATTCCGTAGGACAAATCGCCTGTGAAAAACCTACTCCATGGTACTGACTGGCTGACTGTGAGTACAACAACGACATTAATAAGCTGTGCCAGTATTTGCCTATTTTCTTAATTTTTTATATAAATACTTGGCGTTTCGTTGGCCTTGGATGACAATCAATTATGCCTAGTGATTTATTTCTCGTCTAACATTGCACCGCTACAGTGTTGGGCCCATGAGTGCATTGCGTAGTAGTAGCACAGACGGTGCCTGGCTAAAATGTCTTCACGCTCCACAAAATACTATTTATTTGTTATATATATATATATATATATATATATATATATATATATATTAATATATATAAAGCTGGTAAAGCTAATGTTAACGTCAGTTTCCTTACTCGAAAGCGATGTCAGTGATGGGCAAGCCCAGACTTTTAATCCCGCACATACTGATCCGCGGTCGAGTACCTTATCGACAAATATACATGTATATATATATATATATAAATATTATATACATTTATATATATATATATATATATATATATATATATAGATGTATATATTGTCCATATATATAGGCCTATATATATACTGTATATATGTATATATATATATATATATATATATATATATATATATATATATATATATCGTTCTTATATATATATATATATATATATATATATATATATATATGGTTCCCGTGTTGTGTAAGGAACGCTCAAGAATAGACCAACCGTGAAGTGCACGTATAGTAGATGGCGACTGAGCAAGTACTGCCCAAGAACGACAAGAGAAAACTACCTCAGAAGCTACAATATTGCAAAGCCCTGTAGGCAACATTAAGGTGAGAAAAATTCATGGTCTTTTGTCGGGATTAACTCGTTGATTCATCGAGTTCTCTCTGCAGAGCGTAAATTGCAGTGTACGAGTAGAAATATGTATATTAGACCTTCTACTTTGCAGAACACTAGAGAGAGAGAGAGCGAGAGAGCGCGCGCCACATTTATAAATGTAACTAAATATAGTCCTGGGCTCAGTGGGCTCGCTCGTCACTGACGTCGCTTTCGAGCGAGAAAACTGATACTAACCTTAGCTTTACCAGGTTTATATATATATATATATATATATATATATATATATATAACATGTATATACAGTATATACAGTATATATATATATATATATATATATATATATATATATATGTATATATATATATATGTATATATATATATATGGAGATAATCAGAACTTTCAAAATATTTCTCGCTAAAGCAGAGTAGTGAGTCAGCTGCTGAAAGCTTTAGTCATGATCACCAGGGGTTGATCTTTTATGCTTCATGAAGCCTTCATCTATAGAGAGCTTGTGGTCTTTTGTTGCAGATCTGTGCATTCAAACAGTACGAGTAGACCAATTGTAACATGAGCATAGGCCTACCTATCTAATCCTATTTAACAACATTTTCAGGCAACTTAACGAATATTTTAGAAGTGGGCTGATTGAAAATCTTAAAAGTGTTGCATGATTTTAACTAATTAATAAATAAATAAATAATTATAATGGTTTAACGTCCGTTTCCTCATACAAGGATGATGTCAGGGACGTCCCACCATCACATGTCACTACAAATCGATTCTGTCCAAACGATCTGAAAAGACACATGCTGAAGATAAAGAAAAAGATCATAAACGGTGCCGGTCCGGTAACCAAAAAACATTCAGGCTAAACAAAAAGAATCGATGGCGGGAAGAGAAGTGATTTCAACCTACCACATAAAGTGAAAGTAGTAGAACATAAGCGAAGTTCAGGAGGCAGGGATTAGCATTAATTTGTCAGATTATCGAGGGGAATATAAGCAGTCAATTTGAGTGAACGGTTTGTCTGGATTTTCTGTCGTCAAGAAGTGATAGACATGAATGTGTACTATTTCACAGTCTCTGATATGCTGATATGACGAGGTGAAGGTAAATGATTTCTAATAGCTGTAACTCGATAATGTTTAAGCATAATTTAGTTGCTGACTAAACCTCTATATCTCATTCTGACAAAACTTCTATAGGCCTACCTCATATTTGCCTATAGTTAACTTAATTTAAGCGCACTTGTTCCTTGAATTGCTGTTATTTACGTCTTCTATTTCCATACAAGATATCCGGCTGCTTACGATTGAATTTTGTAGTTATTACAAATAATTATTAATAATATATACCGGGATATGGCGTAACGGTTTGAGTGTTCGCCTTTAATATAAGTGGCCTGGGTTCAAAGCCCAGGTCAGTCAAGTAATGATGGATATCCCCTTGTGCCCATGGAAGGTTAATCTTGTATCGGTTTTTGCTGTCGATTGGCGCTATCAATACAAAAGATTGATTGACCATGGAAAGGATTAATAATAACCTGCCAGGAACCTGCAAAGCGGTCTCGAAGACGGAACATCGGCCATGACACCGCTATAGAAATTGTCGGAAGTTATCATTATTATATTGAATTTGTAAAGTATTATTGTTGTTTACCTAAACACTCTAGGCCTATATAGTGAATGATCACTCATGATGATATCAAACACTTTAAAGTTAATACCACTTGTTTAAACCATTTGATAGTTTATAGTCAACCTCTCGATAGTTCGCTGCAATTTAGCTAACGAATCATTAGACACTCGAGGTCGTTGTAACCCTTGTAATGGCGCACGAATGAGTAGGCTCTGAATGCTGGGGGCTTTTTGTTATATAATGCAGCAGACTCTGCGTTACTCATTTCAGCTGATATACGTGTTGTTATGTTCAAAGAGTTAACTACGACAACAGTATGTTATAGAGCGAATGTATTGAATCTCGAAATCTGTTGCAATGAGTTTCTCTCGTTTAGGCATTCCGTAACGGTGACTAGTTGGACTAAAATTGAACAGTGGCATGCAAAGCTTTAGTCTGTTTTATATATTATATATATTTATTTTTTATTTGTCATGCTATTATATTAAATAGCATGCGAAAGTATTTTGGATAGTTGCATTAAACACAATTAAACATAATTATGCTTGAAAATTTAATACTTGCATATTTCTCAGCATCGCGTAAGCAAAATATTCTACAGATAGTAAGGGTGTTAAGAAATAGAAAAAAATCTAGGAATATTCGAAATACCCGACATCGGTATTGCTTTATTCGTGTACAATGGTTGTGAGATTTTGACAGATAATTTAAGAACTAGAAGCTTTAAACACTTCGCTGTGTAGGCATTCGTATCTTTCTACTATTTTTACAACCGTAGAGTAACAGTGATTGAGAATATGTAATATGGACCATATCTTTTTCCATAAGAGCACTCCTTAGATCAACAAGTTAATCCCATCACAAAGTCTATGCCTTATCCATACCTTATGTAGCTTATAGCTTAGGAAAAGTATGGCTTCTGAGGTGGTTTCCCGTTGTCTTCCTCAACTAGATGGAGTAATTACCATTTAATCCTGGGGGTAAATAATTTAATCCTGGATAGTTTTCTCAGGGAATGACGCCCCTGCTCAGTAAATGTTAGTCGAAACTGAGGAAGGCATAGCGGGCCACCTCGTCATTAGCAGAATACCCCAAGAATAATGGCATATCAGCAGGAATTTTAGATGATTTAAAGATCAACTCGTATGTGGACATGAAAAGGAAAACGGAAAATAGAGAAGAGTGGGGGCGTTATATGCCATGGATAGGTCAGTATACAGTACACTAAGAGAGAGAGAGAGAGAATATACACCTTTAAATTGTAAATTTTTGATCATTATAATAATTTTACATTCTATTGTGCAGTTCTCGTGCCCTCGTTTTACTGTGCTGCATAAATGAAGTAGAATCTGATTGCATATACTCTTAAAGAATTGAAGTTGGCTTCTTTATAAAAGAGGAGTATCACTTACCTAAGCTTAATAATTAAGGTTATTGCTCAACTATTAATAATTTTTATATTCTGCCTTCAGAGTATTTTAACCACTCTATGATTGCAATATCATTATAAAGTCATATTCTTAAATCCGTCAGTATTTCGTGGACATTGTTTTAAATGAGATATATTAATGAAAACTGCACCGTCATATTGGATCACTCCGTAAGCCGTAAAAACGTGAAATTATATCAGAAAGAAACTAAAATTAGTTAAGGTTTAGCTATAGTAAATTGAAAAACAAATCATGCTACGGATACAGCGGAATAACGTGGAAAAGAAGTCCGGTAGAATAACAGGAACTTCATACAGAGATCATTCCTCGGACCTACTACAATCTTCCACAGATCAATCAGAAATCCATAGTCCGGAAATCATCCAATCCACGGACATTTCCTTTGTGCGAGGAACTACAACCGCATTCCCTGAGAAGACGTCCACAGCAGATGACGACGATGATGCCAGAAAAATAACCGGAAGGGCTTTGTCCGTGTCAAGGTCAGGGCGTTGCAAGAATCGAAATCAGTTCCGCATAAAACTTCCCAGAGAGGATACGTACATTGACATTAATCCAGTCCCTGCTGATTCATCAGTGTCCCAGGACACTGTTTATCAAACTGACTTCACCACTATTCCACCCAAGTCAAACTCACCTCAGTCTGGAGGTGAAAACAGGGAATATGGAAGCGCAAGACCAGTGGGGAGTGAATGTTCGGGGAAAGATACCACCCGTAAATTAAATAGTGAAACGAATAAAAGAAGCAATGAATACGGTTCACAGGAAATACTTCTCTCGTCAGAAAACGATAATTCCTTCCACGAATCTTCAGCTAAGAATACCGAAACATCTCTTCCACTTTCTCCTACTTCTCCGGCTTCAAAGAAACCCTCGTCTTCGAATCCTTCCTCGGGTAAATCGAGTGTTTTGCAGTTTAAGAAGAAACCAAATGAAATGTTAACCAAGTCAGGCGAGACGAAGTGTAAGCCAGTAAAGGGATCATCGCTGATCTCAGATATAAAAGAGAACCACAAAACTTCTCCGGTTAACATTTCCAAAACGGACAAGGGCTCAGCGACTAGCTCACCGGAAGTACCGATAAAATCAAAGGATTCCAAGAAGATCCCGGATGCGAATGTTTCAAAGAATAGAAATGAGAGAGACAAGAGAAAAACGGATAGAGCGCATTCGTCTCAAAGGTTTCAGCTGGGAGATGATGGGTTGTGTAAGTTGGCCATTCACAACGAGTCGGCTTCTTACAGTAATATTGACTCTACGGACTTATAAGTGACGTCTAGTACTCTCTATTTACTCTGTCTGTCTGTCTGTCTCTTTCTTTTCTCTCTCTCTCTCTCTCTCACTCTCCCTCACTCTCACTCTCACTCTTTCTCAATTTAATTTATCTTCCTTTGTGTCTTAGTCCTACATGTATATATATATATATATATATATATATATATATATATATATATATATATATATATATGCTCATTGTGTAGTCAACTTTATGTTCAGACCCTCTGTCCCATTTCTAAACTTTTTTTATCTTTCTCAGTCTCTCACTCTCTCTTGATATCTTTCTCAGGTTTTGATTATGACACTTCGAATGTATGACTCTATGTTCTATACGTCTTTCAGTTGATACATCTATTGCTTTGTTTCGTTTATCAACCGTTATATTGAATACACTTGTACATCTAAGCAGAATTGCTCAATGTTCATAATATTTGCTAAATTTTTCCAAAGGTGAGGTGGGGGGTCATTGGGGATCAAAGGAATGCCAGGGGGTCATCAGGGCTTTGTTATTGGAGGGGGGTTAAAACTGGTGGAGCAAAGCTTTAACAGTGGGTCAAATACCTGCCAAGGGGGGGGGATGAACTTCCCAACCCCCTTCCAATAAGTACAGCCCTGCATATAGGGCTTACTCGACAAGTCTACCAATCAATAATAACGATTCATTTAAAGAACTTAATTCAAGTGTCAAACACAAACATGTATATATTAGTGATATATCTAATATTATTTATATTTCAGATTTAGATAATGGTTTTTATGACTCTTAAAAATTTCTGACAGAAAATTGATTTTTTGTTTGACTGTGCTTATGAGGGTGTTCTTTTAATCTTGAAGGTCTCGGGTAGTTTGGTACAGCTCCTTTTTCAATACCGGTACAAAAACAATAATTTTTATTTTGTCGCACACTTTAATTAATTATTCGAAATTCATTTATAACTAAGTTCTAATTAAAATATCAGTAAAATGATAACTATTACTTTTTTGTACTTTTGTCATCTTTTATATTTTCTTATACATTTTACAAAAAGGAATTTATAATAATCAAATTGTCTAAAAATATGTCACAAATTGTGTGCTTCGTTTCATTAAAAAATCCCTTTCCAAAACTTTTGGATAACACGTGATAAAATTGCCAATAATAACGTAAAGATAAATTATAGAACGAGGATTCCATTTGATTTTTTTGTCATACCTTCAACAACAACAACAACAATACGATTAGAGTGCTACTGTTGTCCATGACAACATTGAGCACTGTGATACCAAATCAAAGCTGATGAGCAGAGTGAGGGATCCATAAACGGTGCGAGCCAAAATCCGAGTGGTCAGTCCAAGGAAGGGTTGAATATCTCAATAGCGCAATGGTTAAGGGTGTAGATAATGTGATGAAGTTTTAAATGACAGACCCTGAGGTGAATTGAACTCTCGTGGGTTCGATTCCCAGACGCGCTGATCTGAGAGTAAAATCTCGGACATTCACTAGACTGGCTACACGGTAAATGGACTAAATTGCCTAATAGTTATAACATGTGATATTAAAAGTGATAGATATCAACATAGTTGATCACTTCACTATAATGTGTGTTATTAAGGGTACTAGCGGAATGGAGGTTTACGTGTTGGTCTCAGCTCGTGGAAGTATGGTGGATATGAAAAGTCGAAGAGAAAAAATTGTTATGGATTTATTCAACATTTTTATGTCACCTTGATTTCTCAAGTCACGTGATGTGACGTCAGTAGTTTTCCAAAACACGTTCGTTGGATGTTTTAACCTTGTTTATCATATTTGTCACGTTAAGTTATTTTGTTTTGGTTGGTTTTGGGAGTTCCTTGTATACATACGTAACTCGGCTACTTGTTATTATTGTTAATCCGTAGTTCCACTAATCACAACAATTTATTTAGCTCATGTTGTCCATAACAATATCAAGTACTTTTGAAAATAAACAAAGCGGATGTGGATAGTGTTTAAGGTCCATTGAATGGCAGTCTTTCAAACTCTTTACTTATATTCAACTGATAAATCTGGTAAAGCTAATATTAACGTCAGTTTCCGCACTCGAAAGCGATGTCAGTGACGGGCGAGCCCTGGATTTGAACCCCGCACATATTGATTCGTGGTCGAGTATCTTACCGACATCAGATATAATATATAATACAACTACAAACTAGCTTTATTTATATTTTACGTTTCACTATTTCGTAACAGTAAGTGAAACGGCTTGCATCAAGGCGCTTGTTTTCCAATAATAGCTGCTAAACCGGTATGATTCATACTGAATAGGTTTGGTCATGAAACGCCTTTAGAAATTACAAATATTTGCAACTGGGACATTTGCTTTAATGCTTTGCTTGAGGAACCGAGCGGTTCAACAACAACAACATTTCTGCTGGCCTTTGTGTAAAATGTTCAAATAGCATAAATAAAACACAAAATAGAATTTATCTACCACCTCTCGACTTGTTACAAATTTCAGGCACGATTAAGTTACACATAGCCATATATCTACATTTAACGTTCGTTTCAGTATCGCAATGGATACTGTCAGAGACGGCAAGGCCGGGATTTGAACCGATGACCTCTTGCTTCTCAAGCAAGCATGCTAGCCATGATATCAGAGCTAATCCAATGCATTGTAACATCGGAGTTATATCAGTCAATGCTCTTGAACAAGATGTTTCGATGTTAAACATATTTCATAATAAATGAATATCTATGACGATATTATCACTTTTATAACCATAAGTTTAAACATTTGAAGTTTTGAGTCAAATATCCATTTTACCTGTCCTGTGAATGTCCGAGATTTTCATCTCTGGTCATAGCGATTGGTAATTTATCTCTGGACTAGAAGTAAACGTAAGGTAAAGCAGTAAAGTATATTAATGCAACGCCACCAATATGTTAGTGCAGCGTATAATATGTTAACTTTCAAAATACTTCTCTTTGGTAAACCTCCTCACCTTTCTGATCTCCTATTCCAATATCAACCTTCTCGAAAGCTTCGTTCTTCCGATGCCAAACTTCTCGAAATTCCTAAGATTCTCACATCGTTAGGTAGACGTTAATTTTTTTCTCAGCTCCTACTGTTTGGAATTCTCTGCCTCCTGATCTTCGCTTATGTTCTACTACTTCTACTTTCCGATGTAGGTTGAAAACACATCTCTTATCTTCTTAGATTTTTTATCCTACCTGACTTTTCTGATCACCAGACCGGCACCGCTTAATATCTTTTTCTTTCTCTTCAGCTAATGTCTTTTCACACCGTTTGCGTGAATCGATACGTAGTGACATATGATGGGGAGGGGGACGTCGCTGATATCATCCTGTATGAGGAAACGGACGTTAAACTATTATTATTATTATTACTAATATTAATTTTATTATTATTATTATTATTGTTATTGCAAAGTTTGATATTTTGATGCTCTATTTTTACAATTCATCCTCGATACAATATGATAAACACAATTTTGAAAGGCGATTGGAGTCTTAAAGCTTTCAACTACAGCTCAAAAGAATCGAACTCATGACCCAGCTACAGTCCTACATACCAACACTTCTATATATACAGTATATATATATAGTATATATATATATTTGTATATGTATACTGTATATCTATATATATATAATATATATATATATATATATATATATATAATACACATAAAATACAAAGTAGAAATATATATTTATTGCTTTAGATTTTGTCTTTACAGAAGTGCTGGTACTGTATGTAAGATTGTAGACATTTCGTGAGTTATATACATATACTAATCTTTCTACTTACCCCAGTGACAGGGTCTTTGTGGTTTTGTCAAATCTATACAGTAGCAAGTTCTTGCAATAATTTTGTTCATTGCAAACATAGCAACAAGTTCTTGCAATAATTTTGTTCATTGCAAACATAGCAACAAGTTCTTGCAATAATTTTGTTCATTGCAAACATAGCAACAAGTTCTTGTAATAATTTTGTTCATTGCAAACATAGCAACAAGTTCTTGCAATAATTTTGTTCATTGCAAACATAGCAACAAGTTCTTGCAATAATTTTGTTCATTGCAAACATAGCAACAAGTTCTTGTAATAATTTTGTTCATTGCAAACATAGCAACAAGTTCTTGTAATAATTTTGTTCATTGCAAACATAGCAACAAGTTCTTGCAATAATTTTGTTCATTGCAAACATAGCAACAAGTTCTTGCAATAATTTTGTTCATTGCAAACATAGCAACAAGTTCTTGTAATAATTTTGTTCATTGCAAACATAGCAACAAGTTCTTGTAATAATTTTGTTCATTGCAAACATAGCAACAAGTTCTTGTAATAATTTTATTCATTGCAAAACATCGTAGGGAGAGACTTTAGAGTTTTGTTTCTGCTCGAGAATTCATTAAAAAATTATCTGTATTCCTATATCATATTCAGGACGTAAGTAACTGATGATATCAGTGAAACTGGCAGAGACTCGAGGAGACTCAGTCAATCAATAAGAATAACGTCCGGTTCCACGCCTTAAGTCAATGTCAGGGGCGTCTCTTGCAGACTCTGCAAACGCAGGCGCTAAAGCACCGTACAATGACGACTTAATACACAGAGACCACAAGAGAAAGCGAGATCAAAAGAGCACAAGTCCAAGATCCAAGGCAAGCGGGTCAAAATATAGACTTATTTAAACTATAACTCATGACCATATCTTTAGCAAGTTCAGGACTGAAATCTTACCCGGGATCTCCTAAGACTTGCTGAATACACGTATGATGTCATCATTAGATTCTCTCATAATCGCAAGAACATAACATAGCATATCGGTAAGTTCCAAGACTGCGGTTCAGCCAGCGCAGGGTACTAATCCTGTTACCTTCCCGTCACTGGGATGTTTTCGATACGAAAATTGAAGTTCAGTTAGTCTTAAGCTTGTAGACTTTAAAAACTGTATTGCGTCTATCTGAGAGCCCTGAAGCAGTTATAAGGCTGGCAAAGTTATTACGTTTAAATGTTTGTGCGCTTGGCACACAGCGGTGCTGCGTTAATCATAACATTTAATTACGCGTGAATTTGCAGCTATAATGGCAAGTTGACAAACCACTCAACCGTTGTTAAATTACCTGTAGCGCAATTTGTGCTTTTCCTCAGGTTTTACACTTCTGCATTATTTTTGTCACATTTGATTTCAAAGCGCTTGTCATATTTGACCTTAGAAAGCGAAAGGTGTTATTTTTGTATGGAATAGTCAAGAGCTTTAACGTATCAGTGGCTATTTGTCAATCTATCTCAACAAAAGTTCAGAAAGTTGGCAGGTTCCATACAAAAACTCTTAATCGGTAGTCAATATTTGTTAAATCTTTATGATGTAACTGACATTGCCTGACGTCCCTGATGACATCCCTGACGTCCGGTTCCTCGGCTTATGGCGAGGAACCAGACGTTAAATTCTTATTGGTTGATTGATGAAGACTTTAATAGGAAAATTAGGACCACTAGCGTTAGCACAAATTATTCAGTTTAGAACGCTAAAGTCATTTGTTCCTCGATGGGAAACACGCAAACATAGTCACACTAGTAACCCGTTCAGTAAGCTAACAGTCGAAATACAATCGATAAACACTGAAGTAAACACTGAAATACAATCGATAAACACTGAAATACAATCGATAAACACTGAAATACAATCGATAAACACTGAAATACAATCGATAAACACTGAAATACAATCGATAAACACTGAAATACAATCGATAAACACTGAAATACAATCGATAAACACTGAAATACAATCGATAAACACTGAAATCGATAAACACTGAAATACAATCGATAAACACTGAAATAGCAGAATGTGAGTTGTATTTTATAGCAATCAAATCAGTTTATCACGAGGAATATTTTAGTAGAAGAGAGACGACTATTCAAAAAGCGGGAGATGTTTGACCCGCAGTCATCCTACAATAAAAATGTCAATCAAGTCGATAGAGAAGTAATGAGGAGGATGTATGAAGTTTAGGAGACGGTATAACCCGCATATATCCGATCAATCTATAAATCATCGATTAATCATTCGAAGTAAATCAACAATTAGAAATTAAATTTGTAAAAGCTCAGAGTTACGAGGGTCGGATAGACAATCAGTCAGATATACAGGCAGACATTCAGACATACGGGCAGACATACAGCCATATAATCAGTCACACATACAGAAATCAGTCAGACAATCAGACGGACAATCAGACAATCAGTTAGACATACAAACAAACATTCAGTCAGACATACAGACACTCAGACAGACAATCAAACAGATAATCAGACAGGCAATCTGACAGACAATCAGCCAGACAATCAGACATACAATCAGCCAGACAATCAGACATACAATTAGCCAGACAATCAGACATACAATCAGCCAGACAATCAGACATACATAGATGCAAACAATCAGTCAGGCAATCTGACATACAATCATTCAATCAATCAGTCAGACAATCAATCAGACATTCAGACAGACAAAATGAGACATCCAGATAAACCCTCAGTCATGAAGAGACAATTAGGAGGGAGACGATTAGACAGACATTTAAGCTGAGTGTTCAATTAAGCAACTACGAAAACAGCAGCTCAATCAATCAATAAACGTGACATTATCCTCGGCTAAATCAACAGAATTCTGGAACCTATGCTCCGTCTATGAAGTAACTCAAGGGCCAAGGACACAGAACAATGGGCGTGGCACAACGTTGATACCAGCTAACGGTCGCAGGTTCGTTCTTAGGCCTAGCTCCCCAGACCAAATCTCTACCACTCTGCGCCAACTCAACCGCAAGTTCGACAACTTTGGGAACATTTCTAATGCCCTCCATCGACCTCTCGTACCAAGTCCCTACTGTGCAGAGGCTCCAGAAGGTCTCGCAAGATGGCGGCACAACTTCAGTGGTCGGAGCTTCCTGACGGATGACGCAGGAGGTGTATTTGAACAGAGAGCTGGCCAACAGAATGGCGATGATGCTTCCGAATACGACGCGCTTCAAGTCTCTGCCAGCTAGGCGATTCCACACGTAATTCTTCCCGGCTCGTAGGCTGTTCTTTACGTGGGTGAAAAATGTGGCGTTTTCTTGTTTAGTAGGAAGAGAATCTTGTGTCTCGGTCTCTAATGCAGAGTTGTTCACATTGGTTGTCTCAGAGAAGACATTCAGAGGTTCAGTGTTCACGAGGGAGGTAGTACCTGAGGTGGTCGTCGCTTCGTTTGCATCGGCATGTGCATAAGATTCTTGAATGCTTAAAGGAGTTTGAGAACGCGACAGTAAATCATCAATTCTATTCCAGAGCCATGTTCCATTCTTTTCAAGTGTCTCGAATAGTCTTGCGATTCCCAAAAAACTCGCTTCATTGCTCGAGTCTGCTGCACCTGGAGGAATTTCATCCGTTTTATTTGTTGTATTTTCCGTTCTCAGCCACAGACTAGTGATTTCTGACAGTCTGTCCTTACCCCTGCACATTTCTAGCTTAAGTTTCGTCCACATGTTCAAACTCTGAGAAACAGAATCCTCAGAAGCAGGCTTCCTTTCCACAATCGGAATCGATTTCATACTTTCTCCGGATCCCATTCCAGAATCCAGAACACTGAAACTATCAACTGTCTTCCCAGGTGCAATAGACACTTCAGAGTCAGGGCACTTTACGAGCTCTGTGTGTTCTTCTGTACTCTTCACCTGTTTGAGCTGCTCGTGTTCTGTGTGGGCGGAGCGAGAGTTAGGCAGGTGTCGCCGTACTGAGATAGATCTACGAGAGGCATCACCTGACTGAAGATTTCGATCATTCAGGCTTCTACCACGCCACGGCTCCGCCTGTATGGGACCATCACTCTGATGTTGACTGGACTGGTTTGAAACACCAGCCAGACTCTGCTGATTTGTGTCACTCATATGTTGATCTTGCTGGATTTTTCTTTGACTGTTCTGACGATATTCGTGCTGGCTAGAACCTCTCTGACGCTGCCTGCTGTGGCTCGAGTCACTCTGACGTTGATGGAGCTGCTTGCTTGGACCTCTCTTCCTCAAGTTGGATGGACCTCTGGATGGAGTGGAAGCGAGCTTATCTAGAGGCTGGGACAGGGAACTGCGAGGAACCGGATTGCGGAATATCTGCGGGCGGTAGAATCTTAGTGAAAGTGAATCCGATTCCACTTGGGTAGTTGTAGCAGATGATCTGCGAATGTTGAATTGATCCATTGTTGACGGAAACTTGTTTCACCATATAAATCTATGGATCTGCTTACTGATTGTCCACGAGTTATGCAGTGATAGTTCAGAACTGGATCAATATTATCTCGATTCAGTGCACTTTGATATAGCAGAAGAAAAGTTAGTTAAAATTTACTTCTTCGTCTTATGACCAGATCATTTCTACTGATCCATTCCACATGAACTTGGTTATTTTACCTGATCATGACAAACTTTCTTCTTCACACTTCCTGATAATAATATACTTCTAACTACAAATGTTTCATCCGATAGTCTACGTGTGTTATCCTATATACTTAGGTTGTTAGACTTATAAGCCCTTTGACACTCTGTCTAACCTGTTCTAGTTAATCTCAGTTGTTTAGTTGCTCTTAGTTCTAAGTAATTGTTTCTGCGCGTTTAAATAGTAAACAGTGACGTATTGTTTGCTGCAACATTAGTGTTGTCCAGGATTGATTAAACGTCATGTCTTTGATTTCAAAAGAAAAGTTAAGTTCAAAGAAAAGTGTTATCTTGAAATCATTAATAACAACAACAATAATAATAATAATAATAATAACAACAATTAGAGTGCTACAGTCATCAATGACAACATCGAGCAGTATTGAGACAAAATCAAGCCGGCGAGCAAAAAAAGAAGGTCCAAAAACGATGCAAATTCCAAAATCCAGAAATTCAGTCCGAAGTATATTAAAATTATAATCATCACACGACAGCGATGTCAGCGACGGCAAGCAGTTTCTCTTATTACAGCACTTACGAGCAAAGCCTGAAGAAGTATGTCCTGATTTAGCTATCAGATATTCTCAGTTTTACTGATACATGAGATTTTTGGATCAAGTAAAGGGTCTAAAAAATTCTACCAAATGACTCTTTAAAATTAAGAACTGTAAGACTGAGACATGCTCATGTTATTATTAATAATTATAACAATTGTTAATAATACTGTTCTAAAATTATAATTAATAACTAATTGCTCATGTTATTATCAATAATTATAACATTGTTAATAATACTGTTCTAAAATTATAATTAATAACTAATTGCAATGATTAGGACTGTTTCGAAAATAGGGATTGACTGCTCACGTAATAGTTAGTACTCTGCGCAACGTGACTCGGTGGACACCAGAGCAGCCTCCTCAACCCTCTGCCTCCACCTATCACGATCCTGTGCAAAGTCATAAACATCACCCTGCGTAAGACTGAATTCAGTAGGCCTATCTAATTTACGTATATCATTATTATATTGCTTAATTAATGTGTATTTATTTCCCATTCCTACCCTCATTGTATTATTTAGAAGTCTATACTTTAAAGTATTTCTAATTGGAACATTTTGATGTAGTCTTAGCATAAGACTTATCCAACTTTGTCTTTTTCTTTGTATGACTTGACTCCAAGGAGTCTCTTTTGTTCTCTCATATATATCAACATTACTTATGTGTATGGGTAGTGAATCTTTAGGAGATTTTTTGTAATTTTCTATGAAAAATTCTTAGTAATTTTCTATGACTGCTGATATGGTGTGGGAGGACTAGAGAAGGTCTATTCGTGTCCAGACCCTAGTTAAACTAGGATTTGAGGGAAGATGACGATGATGAATTATTAATTACAATATATGTATATATATATTTATATATATATATATATATACAGTATACATATATATATACAGTATATATATATATATATATATATATATATATATATATATATATATATATATATATATACATATACATATATTGAAATTAAAATTCGTAACTAGAATAATAAATAATAAGTTGTATCTAAATTATAACTAAAACTTATAAACATGCTCATAATTACTAGTTATAATATTGATATCATAATTGACAATTACAGTGTGTATTATAATATCTCGTCAGACTTCATATAAACACACACATGTGCCATCTATCCCTACAAGCCACTGACTAAAAACGTGTAATAGTGTAACGATTCTGTTCTTAGATATAGATATATGTAATACACCACTTAACTGAGTATTTTACTAGCGAAAATCAGAGATCCAATATAAAATAACATGTAATTACACAACCCCATACATTATTAGAAAAATTTATTAACCATTAAGATCTTTTCTGATTTAACTTTAGCAAGTTATCAGTTCAAATTGGCAACAACAAATGAAAGGTATTGATACATACAAAATCCAAAACATTGCATTAAAGGAAACATCTAAAATTTAAAAGAATGACAAAACACTATTTCATATCAGAAAATCTATGAGCTCAGTCGATAATTTCCATATATTTTTACACCTGCTAAATCCCAACATTTAAAAACTTAAACAGAAAAACTAGCACTACTAAAACACATTAGTCTGATATTCCGGTGTGTAAAATAGAAATATGAAAGAAACACTTTTCGCTCAACTTATTAAACTTAATTAATCAACAGATTTGATATGTTGGTACGTAAAATAGAAATACTAACTAAACACATTTAATAATAATAATAATAATAATAATAAAGGTTTAACGTCCGTTTCCTCATCCAGGGATGATGTCAGAGACTTCCCCACAGCACACATCACTAAAGATCAATTCACCCTGACCAATCTGCAAAAGAAATGTGCTGAGGAGAAGTAAGGTCCTAAACGAAAGCCAGTCCGGTGATAAAAAATGGTCAGGGTAGACTGATTATGTCCAATCAACCAGGATTACATTTTCTGAGTAGGATCTACAACAACTTTCATCATCATCATCATCATCTTCCCTTAAATCCCAGTTTAACCAGGGTCGGGATACGAAAAGACTTACAACAACTAAACATAAACACTGCAGCAAACATACTTACATAAGCATTGCAACAAACTCAGTGGAGCAGAGTGTAATGAAGTTAAAATTAATTCCTCCAAATAACAAAGAATGAACAATGAATGAACAATGAATAAAAGGAGAGCACTCAGCTATTTTGAGATATCATATAGCCATGCAAAAATTTCACTTAAATAATTACAAAATAAATATAAAAGAATACACTAGTAATAATCGTTCAACGAATCAGCATTCAATTATCTTCACATGAAACTCCCGTTGGATCACAGTAATGGCACTACCGCGTTTAATATGAATTAACCCTACATACCACTGAGATGATATACATACATGCTACTGAGGCATATAGCATAGAGCGGCACTTTATAAATCTACTTATTATAAATTATTATAATAGTATGTATAGCTTAATAAGAAAAAAGTTGTAAAATGTGGCAAAATGGCACAGAAAATCAATACAGAACTATTGATTAATAGTATATATATATATATATATATATATATATATATATATATATACATGTATATATGTATATATATACATGTATATATATATATACATATGTATATATATATACATATATATATATATATATGTATATATATATATATACATGTATATATATATAGATACATATATATATATATATATATATATATGTATATATATATATACATGTATAATTATAAAAAACACATTAATGATCAACACGGTAGATCTTGTTAGGGCTTCTCAATGCCTTACAAAATTACATAAATAGATAGATATCTAGATTTGTTCAGTGGTAAAGCTGGTAAAGTTAATGCTAACGTCAGTTTTCTCACTCGAAAGCGATGTCAGTGACGGGCGAGCCAAGGATTTGAACCCCGCACACAGTGATCCACGGTCGAGTGTCTGACCGACTTCGCCACTGGCTCCAGCCAGTGAATAGTGAATATATCAGGCCACACTGCGTTGAAAGAACATACAAAGCTCTATAAACATATAGCTCTGTATGGCTGGTGCCAGTGGCGATGTCGATAAGATATTCCATCGTGGATCAGTATGTGCAGGGTTCAAATCCTGGGTTCTACCGTCACTGACATCACTTTCAAGTGAGGAAACTTACTTTAACATTAGCTTTGCCAGCTCTATTTGTAACACTGTACCTATTGTGTAACACAGCACGCCACGTTCAGATTCTATCAATAATAATAGCCTTTGAGTTACTTCATGAACAATGGCGTAAATATAGCTTAGCATAGCAATGGTCGGTCATGACCAACAGCCGATGCAACAAGACATTAGCAAATACAAAATCAGAGTAATCAATATTCATCAGACTGAAAGAGAGAGAGAGAGAGAGAGAGAGAGAGAGAGAGAGAGAGAGAGAGAGATGGAGAAAGCGAGAGAGAGAGAGAAAGAGAGAGAGATACAGAAGAAGACAACCCACGGAGAGGCTTTACAGAATGAGATGAAAGTGAATTCTAAGTGATTTCATTAATCAACAGAAATTCATGCATTCCAATAATTTTCCGGGAAAATAAGTGTCCACTCAAGTCCGTTATGCCATGCAAAATAAATAGAACTAAATGAGAAATTTTTACAAAATATTCAACAAACCTGAAATCCAATTTATATCCACATATTTCAAACATTTTCAAAGAATAAAATATATTAGAGAATACGAGAAAGAACTGAGACAGTTTATTATTTTTACACATATCTATGTGCACAAGTTATTAGATAAGAAACCAGGTCTCTTGCGATGATGCTGTCTCCACTAAAATAAATACAGATATATGCTTGACTAAACTACTGGAATATAGAAGCAATCAACCTCAGTTCAAACGTAAGAATCAATAATTATAGTAACAAGAATGGCTATACAGTTGCTACTTGCACCTCCACTTTTATACCACATCAGTAGAATAAAATTTTACAGAAAATCACTATATTATACAGCAGTCAATATAAAGAAATTTGTAACACAGTGATAGCATACATTTGATATGCTAGCATTTATATTTAAAATAAGTCCAATTGGAATAAATGGAGTAGGAAATTATGGCTGGGGCCAGTGGCGATGTCGGTAAGATATTCGACCACGAATCAGTATATGCGGGGTTCAGATCCTGGGTTTGCCTGTAACTGATATCGCTTTCGAGTTAGGAATCTGACGTTAACATTAGCTTTACAGCCTTTACTGTACATTAGCTTTAACCGTTACCAAATGAGAAATAATAACTCTTTGTGTGTTGCTACTTAAAAAGTCTTTCACTAGTACACATCTTCAGTCAACATTGTAACACTAGCTAACGAAGATGAATAGTCTAAGATGATGTTCGTACGTTAGAGTTACACATGCTCAATCAGCAGATGTTCTGAAGCCTTGACTTCATTATCAGAGTTATAGGCTGCCGCATGCAGTAGCATTAGAAAAGATGAAATACCTGAAAATATTATTTCAAACACATTACGATAGGAATTTATTACCACGATACTATACCGATGCAATATACGCTCGCTACTAATTAATTTTTAACTTTTACATTTAACTTCTAACTGTGCAGTCCAGCTCCGTATCTATTTCCGCATAAAAAGTACACCATTAAGATGGTTGTAACCGAGAACAAAGCTTGTGTCTTAAATTACATGCGTTTTATCATACTGGCTACATAGAAGGTCAATGCTGTCTAATTAATCAGTCAAACTATTAATTTAATTAATCAGTAAACTGTTTGACTATTTAATTGTCTAATTAAATAGTCAAACTATTGATTTATAAACAACAAAAAGATTACGTAAGAGGTTTGTCGACTACAGTCAGTGCCGAAGACATATCTGGTTCAAATGTGTCAGTGAAGATAAAAATCCCTGACAGCTGAAAATTACTCTGAAATTTGATGTAGTTGCATCTCATTGTAATAAGTTAACCAATTCTGTGATATAGACTAATTGCTATTTGAGTAAAAGATAACAAAAGCAAAATTAGTATAAACAGGAGAATAATAATAATAATAATAATAATAATAATAATGAATAATAATTTCTTTGGCAAAGGCTTTCCATAACTTTGCAAAGATTTCATGCAGTCTGCTTCAGCAATTCTTTTAAGCAGCTAGTTGACCTCGAGTAGCGGGCGGCGATTCAGCACGTATTGCTCGAATCGTTTTTATCAAACCTCTGGTTCCTCATACCTGTGGTTTAATAAATATATTTAAATAATAATAATAATAATAAAGTTACAACATTTATTTCCTCAAATGAGAAACAAGAAGAGTGAAGTAAAGCTGGTACAGACCTAGAACCCACGACACTGTTGCCACGGCTCCCAGAGACCAGAGCAGCAGAACTGAGAGAAAACCCACAGCAACGTACTGATGCTGTGTGCTGATCTCCCTTCCTGCAATCAATCAATCAATCAATCAATCAATGTACTGATGCAGTGTGCTGATCTCTCGTCCTGCAATCAATCAATCAATCAATAAACCAATCAAACAATCAATCAATCAATGTACTGATGCAGTGTGCTGATCTCTCTTCCTGCAATCAATCAATCAAACCATCAATAAATCAAACAATCAGTCAATTAATCCATCAGGCAATCAATCAATCAAATCATCAGTCATTCAATCAATCCATCAGTCAATCAATCAATCTTTTAATCAGTGAATTAATCAGTCAATTTATCAATCTATCAATCAGTCAATCAATCAATCAAACCAGTAGTCAATCAGTCAATCAATAAAAATTAATCTTGCAGTGATTCCATCAATCTATCAATCAATTATTTGCATAATCATAAGACAATCAATCAATCAATGTAATAGCTTAATGTCAGATATTAGATGTCATAGCACATTTTGTAAATACAAATGTTTGAGTATAGTCCAACCAAGATCTGAAAGTAAACTAACTACCAACTTTAGAAAGTTAGATATGAAAAAGATAAAGGAAGTCTCATAAGGGCAATATATTCTCATATATTGCAGGTATTATATAAAGATAGGTATTATGTACTGGCTGGAGCCAGTGGCGAAGTCGGTAAGATACTCGACCACGGATCAGTTGATGCGGGTTCAAATCCTGGGCTCGCCCGTCACTGACATCGCTTTCGAGTGAGGAAACTGACGTTAACCTTAGCTTTTTTATTAGCAGTTGTAACTGAAACTATCTGAGATGAAACAAAATCATTACGTAATAAGTATGCTTCTGGTGTTCCACATATGCAATATAGCTGATTAAAAATTAGATTTTTGTTTTAACCAAACCAATACTCTCCTGCGCTAACAAGCGTTCAAAGCTTTTCAATCGATAGTGCATACCTACATAAGAAACAATTTACCATCAGCACACCGATAACTTACCGTAGACTATGAGTTTGCTCTGCTGACTTCGATGCATTATGTAGTAACACGCTCCGAGACAAATGGCAATTCCCACGAGTAATATGGGGGATAGTAGTCTGAAAGTATTTGTTTACAAAACATAATTATCTTGGACTTAAGTTCTCTTTATAAAGGGTTTCATAAATTCTCCGAATAGAAAGTTTATTTAAGTTATCTTTATTTGCTATTTATTTATTCTTGTAAAATTTATGCTACTTAATCGTTACATAACTGGAATTAGATTTGAAATCGGATTTAAACTGGGATTTAAGGAGAGGAGAATATGTTTATTTAAGACACATCGTATTATACACATGTATACAATCAGGCAAAAATAAGCACATACAGACAGACATTAGATCATGAATGAAGATACAGACCCTATCTATAATCTATCATCGGGAGAAGATGAGGATGATGAATCATTACATCAAACAATATTGACGATATTTGACACACGTTAATTTTTCTAGGCAATTTGCAAGTTTTTCTCAAAATACATATTATACTTTTCACATATTTGCTTACAATATTCTCAAAATAAATATTATAATTCCCAGATATTTCATTATAAGAACTACATAAAAGTCATTTACATTGCAGCAATAGTGAACCCGATGTAGAGGAATGTGTAGTTGCTGTAGAAGCGGTTAACATTGAACACAATTCTTCGACTCGCAGGCAGCAGAGCTGACGGCAACTGATAGTTGTTTTTATTCGTAAGATCAGTCCAGGGTTGAATCCCTGTCCTCCATCTCTGGTACATCTCCTGCAGCTGAATGTTGGAAATACTGATGGCCATCTTTCCTTATCGTCTGAATACAAGAGGTATTAAATACATTTAATACAATTTCACATCAGAAATATACAATTTAACAGAATATAATAAATTTACAAATAATTGTTCGTGGGTTTCGTTTAGACTAGTCTTATACCAGTATACCACAGTATAAGAATGGCAGACCGTTATGGTAACACCATGACTTATCAATACTAAATATACTAATTAACTAATAATATTACTATTACTAAGTAACTGCGCCTACACACAATATGTTGATTGCCAATAAATCTAAAGGAAATACATGCGCAAAATATAACTAATTATATACGATTTAATTTGAATTTTTCAGGAATTTTTTTGTTCAGTTCTTCAAAACTTTTCGTTAACAAAATCATTGACACGTGAATGGTTTCATACATTTACTAATTTATACAAAAAGAAGACTCGATGAAAGAGCATAAGGTACCAAAGCACGACTTATTCACTGCAATAAATTATCAGCCGATAATTTTACAGATTTTGTCACGGATATTAATTTCTTACAACTGAATGTAAAACAGGTAAAATCTAATTAATTAATGTAAACAATAAACAAACCATTAAGGCTGGATAATAGTAGAAATTTTTCACACTGAGAGAATATTTAAAAACGTAATCAGTTCTTCCTTCTCCATAATTTGAATTGATTCAAAAATTCCGTTTTACTTGAAAGTTTTAGCTGTGATGATACTTAGAACCCTAATGCTTCTTAATGCCTGGTGCTAACTTGGATGGCGATGTGAGATATTTTAACAGCTCTGCAGCCCAGCTAAATTTGCATTTACCTATCGATCCCGTGTAAGCTTATGTCAGATAATTTTTATTTAGGATCGGCCCACACTTGATTCTCTCTCTCTCTCTCTCTCTCTCTCTCCCTCTCTCTCTCTCTACACACACACAAACACACATACAAGGAAAAATGCAAGGGAAAATGTTAGAGGCAGACCAATATAAGGAATGTAGGATTATTTTATAACAAATTCATATAGAGAGATGAAAGTAAGACCAAAGAAAAATTGATTAGAAGAGATATATGACAAGGACCTTTCGTTATCCAGTGTATTAAAATAACAAGAAGAAGATCAAGTCGGAGAAGAAGAAGAAAAAGAAGATGGAGAAAAAGGAAAAGAAGTAGAAGATGGCGAAGAAGGAGAAGAAGAAGAAAATAATAATAATAATAATAATAATAATAAATAATAATAATAATAATAATAATAATAATAATAATAACAAGATGATGATGATGAAGAATACCATGGCGAAGAAGGAGAAGAAGAAGAAGAAGAAAAACGAATAATAATAATAAGAAAACGACGAAGAACAAGATGGCGAGTAAAGAGAAGAAGGTTAGATTTTACAAAAGCAGAAGAAATTGCATTAATCGAATGGGACCTGATAAATGCTCATGCAATTTCTCATTTGAAAACTTAAAGCTAAACTGTATTGTTTCAATTGAAAAGTCACCTGTTGAATAACACACAAATAGTGAATAGGTGCCCAGTGTAGGCTATGAGTTGTGTCCGAAGAACTAAAGTACACAAGAGGAATATGAGAAGAAACATAATCTGTGAAATTGAATGAAACATATCCCAAAGCTTATTCTTCTGCTGGAGCCAGTGGCTATGTCGATAAGATATTCGACCGCAGATCAGTATGTGCGGGGTTCAAATCTTGGGCTCTCCCGTCACTGACATAGCTTTCAAGTGAGAAAACTGACGTTAACATTAGATTTATCAGCTTTTTCTATATCTACCTTGTAAGAAGTAAAACATAATGCACATGCATCAGTTAATTAGAACAATTTTGCTGGTCGAATACCAGAATTAGCATGAGGAGTGTTACTTCTCAATTTCTACAATGTAGTGAATTTTCTTGAAAAACATCTGAATTATTTGCACTGACCTGTGAATGCATAATTTATTATTGTCTAATCTTACAGTACTAATTTGTAAGTTAGAAAGTCTTCAACACGTGCACTGATTTTAAGCCGAGGTTTTAAGTTAAAAGCCTGCATGGTAGCTTATCTTACCATTCATTCGAATTGGTATTATTTGCTCTGTTTTAACTATTGCGCAGTTTGTGAAAAATATTGAAATTGTTAAACTTTTATATACACTTTTTTATATGTATTCTGCTGTGTCACGTGTTGCAATGTAATTGTATCTGTGCGTGTTTTCTGCCAAGAATTGGTGAATAAAAGATTATATTTGTGAAATTATAGTCCAAATCAGCAGACCCAGAGCTAATTAATCTCTATCTCTACACATACATACACATACACATACACACACACCACACACACCCACATTTGAAACTATTCTAACTTCAATTTAGAAGTAATGAACAGTTTGTAATGTAAAGAAAACTTGTATTTAATAAACTGCAATAGTGTCATAAAAGCTCTAAGCTGCAATACTGAAGTGGTCGAAAAGATAACGAATTAGTATTATTTTTCATCGTGCAATAATTGCACAGCTCTACAGCAGATTAGAATAGTCCATTCTAGTTTTTATAATTTACGACACTGTAGTGTGCGGATTACAGTTTGGTTACAGTCTTGCTTGATACTCGATAGCTGAGTTATATTTAAGTTAATGTAAGGGCCCTCCTTGATTGAACGTGGTTACAGATTACGGTATAAGAATCCTTGTTTTATCCTTCAAAGTACTAATACACCCAATGGAGAGAGAGAAAGAGAGAGAGAGAGAGAGAGAGAGAGAGAGAGAGAGAGAGAGAGACAGAGAGAGAGAGAGAGAGTGAGAGAGAGAGACAGAGCGAGAGAGAGAGTGAGGGAGTGAGAGAGAGAGAGAGGAAGAAAGAGAAAGAGAGAGAGAGAGAAAGAGAGATGCAATATGTTACTTTTTCTGTAAAACTTGCAGACAGTAGTTTGTAATCGTCAATAATCCTGATCCATCCACGACAACACCTAATACTGTACACTGTACAGCTATGCCAAATTTAAATTAAACATTAAAATTACTTATACAGTATATGAAGCCATTCCTCTTCATTTCCACTCATATGTGGAAATGAAGAGGAATGGCTTCATATACTGTATGCTTCATATGCTTCATATACTGAGGAAGGCGAAAGACAGAGAAGAGTGGATGCGATATATACCATGGACCTGCCAGCAGACAGTGCACTACGAGAGAGAGAGATATATACGAAGCAAAGTAAAATGTCACTAAAACAGTCCAAGGAGCAAATATTTGGCACGTGTATCTACTAGTGCGTCACGGGATGAAATTGTTTTCATGGAAAATTAAATGATCAGCTGGTCGAATTGCTGCAAGAAGGTGAAGTAAGAACAGAGAACAATAAGTACTCATGACATACCAGCACAGAGGAAACTTGGTATTCTGGCAAGCGGGCCTCTGCACTCTGATAGAAAATACAACCAATTGTAGCCCAGTACATAACCATTCTGAACAAACAGCAAAGTGTAAATTCAATGACATTTACAAACAACACTATTGTTGCGATATCGTACCCTAATAATTCCTAGCATAGTTATTACTAATTCTCATATGACCAACATTCCAAAATCAAGGTTGCATTATTCACTAGTAATAATAATAATTATTATTATGTGCTCGATGTTGTCATTGAAGACTGTAACACTCTAATTGTGGTTATATATGATCTTTTATTCACCAAAATTATTAATATTGTTGTTATATATTGTTGTTGTTCGTGGGGTAATGATGTTGCGTAGCTGTTTTCCAGCTATTATGATTTCTGTTTGCTTCTCTCTCTCACTCTCTTTCTCTCTCTCACTTGGTTCTTACTTTGCTGAAACCAGCCGCGGTCGAGTGTAAGACACTCGACCGCGGATCAGCATGTGCGGGGTTCAAATCCTGGACTTCCCCTTCACTGACAACGATTTCGAGTGAGGAAACTGACGTTAACATTATAATAAGGTGTAGTGATGGATATTATCGTGAACAGGCATGCAGATATGGAGTCTTATTTTCTTTTTCAGCTCCTACTGTTTGAAACGCGCTGCCTTCTGATGTTCGTTCATGTTCTACCATTTCCACATTCTCTAGTAGACTGAGAAAGCATATCTCTTCCCTATAGATTTATATAAGTTTGTCTGACTGACCATCGGAGCGGCACCTTTTAGGACCTCTTTTCTTTCTCTTTAGTATATGTTTTTCAGGTCGTTTGGGTGATAGATTTGTAGTGACATGTGATAGAGGGAGGTCCCTGACATTATACTTGCATGAGGAAGCTAAAGTTAAATCTTTATTAATATTATTTTTTTCACCGGAAGTAAAAAACCCGAGATTTGATAAAAACGATTTGAGTAATACGTACTGAATCGCTGCCCGGCTACTCGAGGTCATCAAGCGGGTGAAAGGAATTGCTGAAGCAAACTGCGTATTTAATATTAGTATTAATATTAATATTGTTATTAATATTTATATTAATATTATTATTATTATTACTGTTATTATGTTATTATTATTATTATTATTATTATTATTATTATTACAGCAGTTTATTATTAAATCCATGTGAAGAAGGAATATTATGCCGTAAATGATTGCCGTGACCTTGGTCACGATTTTATTACGTTGCCTTTATGTTTACAGTAAGCGTTGACGTTGATATATTAAATGCTTGTCCCATTTGGTCATGCTTTTACATGAAACTACGTCAGTAAACTAAATGCATGATAGTTACAGACCTAGACTTAAGATGCGCAAGTGCGCCTTATAGGAATAAAAATTTATGATATAATTTTGTTATAGGCAAAGATTAAAGTTAAGTCCATATAATTGCCCTAAAACAGACGCTCAGACCAGTTACTGAATGCTGGCTTAAGATTTATATTCACCTTTGTAACCTTCTACCTCGCTAAGCACTCTATCGATCATTAATTCGATCATTAATTGCTTATTTATGAGAAACCTTCATGGTTTCATGAAACCATAACAGAGCCCTTTCTTTGGGAAAAATGATTATGAAATAGTTCCCATGGCTTTCCTCAGAGTTTTATAACAATTGTTAAATGTCCAGTAGCTATAAACTCAGAGAATACTTGTGCATATATGTTGGTCTAAACATTATCCTCAAACGAAGTTACGGATAATACGAATCTACACAATAATACAAGTTAATAAATTAAAACTTCCATGTCACTCCGTATAATCTGCTATATAAAACGCATCATCTCTCTACCTATCTCTCTCTCTCTTTCTCTCTCTCTCTCTTTCCCTCTCTCTTTCTCTAGTGCACTGCCCATTGGCAGGTCCATGGTATGATACGCCTCCACTCTTCTCTGTCTTCCGTTTTCTCTTCATGTCCACACACGAGTAGATCTTTAAATCATCCAATACGATATACAATTATTTTTGGGGGATTCTGTTTATGACGAGGTGGGCCCCTGCTACTTCCTCAGCTTCGACTAACATTTACTGGGCAGGGGCGTCATTCCCTGAGAAAATTATCCAGTCTACCCAGAAATGCTTCTTATAATTGAGCTATATGTAAATTCACTTCTGCGCATGTCGTAAGAGGCGACTGAGCAAGAACTGAGGAAGGTAACGGAAATCACCTCAGAAACCATATTATTTAAGCTTGCAATTTTCCAGACCTTCTCTAATTAATAAATAAAAACATCTGCATACAATGATGTACCCTTTATTTATGATTTATTTTCTGCTATTTATTAATGGCTCATTTGAGCATAAAGGGGCCTGAATTTATGATGTTTTCAAACAGAAATAAATTATTACACAGAAAATTGATCCCACTCAAGGTCAAATTGTCAAAGTCATGTCTTCATATTGACAGTATTTCTACTTAAATTACTTATTGTACTGAGAAGTTCAGATAAGTCATAAAAAGCCAATAGATGCATAAACCAATGGAGCGTTAAAGTCATTACGTAACAGTGCACGTGACGACGCTACAGCTGAGAGTAGTTTGTTGGCAAACAAAGCATTGGACGAAGTGATCTATGCTTGTAATGCTACAAAATGTTCCTTGAATTTAAAATTTATTTCAATATTTATATTATTTTGCCATTTTCAATATTCATTCAAAATCAGTTTCTATTTTTTACTCTTTAATAAGAAGGAATCACTTTTGAAAGCGATATTTTTGTGCATTTAAAATGAACTAATACAGATCAACAGTGAATAACCACATTTGTTTGTCAACAAACCTCGTACGCTTTTTACATTTTAGCGTTCATTCACTAATTTTGCATTTTAGCGTTATTTACTTATTATATTTTGACTATACCGTTCGACCTTGACCTTTAGAGGTCACAATTTTATGGCATATTTGTTGCCAGCAAAGGTTTGATTTATCTTGGAAAGAAAGAGATTAAGAAGAGCCTTACCGGCAACCTGTAAAGTAATCTCGATGACCGGTCATCGGCCGTGTTAATGCGGGTTTGTAGATTAAAGTAAAAAGAAAAACCTTCATTCGATCAATCAATTAATTCTCACTTAAACTTTCTTATTTCTATAACTAAATAAGTAAACCGATCCGGTGTTGCACACTGCACAGTGTTATATTGATCTTACTGCAATGCTACACATGTACAGGATGCATGCGGGACTTAACGCACTTGGTTAAGTAGCGCGTCAATAATAGATGTTAAGGTACATCGGCTTCGGCTAGTACTTTGGACTGATATTCTGGATTTTGGAATTTGCACCGTTTTGGACATTCTTTTTGCTCGCCGGCTTGAATTTGTCTCAATAGTGCTCGATGTTGTCATTGATGACTGTAGCAATCTAATTGTTGTTGTTATTATTATTATTATTATTATTATTACTTTGGGTGACAACCTTGGAAGACCTAGTGTTGGCAGCATTGAAGGAAAAATGCCAGGGTGATGGAAGGTTATTCTTAAATTGGAGCCGGCTGTAATTGATGAGCCAACAAAAGGCAAAGATTGCTAATGACCATGAAGAGGTAGGAGGAAATGGGCCTTAAACAAGCATCTGTGCTTCCTGACTCAGTGTGCCATTATGCTATATTATGCAGATATACATGTGCATGCAAAATCAAGAAATGCCACATTGTATGGGCCTAGAAACACGCAATTGAACTGTGATTGGTGTTATAAATTACATCTTTATGTTCAGACATTCTGCAAATAGCCCAGAACCGGTTAGTATTGTGTAATTTTGACTTATCTGAGATTTACTCCAATTGAGCGTTAAGGACTGTCATTTGGTCTAATAGCTATCAATATTTTTTTGCCAAATGAAGAGGGTGGTATGATTGCAAAACATATACAGGTAATCGAGTGACTCTAAGTTATATGTACTCTTGAATTATATCTACTTGTAAATTATTTTACGATTGGTCTTACATTGATCTTAATTTATAAACTCGTCTCTGCGTAAATTGCCTTCAACCTGACAAAATACATTTATAGCAGTAGCACGATATATGTGCAGAGTTTCCAATATGGGTCAGTCATAAAAATACATTTAAAATACATGAATAGCACGAAATCTAATAATCAATGTATTGATTCACTAGTTACTAGGCTGGAGCCAGTGGCGATGTCAGTAAGATATTCGACCGCGGGTAAGTATGTGTAGGGTTCAAATCCTAGGCTCGCCCGTCACGGACATCGCTTTCGAGTGAGGAAATTGACTTTAACATTAGCCTTACCAGTTAATATAAGAATTTCATGGTCTTGGTGGAATTTCTGTTTCGGATTTCTTAGGAGAAAGATAAAGTTTTACTTCAGATCCAGTGAATATGAGAATGGAATCTTTGGTGAGTTGAACCTGAAGCCTATCACTCCTTTCCTTCCATAGCTCTGTAGCCTGGAAGATGAGGTGCGAACTTAAATGTTACAGCTCTAGAAATATATGTAGAAATATATGACCAATAATTAATTCCTAATCTGATTATCTTCTGACCACCGGATTAGCACCGTTTAAGAACTCATTTTCTTCTTAATACATGTTTTTACAGATCATATCGGTTGAAATCGGTTTGCTGTTACATATGATGAGAAAATGGACGTAAAATCTCTATTTTTCTTTAATTTGCTAGGCGATTTTTATTGAGTCAGCAAGTTGCATACTATTATATTAGAAATGCCATATGATAGTTACTCACTCTACCCATGTTATTTGTACAGTTTTTTCTGAAATTAAATGAGAGGTAAGTAGGCCAATGTCAAAGAGTTGAGGTTATGTTTCATCCATCTTTAATAATGAGCAGCTAGCTCCCTGTAAAACCTCAATGATGTTTATTTATTTTATCGAGTAAATTTACAGAATTTGATAATGCACTTTCTTAGAATCTCTAAGCATTGACATGCCACATTTTACATATTAACTTTAGCTTAGCTTCCTGCTCTATATTTGCTGCTATAGCGTATCTGCTTAATTAAGTGTTTTGGCGATTTTATTTAGTGTTTTGTTGTGTCGATCCGTGGGTATTTCCAAAGATCTGAGAGTAAAATCTCCGATATTAGCTGCACCGGTTTGCACGGAAAATAGACTAAATAATTGACTAACGGTTTAAACGTGTGGTATTAAAAGTAGTAGATATCATCATATCAACAAGGTTTATCATCTCACTAAAATTATAGATATTATTATTATTTTGAAACCGAGTTATTTTTATATAATTAGAAGAATACGTATTTAGTCAGTAAGGCCTATTAGTGATATTAAAGATTTTTAGTTTATCTGTTTATTTCTGTATCTCTTTTTAGTTAATTTTAGCTGTTTATTTCTGTATCTCTTTTTAGTTAATTCTAGTTACAATTAGAACTTTACAGTTTACAGTTTAAATCACAGTTTACAGTTTACTTTTAGTTTAGTTTCAATTTTGTTTGTGATCGTTACTTGGACATGTCGTCTAAAAAATCGACTGCTCTGTATTAAATGAATGTTATGAGCATTTATCATCACTTTTATTTTGCCTTGCATGTAGGTCCTATCTTGACATAGCATCTATCTCGTCTGTACGTGAATAGATGAATGGAGAATAACAAAAATACAGATGAAATGCTATTACTATTTATCATACATGCATGGCAGTTTCTGTATAATTGATGGTATGTTGTTATTTGCGTATAGTTTAAGTATTTATGCCCAGTTTAACGTCAGTTGTCGCCTCTAAGGTATGAGAGTGACGTGATAATACTGGATTTGAATACTGTGTCTCCTCATCTGCCGTGGGACATTTAGCTCCTATTCTACATGCTCGGTCTAATCGTAGTCTAAATTGTGAACTATTTAACTGCTTAACTGCTTTTTTATTATTTTTTAATTTTTTTAATTTTTTAATTTATCTACTAACACTGGCAGTTGAAGACCTTACTTTTCATCTCTCTTTTCCATCCAGTGTCCATGAGTTGTGGCCAGCACGTAAACCTCATTTTTGGACTGGTTTCTATGGATTTTGAATTTGTTACGTTGGACCTTATTTTTACTAACCAGTTTGGATTTAGCGTAATAGTGCTCAAAGCTATCATGGATGACAGTAGAACTCTAATTATTGTAAAGTTAATTATTTCCTATTATTCATTCGATGCTAAGTTAGACAAATATCTTATGATTCCTGACTTCTAATTTTCTGACTTGGTCTGTCTATTTTCTTTATTTCTCTGCTAACCAACATCATAACATAATCAGCATCTTCTCTTGAATCCCAGTTCAACCAGGGTCGGGATACGAATAGACTGTCCCAAATCCTCTCTTTTCTGCATCACATCTTTAGTAAATGAAATATTTGATAATTTCCTTTTGTTTAAGTTTTTGTAGCAATTTCTGGAGCCTAGACGCTCATCAATCAAATGCCCTTTCTGATGTTGGTATGGATCTTAGTGTTTTAGTCGCCTTCTACGACACTTGCAGTCATCGGTTGGCCAATTCTTCCAACAACCCGGACACAACACGAGGAAAAGCATTATCATTTACATGCACAGTTAAGCATTAAATGCTTCCTGACCCAGTACTGTTTCGAGCAATGGTACCCATAGATTTTCTACACAATACGAGAACTTAAAAGTTGACGATTACTGTTGGCATAGGAAAACTTTGTCCCAAATTTCATCCAACATCTATAACCAGAACTTTAAAAACTCTGGGTGGTCTTCAAACATGTCGGATGTGCTGTCAGATTGAAATGCCCCTCAAGGTTCTCTCGGCGGGTTGGATTACGCTACCGTGCCTACTTCTTAGCTCTGACGACCTGCCATACAACAGTAGCTCGGCATGTGTGACTAACAACCCTAACCTGATTTATTCTCTGGTTGAGCTGAACGTGACCAGGCTCTTTACATGTATAATACCTGTATAATTGCAGTCTATGGACCCTTGGAGTAGTAGTATAAAGCCGATGTTAGCAGTGTCAGCCATATTTGAAGTTTGGTCATCTTGGTTTACATATAATGTATGTGAGAGATAGCCTGGCAGAGAGAACCTCAGGCTGAATAGAAGTTAGAAAATAGAAGTGGTAGTAGTTTGCTATTTGCAAAACAACAACATGCTAGTTAATTGCGTTTCTTTCACAATGAACATTTTAAATAAGAAATAAATAATAAAATCGCCTTAAGTATCAGTGCATTAAGAATTAGGCAGAGATAGGAAATATTCTATGATGGGATGATTCACTAAAATAGGTAATACATCTAGATGAAAGATTGGTGGGAAGAGATTTAGAGGAAGACCAAGACGTGTAAGGCTTAATTTTTAAGGGTGGGGTTTGGCGCACTTGGTTTTGTGTGCTCTTCAATATATGAAGATAAGCATAGTCGGGCTTGGTTAGTACTTGGATGAACGGCCGGCCACATTTGAAGACTCAGTGTTGACAGGTTTGAACAAAAGCACCAGTGGTAGTGAATGGTTATTCTGAATCCGTACTGACTGCAATGTACCGTTTATGGGAAACGAATACTACTAATTACTGAAAGAAAGAAATGAGGAAAACAAATGATTAGAAAAAATAACTAGAAAATAAATTGCTAGAAAAACTGGAACTTAGCATGGAACGTCCATGCATATGTAACAGCTGCGCATGCTTCTGGCATCCGTCATGTGTTAAAAACTAGATGTAAAAGAACTAGATGTAAATTGTAATATGATTTGCTAACTCATTCGTATTTGGATATAAACGTAGAACGGAGTATAGCAATGTGTGGAGGGTTCTATGCCGTGGAACTGTATTCCCTGCAATTTTCATTCACTGCATTGCATATATTGATGCAGTTCAGTGAACGAGAGATAGAGAAAATCTGTAAAACTTGACTCTAACAGATAAATATAACATTCGTGACGGACCCAGTTGGTTCAATTGTGTTGTCGATCTCTTACATTGAATGATTTGCAACGCAGAGTGCATTCAGAGTTGTTATTAGCGCCGAGTGGTTAGGGTATTTAGTTTAGTATTAGTTTAACTCTCCAGTACTCTAATTAATTCATTAGTTCAGCTTGGAAGATGTAATTTTAAAAGATATGTCAAAAGTAAAATATTAGTGCTGTAATATTGTTTTAGAATTTACCAAGAACTTCTATTGTAGTCGTTATTTTTTCCTCTAGTAAACACCTGCATTAAAGGATAATGCTTAGTTTAAATTTAATGTACTACGTACGGAAGAGTATATCATGGAGACCTGTATAGATAGCTTACATTATATATTAATAATACAATCATTGATGATACATTATATATTAATTATCTAGTAGTCCATGGAGTACATGTTGGTGCTACAGTTGCTTAAGTTCAATTATCTAACTTTAACAACACATGTAAGCCTACATCATTAGAAGAATGCAATAGGCCAATCTGGCGTCGGGAAAACTTTGTAGTATATAGATATGTAAATTATGGCTGGAGTCAAAGGTGATGTTGATAAGATATTTGGCCGCGGATTATATGTGCGGGGTTCAAATCCTGGGCTCGACCGTCACTGACATCGCTTTCGAGTGAGGAAACTGACGTTAACCTTAGCTTTACCAGCTTTGCTTTTTGCTATACGTTAACATTAGCTTTTTAAAACTACTTGTCATAGTTAATACGCCCATTAAGTACATTATTCGTGCTCTTGCAGAATCTGAATAGGATATAACGTTATAACCTTCCAACAAGAACCCAACATTGACATGGCGATCGGTTCAAAAGCTTTACTAAAATCTAGTCATCTCGTCTACATGAGCAAGTCTGGCTGAGCTATATTTGGTAAGCTTACCGCACTCCATATTGTCAATTTTGAATAAATAACATAATTTATGCAAAGAAAAATTAAAGCTTGTCTTTTTAACCCAACGTTAATTTCTTTCGAGGAAACTGGACAAACTGTATGTAATGTAGATGTATGTAGCGGATTAACCATACTTCTGGCTCTGTTGTTACATCTCTCTCTCCCTCTCCCTCTCCCTCTCTCTCTCCCTCTCTCTCTCTCTTTCTCTCTCTCCCTCACTCTCTCTCTCCTCTCTCTCTCTTTCTAAGCTTCTCAAAACGGCAGATTCAATGTACGTTATACTCACATTATTTTTCGGATAGGGCACCTCAATTTATAAAACATGATTCTAGAAAATTCTATGCATGACCTAAAGAGTAATGCTGATCACCTCTAGAAATAGTTGGCTTTATGTGTTTTGTTTAATTATTACTCTTTTGCGCAATAACGTCCTGCCATATTGGACAAGTTATTTTGCGTATAGTTAGTTTAAATTCATCTTTTATCGTAATATTGTGTATGATTATGCTAAATTAAGCTTATATCGTTATTTGAGTATGGTTGCGTTAAACTTTTATCGTTATTTTGAGTATGGTTGTGTTAAATTGAGCTATTATCGTTATTTGACTATGGTTATGTTAAATTAAGCTTTTATCGCTATTTGAGTATGGTTATGCTAAATTCAACTTATGTCGTTATTTTTAGTATGGTTATCCTAAATTAAACTTATGTTGTTATTTGAATATGGTTATGCTAAATTAAGCTTCTATCGTTATTCTGAGTTTGGTTACATTAATTAAATTTTTATCGTTATTTTGAGTATGGTTGTGTTAAATTAAGCTAACATGGTAATTTGAGTATAGTTATGCTAAATTAAACTTATGTCGTTATTTTG
The DNA here is from genome assembly GCA_905160935.1 of Enchytraeus crypticus. Lineage (NCBI taxonomy): Eukaryota > Metazoa > Annelida > Clitellata > Enchytraeida > Enchytraeidae > Enchytraeus > Enchytraeus crypticus. Next base: position 219,072 of record CAJHZI010000806.1, on the reverse strand, counting down.
AATATGGTTATGCAAAATTAAACTTTATTGTTATTTTGAGTATGGTTAAGTCTGATTTTGAGTCTGATTCAAAACAATATTAATTTATTTTTTAATTATTCTCGACATGCACAATAACATCAATTAGACTTTTTTCGCTATTTTGAGTATGGTTTTTTTAAATTAAGCTAGTATAGTAATTTGGGTTTGGTTACACTAATTAAAGTTTTATCGTTGTTTTGAGTATGGGTATGCTAAATTAGGCTTTGAACGTTATTTGAGTATGGTTATGCTAAATTAAACTTTTATCGTTATTCTGAGTTTGGTTACATTAATTAAATTTTTATCGTTATTTGAGTATGGTTATGTTAAATTAAGCTTTTATCGTTATTTGACTACGGTTGTGCCAAAATAAACTCTTGTCGTATCTACTCTAACTTCACAGTGTGCTCGAGGTCATCATGATGTATACTAAATCTTTTTTCTTGTTCTTGGTTTAGATAACAATATAGTAAAGATGGAGAGATGGGGAGCAAAGGTCATTGCTCTCTTCATAGCATTCATTAGCATACTGATAACCACTCTGCTACCAATAAAGGTAAGAAATCCTACCTGATTCAAAACAATATTAATTTATTTTTTAATTATTCTCGACATGCACAATAACATCAATTCATCAATTCATCAATTGATAAGCATAGAAACTACAACATCAAATTAGCGAACATAGCAACCATAACATCAATCACCAAAACAGAATTCATAGCTTTAATAATACAATAGACCTATAGCAACCATAGCAGATGAAGAAGTGTCTAACGGAGATAACTTTGAATGATAGGATAAGACCTATACTTTTAAGAAGAAAAAATGAATTGAGATCATGAATAAATCTAGAATAATGTGATACTATGAAAGAGTTGGATAACTCTGTGAGTATGCATTATCAGATTAATTAAATCAAAACTAATTACAGCTAACTTAAAATATCACAAGAAATATATAATTATGCATATTATAGTATCACATAGCAATGTGCTATTAGTCAATAGTATAAAGAAGGTGAAGATAATGCCAAAAGAAAGTTTAATGGTTGGAGAGTGTAGTTACATTATTAATAAAAGTAGTTACATTATTAAAATAAACGGTATCTTTTGTTGAAAAATACAAACATATTAGTATTTATCTACAAACCAGGATCGGAGAAAAGATTTTAATAGAGGGATTGATTTTAATGTTTTTAATTTCACCGATATAGAGTTCCAAAATTAATTATAATTTAATTATTTTGTGCAAAACGGTATCATGTAACCACTAGCTAGTTAATCAAATCTGCAGGTGAACAATAAGTGGATCAAAACTTCCAGTAGCTCAGTGTGTAGAGCTGCGGGTAAAGCGTCAGTAAGTTCTAAACGATTGATGCTGGGTGAAATGTTTTCAGTGTTAGACCATAAACTCCTAGAATTAATAAAACTTAATTAACAAATTATGACATGTATTGAGCTTCCCTATAATAAAATCAAGACGAGAGGAGTGATATCTAGTAATATTCTAAAGACTTGAAAATATTCATCTAATAAAGCTATTGACTAATGATATTGAAGCATTAACAGTTAGGTAACCGACTGCTGGTGACTAGCTACAGGTTCAATTCATGTGCTTCCAATGAAACTGACATATATTTAATAGTAGAAACTGCCGTTAAATCCTGCCCGAGTCTCGTTTCACAGTTAGCTTTAACCAGTAAAATCTGGTCAAAGCTAAGGTTAATGTCAGTTTCCTCACTCGAAAGCGATGTCAGTGACGGGCGAGCCCAGGATTTGAACCCCGCACTTATTGATCCGCTTTCGAGTATCTAACCGACGTCGCCACTGGCTCCAGTCAGTAAAAATACTTTAACCTCTGGCATAAATGTGTTGTTCAAAACCTTGAATTTATTATCATAATTATATTGGGAAATAAACAAAAGACAAGGGGCTACAAACAAGGCTTATTAATATGCAAACTGACTTGAAGTGAAAAGCAATAAAAGCTTTTTCAAGTTACAATTTCAATTCTTTATAACTAATCCCAATGAGATCTTTTATAATAACAGTAGAATATCATTTAAATACCAATATCATAGATATGAAAATAGCCGCCAGACAACTTCAGCATACAGCGTGCATATTAGATTATTAAAGCCTTCAGTTACAATTCAAGTCGAACGCTTGTTCAGTTATTTTCACTTGAAATATTTGTAAAACGTCTCAATTAAAAGACTCAAATTGAATAATTAAATCAATCAATCTTTCAATCAATCAATCAATAAATCAATCAATAAGAATTTAACGTCCGCTTCCTCGCCATAAGGCAATGTCAGGGACGTCTTGTTTTACTTTCTTGTTTTAATTCTTGTTTTACATTTAGTGACCTCTCTCGTAAGCATATCAGTGAAGGTACTTGCACTGGATTTTAACCCTAACTGCTTCTCTGTCTCATAGCTTATCGATATGCCATAGGCTCAGCCCTTACTCTCTGCCCGTGTGTGGGCTCAGCCCTATTACTCTGCTTATAAGTGGGCTCAGCCCTTTTACTCTATTTCTATGTGAGCTTAGCACTTTTACTCCGCTTATATGTGGGCTCAGCCCTTTTATTCTGCTTAAAAGTGAGCTCAGCCCTTTTACTCTGCTGATATGTGGTCTCTGCCCTTTTATTCTGCTTAAAAGTGGGCTCAGCCCTTTTAATCTGCCTATATGTGAACTCAGCCCTTACTCTCTCTCAATATGTGGGCTCAGCCCTTACTCTCTCTCAATATGTGGGCTCAACCCTTTCTCTCTCAATATGTGGGCTCAACCCTTACTCTCTCTCAGTATGTGGGCTCAGCCCTTACTCTAACTCTCTGTCCAATAATATGGACTACTGGACGGTATTTAATATGCAAAACAAGTCTTGAGACTAAATTAATATAATTGTTTTGCGGAGTTTAAGTCATAAAGTATCAATTAAACAATATAATTGGTTATCTTCACGTTTATTGCTTATCTGGAATTAAATAGTGCGACCTGACCTGCGATTATAACGGATAGAGTCGTAAATCTGTAAACAGCAGAAAATATGTGGCGTGAAATTTATTGCAACTAGAAAACATTACTTCTGTTTGAGTGACAGGATTAAAGTTTATTAGTCTCTTCTAGACGGAGTAAATATCATGTCAGAATCGTTGATTATTTTGAAGTTAAATATAATAAAAGTGTCACTGTGGATTCGATTTACAAGGGATTGCGTAAATATAGGAGGGAATTGTGTTACCAATCACTCTGAATTGTAGACCCCACACGTTAACGTTTATCGTAGTCAACGGTGGAGTCATAATTTTAAAAGTAAGTCTGCGATTCTGTGAAGCATTATGTCTTGTCACATTAAGAAAAACAATTTCTTGACGGTTTAAATTGTTGCTCTGCATTTTATTCTAAAAAATGTAGACACTGATTATAGTCATATGATAAAATGTTGCTGACTTTCGCTTTTAATACTACATGTTTAAACCGTTAGGCAATTTAAACAATTTTACATGTAACCAGTTCAGTGAATGTCCGAGATAAATCGCCGAATGCAGGCAGACTGGTGTACCTAACTTTTAAAATGTCCGCAAACAATGTGGGATCTTTTGGGATGTGAGGTTTAAAATAAAAATGTAGTCAGATTTGAGAGTATACTGTCTATCCAACCCTTCACTTTTAAAACCCTCGTGGCTTGCACCATTTCTATTCACAAAGCGTGAACATAAATCAAAAACGTTGAAGACGTAAATATATATATAGCGGTCGATCCTCATTATAATTTAACAATAGAACTTTTCTGTGCTGTTTGTAACTTCTTTCAATGAGACGTTTATAAGCTGCGTGCATTAATCAACTACGCTGTATTCTTGAGCGGCTTCAGACCCGAGCTTGATTGAATGATATTCTAAAAGTAGACCCATACCTTGAAACTAGTTAAAAATCTTGTTAATTGAAAGATACGATTAACCAGACTATCTTTAAATTTAAAAAAGAATCGTGATCATCGTAAAGCAACGGCACGTCACTGATATGTGTCTTCTAGTGAGAAACCAAGAGTTAAATCGTATCGTTTCATTTGTTTCAACTGTTTTCAAATGTTTCAACTGATTCAACTGTTTCAATTGTTTCAATGTTTCAACTGTTTTCAACTGTTTCAACTGTTTCAATTGTTTCAATGTTTCAACTGCTTAAACTGTTTGCAAACGTTTCAACTGATTCAATTGTTTCAACTGCTATAAATGTTTCATTTTTTAAATATTTCAACTCTTTTCAACAGTTTTCAACTCCTTTCAACTGATTCAACTTATTCAATTGTTATTGTTATTGAATTTTTATTGTTTGACATGTTTCAACTGTTTTAACTATTCAACTGGTTTAAACTATTCAATTGTTTCACCTTTTTCAACTGGTTTAAACATTTTAAATTGCTTTCAACTGTTTCCACTGTTTCCACTGTTTTCAGCTTTACTCGGTGGTGACGAGATTCGGTTCTAAGGGAGAACACCTGATCGGTTGCCTGATGTGCTTCAGTGGCGGAGTCTTCCTAGGAGCCTATATGCTCCACATGGCCCCAGAGGTCCGCAATCTCTTCGACGAGGCTCTCTTCCATCCCAACCGGATCACCTATCCCGTGGCTGACTGTGTCATGGTGGCCGGATTCTTTATGATGATTTTTCTGGAAATACTCATAAGATATCTGAACACATCCAAGAAGAAATCCGACAGGAGCATCACTCCTAATGACGTGGAGAATGGACTGGGTGATTTGGAGTCCGAGGAAGATCTGGAAGAATTCGAAGATGACCTAATGGCAGAGCCGTACTGCTCCAGTCTGGACCATGCGTCCAGGAAACGTCACGAGTCTCAGGACGAAACTCTGGGACAGAAATTAATTCAGGGAGCTAACGGTGAAAGTGATGTTGACGAAAACGAAAATATACGAACTTCAGATAGCAATAGAAATATATCCAACAAAACCACAGCCTTACAGAAGAAATTAACTCTATTTCTTGGTAGGAAAAAGAATCCTCCGCAAGCGAGGAACTCTAGTTCAGAGGAACCTGGAGATAAACTTTCACCCTGTGAAATTGAGTTGTACAACAGGAATGAAATGTGGAGAAGCAAACTGAGGTCAAATGATACTAGACCGGGACATTTTTCCCTAAAAGCACCAGTCTCATGTGGATTGCGTCGAGCGGAATCGGACTCTACTAGAGAGGAAGGATTTGACGAGACTTCAAGTGAAGTCACCTATAGCACCCTAAACAACCTAACAGTCAGTAGTGCCTCAACGAGACTATATGACTTAGGCATCGATCGCTCAATTTACAAGAAAACAGACGAGGTTCAAAGCACAGATTCTGGCTGCAAAATGACTGAGAGAAGATTTTGTAAAAATTCGCAAAAAGGCATTTGTCAGAAAGAGACGGAGCCTCTTAGAGTTAGCGTGGAGCCTACGAATGCGCTGAAAGAGGTTCACGTGTTGTTACACGAGCGGGGACTTAATGTAACGTCAGATATGTTTCTGAAAAATGAGAACTCAATCTCCACAGGATCTGCTGGTACACCAATTTCTCCGGATGCTGGAGAGATAATCCACCTGAAGTCTCCAGGATTAAGAGGAACTGCTCCATCCTGCGACTGCTGTATCCAGTGCGATGATGATCACATGGACTTTGAATTAGATCATTCTTCCAGTGAGAGGTTTAGATACACGGAGAGCGACACTCCAGACGATTCCGTATTCCACTTCAACTTCTCAGCGTCCTCTGCTCGCATTCACTCTACCGGAACTCCCCGGATGTCTCCGAAATCTCCCGGAATCCTTTCAACGGACTCCCGGGACTTAAATCATAGCGGAAGAAGTAACGGAAACCCACGCATCACGTCCAAGGCTCGAACAAAATCAAAAAAAGTTACAATTGACACCGCTGTACGTAGGCCTTCCATTTTCGGGTTTCAGTTAGTGGATGGGGTCCGGATTCCGCTGAGATCAACCGGATGTCATTCGGAAGATCTGGAGAAGATAGACGAAGAACTGAAACAAGGATCACCACTACAACGCAGTGGTGTGATTGATTCTCACGAGGATTTGGCTGAGAGAAGGAGAATTAAAGAACAGAGGAAGAGATCTAGTTGTCAGTTAACTGTAAAGGAAACGACGGCCTGCAAAGAATATAAACTAATCAAATACGTAGGAAATAAATCCACCGATCAGCGAATAAACTCTAAGAAAGAGTCGTCCGCAAGTAATGGAAATCTAAACGGCGACCAATTCGGTCAGCATTCCCAGGTAGACCTTTTTCTTCTTCCTTAGTTACATTTTTGTTTCTTTGCTTTCATCGTTTTGATTTTTCATTAGTGTTTGGATAATAAAATTGTCATACAAATTTTTGCGAATAAAATTTAAATTATAGGATACTGTTCAACATGGTCTCTGGTATATCTCTCTATGTTATTGTTACACAACAGGTCTCTCACTCTAGGTTTTAATATTATACAAAGGACAAAAGGTATCTCACTCTATATTATAATAATATAAATAGGACCCAAGATCTCTAACTCTATGTTTTAATATTATAAGTAGGACCAAATTTCTCTTACTCTATGTTTTAATATTGTAAATAGGACCCAACGATCATTAACTCTATTTATTTATACTATCAATAGGATCCAAGATTTCTCACTAAATACTATCATATTATCAATAGATATACAAGGTCTCTCACTCTATGTTTTAATATTAAACAAGACCCAAGGTCTTTAACTCTATATTTTAATATTATAAATAGGACCCAAGATCTCCGATTCTGTGTTTTAATATTCTAAATAGGACCCAAGTACTCACACTTTATGTTTTAACATTATTCCCAGGACCCAAGGTCTCTAACCCTACTTCTGGCTCTATCACTACACAACGTATTCGAAGGCCTCAGCGTGGGACTGAAGCACTCGGTGAACTCTGTGTGGAACATGTGCATTGCTGTGGTCGCCCATGAGATCATCATCTCGTTTGGGCTGGGAATGCAGATGGTGCGCACCTACAACAGTCTGAGGAGGATGGTGTTCTGCGCAGTGCTGTGCTCCTCCATGGTTCCTCTCGGCGTGGTGATTGGTCTGATGATCACAGAGACTGGAGCTCTTCTAAAACCTTCCAGAACTTCTCTGCTCACCAACGGTACGCTACAGGTAACACGAGAGGAGTGCTCTCTTTCTAATTTAGCATCATCATCTCATCATCATCATCATCATCGTCGTCGTCGTCGTCATCGTCGTCGTCGTCATCGTCATCGTCATCGTCATCATCATCATCATCATCATAATCATCATCATCATCGTCGTCGTCGTCGTCGGCGTCGTCGTCCTCGTCGTCGTCGTCTTCTTCTTCTTCCCTTGAATCCCAGTTTAAATAGGGTCGGGATATCAATAGACTGTCTCAAGTCGTCTCTGTCCTACATCATATCACCACCAGCCAATCCCCTATTTGAGACTTCTCTATTCTTTTAAATTTTTGTAGCAATTTCTGGAGCCTAGTCGCTCATCAACCGAATGCCCTTTCTGACCTTGATGTGGATCTCTTTCTAATTTAGCATATCAGCTTTATTCATCAGGCACCATGATAGAAGAATTTAATAAATGATTTTCTGCTGAAGACAGAAAAGAATAGAGGTATGCTTACGCCCTATGTTCTCTTCAGAACGTAATGAACTGATTTAAAGTTTAATGAACTGATGATGATGATGAAAAAGCAAATGTTAGCGTCAGTTTCCTGATATCGCTTTGGACTAATTTTCTGGATTTTGGAATTTGCACCGTTTTGACCATTCATTTTGCTCGCTGGCTTGATTTTGACTCGAGTCAATAGTACTCGATGTTGTCATTGATGACTGTAGCACTCACTCTATTTGTTGTTATGCTATGTTAGAGTGAGGAAACTGTATTTTAACTGTATTTTCACTTTCAGGGTTTGGCCACGGGTGTGTTCATCTACGTCACGTTCTTTGAGATCCTGAGGGGTGAGATGGGACACGGGAAGTCAGGGATGGACAAGATGTTCTTCATGATGTTTGGCTTCATCGCTCTCGCTCTACTCGCTCTACTTCCTGAGGACACGCCCATGATTCTTCTGCATGGAGGTGATGGTCTACACACCTCACCCAATGTCACCAAATAGACTTGTAGACACGCCCATAGACTTGTAGACACGCCCATTGACTTGTAGACACGCCCATAGACTTGTAGACACGCTTAGACTTGCAGACACGCCCATAGACTTGTAGACACGCCCATAGACTTGAAGACACGCCCATGGACTTGTAGACATGCCCAAATACTTGTGGACACGCTCATGATATTGCTGCAGGGATGATGGGATACGCACCACACCCAATGTCACCAAATAGACTTGAAGACACGCCCATAGACTTGTAGACACGCCCATAGACTTGTAGACACGCTCATAGACATGTAGACACGCCCGTGATACTGCTGCATGGGGTGATGGGATACACTCCTCACCCAATGTCACCAAATAGTCTTGTAGAATATCAACGAATATAATGTCTATACATTCAAGACCGATTTCAACTTTTTCAGGATGCTTCCGAAATATATAAATTAATTGTTGCAGCTGAAAGGCAGGAAGGATTTTCATACTGATTCAATGGTGTTATCCTTCGTTCTTCATCTACCATAGATATCCAATGGCATAAACCTACAGGGGCATTATTGATAAGAATTTATCATTATTTGGGGCCGATTAATTTTTGAAGTTCTCACATAAAACAGTTTAAATCTGCAGTTAAGTATGTTGTTCATGCAGTCTGTCATATCTTGGTCCATACTGATTCCGTGTAATTTTTCTCTGCATAGCATCTCAACGTAGCTTCATCATAAGCTGTACAATTTATTCAAGTTTAGGACTGAAATAATCGAATAGGCTTTGAACTAGTAGACTCTTTCTTGTGAATCTGGGCTCAGCCGGTGGCTTGTTGACAAGTTATTCAATAGAGGATGAGTAGGTGCAGGGTTCAAATCCGATGCTCTGTCCGTCACTGAAATGGTATTCGAGCAGGAAACGTTAAATTTGGGCTTAGCTTTTTAGAGTTAAATGAGATATAAAGCTGGTAAAGCTTGTGTTAACGTCAGTTTCCTCACTCGAAAGCGATGTCAGTGACGAGCGAGCCCAGCATTGAAACCCCGCACATACTGATCCGCGGTCGAATATCTTATCGACATCGCCACTGACTCCAACCTTTAATATAGACATAAAACACTGAAGTAAAACATTTAATATACACTTAGATTAAAAGATAGCTTTGACCCTAATTAGACCATGTTCTATGATTGAGCACCATACTTCTGGCGATGAAGGCTACTTTGAAAGTATTAACTCTGTGAGAAAAAGCATTGGTTTGTTGAATGTTAAATGAATTCTCAGCGTTTCTACTTATTCCCATGTAGTTTTGCTTAGTCGTCCCAAATTACGTCGATCGATTGATTGTGAATTGTATAGCAGTATTGTTGTGATTTTGTGTGAATTAGATTGTTAATTGTTAATTAATTTCGTAATAAATACCGTTATTTTTCATTATTGTTAAGTTATAAATTAACAACAATAGCTATTGATAGATATAGTTCTATAGAATAGCTATTGATAGATATAGTTCTATAGAATAGCTATTGATAGATATAGTTCTATAGAATAGCTATTGATAGATATAGTTCTATAGAATAGCTATTGATCACTGAAAATTGGGAGACATGAGCCTTGATACGTAGACTGACTCAGACACAGATGAAAAAAACGTTCTTACCAAAAATAAAAAACGTTAAAAAACGCGTTTTTTCCAAAAAAATAAAATACGTAAAAATGTTGAAAAAAAGTTAATAGCGTATACATAGGCTTGCATATATATTACCGTGTCTTCATTCCATAACACTAAACAATTTTATTACAACTAGACTTGATCTAAAGTTCTAGAGTTCTAAAGTATGTACAATTGTACATAGACTCCATACAAATATAAACCAATACTTTCAGGTCACATACAGCAACACTGTCAGTTGTTCATAATTATCAATACAAGAAAATTTAAATCCGTAAGAAATTAAGAATAGACAATGTCTTAAAAATTAGAACATCTGCCTAACTAGGAAAATAAAAAATGTAATGAATTAGCTTAAGCAACAATAAAATGTTCTTATAATTTCCTGTTTTGACTCACAGTTGAAATAATTAGAGGTGAGATCACAGTGTTTATCTTACTTTTTACGTTAACGGTTTACGTTTTTTTACGTTTTTATTTTATAAAAAATAAAAAACGTAAAAGAACGCGTTTTTTTCACAGATATAAAAAACGTAAAGAAACTTTCTAAACCACTGTTCGCAGAAATATTAATATTTCAACCATCAAGCACTCTACAATCCTTCACTAAATAACGATCAAAAGTATTCAACTTATCTTCCAATTCTCCATTGGATATCTCAGAAATCACAGAAGGCTCTGACACATCATCATCCCCTAAGCGACGCATCAAACTATTTTTAACTCTTAAAACACGTGCTTCTCTTGCACACAACACGTCACCACGTCATCAACAACAAGAAAGAATACAAACAGGAAGTCCCGTTAACACGTCACTAAAGAAATTGACGTAAACAAGACTTTTTATCAACACCTTAAACATAGAACAACAACAACACTAGTATAACTAATGCGGCACAACAGGACTCAGACATTGAAGTAATTAATGCTTGCTGTTATTTGTCATCGAATGAATTGTGGCAGTTTCGAGGTTGAGCAAACATTTAAAAAAGCTCGTAAAACTAAGATTAACGTCAGTTTCCTCGCTCGAAAGTGATGTCAGTGATGAGTGAGCCCAGGATTTGAATCCCGCACATACTGTTCCGAGGTCGGATATCTTACCGACATCGCCACTGGCTCCAGCCATTTACCATCAGCAGAATCCAGCCACGAGCTTATACTATGCAGCATATCTACGACCTGGCTTAGCATATCTACGACCTGGCTTAGCATATCTACGACCTGGCTTAGCATATCTACTACCTGGCTTAGATAACTACGACCTGGCTTAGCATATCTACGACCTGGCTTAACGTATCTACGACCTGGCTTGGCATATCTACGACCCGGCTTAGCATATCTACGACCTGGCTTATCATATCTACGACCTAGCTTAGCGTATATACGACCTGGCTTAACGCAGAATTACTGAACGTATTATATACTTAGTCGAGCTCGTCATCATCTTCCCTTGTAGGGATTATAAAATTGATAGCAATTTCCGGAGCCTAGGCGCTCACCAACCGAATGCCTTTTAAGACGTTGGTTTAGATCTTAGTGTCTTGTCGCCTTTTACGAAACATGCAGTCAACGGTTGATCTATTCTTCCTAAACATGGACACAACAAGAATATAATGGGTATTGTATGCCTAGTCATGTGTAGACACTTAAAAACAAAAACTAGAGTTCGCAAGCTTGTAAAGCGGTCTCGAAGACCGGTAACAACTACTACACGACTGTAGAAATAATTGTACCAAAATTTAGCGTGCCACTTACGCTAAAATGTTAATTGGAAGTACTGGATATATAAAAGTCTAAGATTGCAATAATTATATTTAATAAATAAATAATAATAAAGGTTTAAAGTCCGTTTCCTCATCCAACGGTGATGCTAGGGACGTCTTCCCTGGATGAATCAACCTTATAATAATTGTATTTAATTTACAATTATTTAATCCACCGGTAACCTCTCGTGTTCGCTTGAAGCAACTAACTCAATTACAGTAGTACGGAGACCTGTAGACACGGAATGTTGTCAAAACGATTATGTTTTGTCTCCCAAACTCCAATTATTTGCAAAGTTTTGAGTTTTTACAACAGTGGTGGCCAATGGTAGGTGCACTAGACTACTTTGCGTATCGTTTAGTAGTCAACACTACTACAGCGTTGTACACAGAGTGTACAATGCTGTAGTAATCAATTACGTCAATTAGTAATCAATTATAAATTAATAGATCAATTACGTATAAAGTAGACATCTAATTAGTGTTTTTATAATAAAGTAGCATTATTATAAAAACACTAATTAGATACCTGATTGACTTTATTGATTGATTTGTTCATAGGTCGATATAGATCAATTACGTAGATGTATTATGAAGAGAGTTAAACTGTAGCGCTCTAATGCTATCCTCGTGTGTAGTAGAAAAAGAAGATGATGAAATCTAAGAGTTCAAAGATTGTTATGACACTCGCTCCAATGCATAGACCCAGAAAGCCTCCAATATCACCTGAAATATATATATATATATATATATATATATATATATATATATATATATATATATATATATATATATATATATATACAACTGAATATCTTAATAGCGTAGGAGTAATGTGACTAACTTCATGAAGTTTTAAATTACAGATTCTGAGGAGAATTGAACACTCGTGGGTTCGAATCCCAGCCGCGCTGATCTGATAGTAAAATCTCGGACATTCACTGGACTGGCTACACGGTAAATGGACTAAATTGCCTAACGGTTTAAACATGTCGTATTAAAAGTGATAGACATCAACATAGTTAATATTGTACTATAATGCGGGTTTACTTTACAAATGTAGACGTTATATACGTGTAGATAATCTACGTAGGTTACATAGACCCAGTAATGAACTCATAATTATGGTAAATACCAGTATCATATGAAATATAAAAATTACTATAACAACAACAACCATTAGAGTGCTACTGTCATCAGTGACAACATCGAGCACTATTGAGACAAAATCAAGCCGGCGAGCAAATAGATGGTCCAAAACGGTGCAAATTCCAAAATCCAGATAATCAGTCCAAAGTGGGTTCGTACTATAGTTTACTATAAAGTGTACTATAAAGTGTACTATAGTTCGATGCAAAGCAAACGTAGAATATGTTATAACCCACAGATCTTCAAATATATATAACCTATTGTACTTCTAAAGATTGGTCAAATGTAGCTAAGCAAACAACTAGAGTAGGCTGAATTAGTCATTATATGTATCAAGATGCTATATAGTTCATATGTAATATCAAATTACAAAGATTTCTCAGCATTTACAAGCTACTTGCATATGAAAACGAACGTTTTTATATTTCAACATTATGTAGCGCAATCGATTAAAAGTAAGTCGACGCAAAGCATCTAATTGGCGTTATCTAAATGAAAGACTTTTGATCGGATAGAATGTTTACTTACTAATGAGAGCTTCCACGTCATAGGCTGGCGACTGAGTCATTATCCCATACTTCTTTTCTGTGTAGTAGATCTCTAACTTCAAAAAGTTCTTTCTATATTTACAAAAGCACATTTGTGGTCATGATTAAAGTAATGCTAAGTTTTTTGAATGAAATGTGAAATTGTTAACCTAAATTATGGTACAGTAGCTAGTTTTAGATTTTTACGCATAGCTGTTAATACTCGAAAATCTTTAAAAATTAACATTTATAATAGTATCGATCTTATATTAATTTTATTTTTTTAATATTTCTCCAATTTTTAATTATTTCTTCTTTCATATGATTAACAGATCAGATAAAAAGGAATCATAAAGCCCCGCTTTTCTCGTTTCCAACATCGCCGACTGGTGCAGAATCCGACGTTAAATCTTAAATGCATCATTTTGAGTTAATTTTTAATCAGTAATTTCTACATAATCTTGCAGTATAAATCTCTCTCCAGTGCTCTTTTAAATACCTTGTCCATGATACATAATTACACTCACACTTTGAACTCCTAAAAGAGCGTCCAACGATTGACGAGTTAATCTCTATATACAAGGCTATGCCATATCGAAACCTTAATGTAGCCTATATCTAGGTAATATTATGGCTTCTGAATTTTTTCCCCATATCAATAAGCATTAAAAATAAGCAGCATATATCTGTGAACAAGAAGATGACATACTTTATGAAATTTTCGTCTATTACAGTTTTATCTTTGAATTGTCTAAGAACATTTCGCAGTTCCTTTGCCCTACTGCTCACATGTGCCATAATGTTCTTCAAATCCTCGTTCAGCTGTACCAGCTTCTTCTCTAAAACTTCGGAAAATTCTTCCAGGTTCTGTCGGATGATGTTTCTACCAACATTATTTAGGAAGTTTGAGAGTCCCTGGACTTGTGGCCATACTTCGTTAATCTGGCTGCCTCGGTACTTGTAGATAATAACCTAAAATAAAATGTCCACGTATAAATTGCAATCTTTCTGGCTGGAGCCAGTGGCGATGTCGGTAAGATACTCGACCACAGATCAGTATGTTCGGGGTTCAAATCCTGGGCTCTCCAGTCACTGATATAGCTTTCGAGTGAAGAAACTGACGTTAACATTAGCTTTTCCAGTGCGTCATTCAGTCTTTCCAGTGAGTCATTCAGTCTTTCCAGTGAGTTATTCAGTCTTTCTGGTGAGTTTGAATAGCAATTAGTTAAATTTGTTAATTGATCAGAGACATTGTAAAATTCATAAATGATAGTCAAGTAATGTTTTATCGTAATAACAATAATAAAATTTACAATAGTAATTAATATTTTGAGCACTATTCTTAGCCATGAGGCAAATTTGAAGCGAAAACTAAATTAGAAAATATAAATACCATCATATTATAACTTAAAAACATTCAATGTGCTACTCTGAATAATTTTCATACGAGACAGCTTAATTGCAGTAAAATTAAATCGATTTTAAGTGAGTTTGAGAGAAAGCAATTCGGTGTTTTTATAAAAGCAATTTTCTAAAAATCCGTTTCCTTATCGATTAGGCTCAATAATCGCACATAAAGTACATATAACTCAGCTGACCTGTCCTTCATTGAAATCAGGCATTGGCTTTCTCCAGATCTTAAATTTTCTTGTGCCGTTTTCTATTTCTGACGACATCCTTCCACCGTGATTCGGATGAGCAAAATCATTCAGTTCCAGAATGTAGGAAATCAGCATTCCGTAGGTCTTCATGTTGAATCTCTGATCAATTTTAATTTGCGCAAAAAGATCTTTAAAATCAGCTTCCGTTCTTTCATATGTACCAGAAATCAGAGTCTGCAATTCGTCGTAGGTTTTCTCAAAAGACTTTGAGATCTTTGCCTTAGTCTTTCCGCCCCTTCTATACAAAGATCTCATTTCTTTAAGTCCGTTAATATCGTGCCGCATTCTACTGGTCGAAACAGCCTTGAAATGCTTGATTTGTCTTTCGTGTAGAAGATTTTGTCGGATCCATTCGTCGACAGTCTTTAAGAATGCGTCGTAAGATAAGATGGAATTGGAAAATAACTCCAGATTTTGTGCAGCATCTGTGGCTTTCTTAATTACGTCAGGAGGCACTGGTGTGTCTGACTCATTCTTCAGTATATGTGTAATCTTTTCCATTAACGGTTGATATTCCTCACGTATAAGATCCGTGATGTCGGTATCGCTACGTCGGGTTGCAGTTGTTGCGATTCCTTGTCTTTCCAATAAATTTATAGTTTTCCAGAATCCGATATAGATCTTACTGGAAACGCTCTCGATATCTTCTCCGAAGTATTGTTTGATTTGATCCGGATTTGCATACTGAAGGCCAGGGACGCAGTCGAGAAACTTCAAGAAGAAAGCTCGATATTGTTGTAGACCATTCGAGAACTCGTCGAAGAAGAATTTGTACTGACTGTCGTAGATTTGCTTATGCGGATAAAACACCGTCTCGTTAAAGAACCGAAAATCATTCAATCTCTGATGATCTAACTTTACCAAAGCGTTCTCCGTTGTTCCCATTACAGAGCTGTTATGTTTCTGAACCTGCAGCATCGCATAAAGATCTTCCAAGCTTTTGATCACTTCTTCCGTCAGCGAAAATATTCTAATTATTTCGTCGGCGCTAAGTCTATCTCGTAAATCCAAGGTCGTCTCAAACGTTTCCTCCATTTCGTTTTTGCCGGAAATGAAATGTTGGACGTCGTAGTAGGACAGTTGAGAGGCGGAGACGTAGGGATGGAACTCTTCAGTGTCACAGGACGAGGAACAGTTCGGTTGCTCGGATTTGTCAACAACTGTGTTAAAACAGAAATATAACTACGTTCTGTTGATGTTCGTTTTGTTTCCTAGCGAATAATTCAGCAGCATAATTTTCTGTAAAGTGAAGTGTCAACATTATACATAAATAAATAGATTGTGCGTATATAGTATGTGTGTAGTATGTGTGGTATAGATACAGTGTATATGCACAAAAGTTTGTGTAACTTATAAGTATTATAATATATATATATATATTCTACTGGGATATAAATACTGGGATTTAAGGTAAGATGATGATATATATATATATATATATATATATATATATATATATATATATATATATATATATATATATATGTAATATTTATGTATGTGTTTCTGTGTTTGTGTCTGTGTTTGTGTGTGCGCGTGCGTATATATAATATATATTTCAAAACAGATCAGAATTGACGACATCTTGAAAGTCTTTTCACTTGAAGTAAGCTAATAATTAA